>CM053026.1:52036612-52443983 GCA_028564925.1 Lithobates sylvaticus | reverse complement strand
GTTTAGGGTTCCAAAAAAACGCATTGTTAGCGGGATCAGCCCAGATACCTGCTAGCACCTGCGTTTTCCCCCTCCGCCCAGCCCACCCAAGTGCAGTATCGATCGATCACTGTCACTTACAAAACACTAAGCACACATAACTGCAGCGTTCGCAGAGTCAGGCCTGATCCCTGCGATCGCTAACAGTTTTTTTGGTAGCGATTTGATTCAGTCGCCAGCAGCCTAGGAGCTTTTTTACCCGTGAATCTCACTAGTGTACTACTAAATTTAGAGCCCAAAATGGCAAATCGCAAGTACACTAGTGAACAGGCCTACTTGTTTCTGAGTATGTCAGATAGTGAAGAGGAGGTCACTCATCTGTCAGAATCAGGCTCAGAATACGATCCAGTAGACGATAGCGGCTCCATGACAGATAGCTCTGGCGACAGAGGTGAGGTCCCTGCTAAGGTCAGGCGTACCCGATCCCGATCTTCTGCTGTTGTTGAGGTGCAGGAACCGCAGGTCTCTCGTATGGAGCAGAGAAGTACTAGCGCCGCTATTCCTTCTGGTGAACTGGCAAGCACCAGCGGCCTAGTACACCCTGGACATCCAGCACTGCAGTAACACGTGATGACGTGGCGAGTCCCATAAGTGCAGTTCAAGCTGGCGAGGTGGCAAGCACAAGTAGTGTCCCGCTGCCACCAAGAAGAAGACAAAGGCAGGCCCGTCGATCACATAGTGCCCTTCCTGCAGAATTTGCCAATCCTGATTGGGTGCCCACCACTTCTGCAGAACCCGTACTTCCCCCATTCACTGGCCAACCCGGTATTCAGGTGGAAACAGCTGATTTTAAGCCATCCGATTTTTATTCGCTGTTTTTAACGGAAGATCTCTATAGATCTATTGTGGACCAAAGTAATATATATGCTGGTCAATACATCGCCGCTAATCCCCAGTCGCCTTCCCTTGCCAGAGATTGGAAACCAATTACGGTTTCCGAATTTAAGTCCTTTCTGGGCCTTTCCCTCAACATGGGCATACATAAATTCCCGACTCTGAGGACTTATTGGTCCACCTCACCAGTCCACCAAATGCCCGTGTTCACTGCCTCCATGTCCAGGGCACGATACGAACAGATCTTGCGGTTCATGCACTTCAGTGACAATGAACTTTGTCGTCCTCGTGGAGACCCTGAATTTGATCGGCTCTACAAAATTCGGCCCCTCATAAACCACTTCAACCAACGTTTTGCAGCCTTGTTTACGCCCAATCAAGTTGTCTGCATTGACGAGTCCTTGATTAAGTTTTCTGGCCGCTTGTCTTTCAGACAGTACCTTCCCAGCAAGCGTGCCAGATACGGGGTCAAGCTCTACAAGCTCTGTGACAGGGCAACAGGCTATACGTGGAGCTTTTCGGTTTATGAGGGAAAAGATAGTTACGTAGAGCCGGAGAACTGTCCAGATTACATAGGGAGCGCTGGCAAGATAGTGTGGAACTTGGTGTCACCCTTTTTCGGAAAGGGGTACCACTTGTACGTGGACAATTATTACACGAGCGTGCCACTGTTTAGTCATTTGTTTGATCAGCAAATTGGAGCATGTGGCACTGTGTGACCTAATCGCCGGGGCTTTCCCCAGCGGCTTGTAGATTCCCCTCTTAGGCTGGGGGAGAGAGCCTGCTTCAAGTGTAATAATTTGCTCGCTGTGAAGTGGAGGGATAATAGGAATGTTTTCGTTCTTACCTCCCTTCATGCAGACACGACAGTCCAAATTCGTACGGCGGCTGGTGTTGTGACGAAACCCCTCTGTGTCCACGAGTATAACCTTAATATGGGAGGGGTGGACCTCAACGACCAGTTGTTGGCGCCGTACCTAGTTGCCCATAAGGCTAGACGCTGGTACAAAAAAGTGTCTATTTATTTGTTCCAATTGGCTTTGCTGAACGCTCATGTGCTATACGGAGCTTCAGGCGGGACTTTACCCTTCCTTGAATTCCAGGAAGAGGTTGTCACAGAACTCCTGTATCCAGGCGGTTCTGCACCTCAACATCCCCTGCCAAATGCAGTAAGCCGGCTGCATGAGAGGCATTTTTCTTATGCCCTCCAGAGTACCCCTACCCAACGAGCCCCCAAAGAAGATGTCGTGTCTGTACCAAGCGCGGATGTAGGCGTGACACCCGTTATTATTGTCCACGCTGTCCTGACAATCCTGGTCTCTGCATTGGTGAATGTTTTGAACGCTACCACTCACTAGTAAGGTATTAGCGTAGGGTACAGCATTTCACAGGCTAGGATACACTTTCAACAAAGCCTGGGGAATGCCCAGGAAAAAACCCAAGCCTACTTACCACCAGCTCGCAGAAAACCAAATTAGCCTGTCTAACAGTGCGTTAAAAACAGGGGTTTAGTCCGCACGAGCTGGCTATAGATGAGGGTGGTGGCAAGTTTTTTGTATCATTATCACGTTGGTGTTTGTATTGGTCCAGCAACGCACCAACACCTTTGCAGCCATTGTGCAATCTGCTGGGTGCTTGGTGTGCTCCTGTACCTTTAAGAAGGAGTGGGCTCCCCTTCAGTCCACCTGCCCTCATCTATCCATTAGAATGCATGTGCCTCCACTGTGGGGACACTCATAGTTTAGTGTTAGGACCACAGATATCAGGGTGCCGTGACGTGGCTCTGTGGCTTACGCATGCGTTTGCAAATGCGTGCGGACTAAACCCCTGTTTTTAACGCACTGTTAGACAGGCTAATTTGGTTTTCTGCGAGCTGGTGGTAAGTAGGCTTGGGTTTTTTCCTGGGCATTCCCCAGGCTTTGTTGTTAGGATACACTTTCACAGGGTCTCAAGAATACCATTGCATTTTGAGACCCGACAGTTAAAATTATAGTTACAGGGTCTCAAGAATGCCATCGCATTTTGAGACCCGACCGTTACAGTTATAGTTTAAAAAAAAGTTTAAAAGTTTAAAAAAAAAAAAGTGTCAAAAATAAAAATAAAAAAAAAGTACGAAAAAAAAAAACCCCCAAAAAAATATAAAATAAAAAAAACAAAAATAGTTGTCGTTTTATTGTTCTCTCTCTCTCTCTCTATTCTCTCTATTGTTGCTCTTTTTTACTCTATTCTATTCTGCAATGTTTTATTATGTTTTATCATGCTTGCTTTTCAGGTATGTAATTTTGTTTACTGTGTTTTATTGTTAGCCATTTTTTTGTTTTCAGGTGCGCCATTCAGTTGCAGCGCGGATTTATTTATCTTGACAGCAACAGCGTTTGCTCCCACGATACATAAAGCCGCGACTCCAACGCTGTAGGAGGTGATTTCACCACCACAGTTAAAAAAAAGAGCATATATGCCGAAGCATGGGGGCAGCAGGGGCGGAGGAGCGATTTTGCTCCTAATGCCACGTACATACGGTCGAAATTCCGACGGAGGCTTGCCCGTGGAAAAGTCCGACCATGTGTACGTGGCATAACTTTTTTGCGGGAGGATGCCCCATGCTTCGGCATATATATATTTTTTAGGCACCGGTTGCGTTAACAAAATGTTTTATTTTTTACTATTTTTTTTGGGGTATTTGCTTTGCAGGTATGGTATGCTAAGCAGGTACGCCATTCAGTTGCAGCGCGGATTTATTTATCTTGCCCGTGGAAAAGTCCGACCATGTGTACGTGGCATAACTTTTTTGCGGGAGGATGCCCCCTGCTTCGGCATATATAAATGGTGCATGTATGCCCACCATTAGAAGTGGGTGGATGAAGGGAGGTATTCTAATGGTGGGCATACCCACCAATCAATCTCTTTTTTTTCGTTCAGCCAAGAGGCTGCATGAAAAAAAAAGATTACAATATATGTCCAGTATGTTGCTGGACTTTGAATGGTTATACCAGAATGATGCCTGCAGGTTTAGGTATCATCTTGGTATCATTCTTTTCAGCCAGTGATCGGCTTTCATGTAAAAGCAATTCTAGTGGGTAATTAGCCTCTAGACTGCTTTTACAAGCAGTGGGAGGGAATGACCCCCCTCCCAGATATAAACCGCGCCATTGGGAAATTGAGAAAGCGTTTTATCACACCGATCTTGGTGTGGTCAGATGCTTTGAGGGCAGAGGAAAGATCTAGGGTCTAATATATTTTTTCAAAAAAAGAGTACCTGTCACTGCCTATTGCTATCATAGGGGATATTTACATTCCCTGCGATAACAATAAAAATGATAACTAAGAAAAAAAATGGAAGGAACAGTTTAAAACTAAAATAAAAAAGCGTTGGTCTGGCGTCATATGTAAACAGCAATTGCACCATGCATGTGAGGTATCACCGCGAAGGTCAGATCGAGGGCAGTAATTTTAGCAGTAGACCTCCTCTGTGAATCTAATGTGGTAACCTGTAAAGGCTTTTAAAAATGTATGTAGTTTGTCGCCACTGCGTTTTTGTGCGCAATTTTAAAGCATGTCGTGTTTGGTATCCATGTACTCGGCCTAAGATCATATTTTTTATTTCATCAAAAATTTGAGCAATATAGTGTGTTTTAGTGCATTAAAATAAAAAAAAAAGTGTATTTTTTCCACAAAAAATGCGTTTGAAAAATCGCTGCGCAAATACTGTGTGGAAAAAAAAAAAATGCAACACCCACCATTTTAATCTGTATGGCCTTTGCTTTAACAATATATATAGTGTTTGGGGGTTCAACGTAATTTTCTTGCAAAAAAAAATATGTTTTCATGTAAACAAAAAGTGTCAGAAAGGGCTTTGTCTTCAAGTGGTTAGAAGAGTGGGTGATGTGTGACATAAGCTTCTAAACGTTGTGCATAAAATGCCAGGACAGTTCAAACCGCCCCCCCCCCCCCCCCCAATGACCCCATTTTGGAAAGTAGACACCCCAAGCTATTTGCTGAGAGCCATGTTGAGCCCATTAAATATTTTTTTTTTTTTTTGTCCCAAGAGATTGAATAATGAAGAAAAAAAAAATAATTTTTTTTTTACAAAAAGTTGTCACTAAATGATATATTGCTCACACATGTCATGGGCATATGTGGAAATACACCCCAAAATACATTCTGTTGCTTCTCCTGAGTACGGGGATACCACATGTGTGGAATTTTTTGGGAGCCTAGCTGCGTACGGGACCCCAAAAACCAAGCACTGCCTTCAGGCTTTCTAAGGGTGTAATTTTTTTATTTCACTCCTCACTGCCAATCACAGTTTCGGAGGCCATGGAATGCCCAGATGGCACAAACCACCCCCAAATGACCCCATTTTGGAAAGTAGACACCCCAAGCTATTTGCTGAGAGGTACGGTGATTATTTTGCAGATCTCGCTTTTTGTCACAAAGTTTTGAAAATTGAAAAAAAAAAAATTTTTTTCTTTACTTTCTTCATTTTCAAAAACACATGAGAGCTGTAAAATACTCACCATGCCTCTCAACAAATAGCTTGGGGTGTCTACTTTCCAAAATGGAGTCATTTGGGGGGGGGGGGTTTGTGCTATTTTGGCATTTTATGGCCTTCGAAACTGTGATAGGTAGTGAGGAGTGAAATCAAAAATTTGCACCCTTAGAAATCCTGAAGGCGGTGCTTGGGTTTCGGGGCCCCGTACACGGCTAGGCTGCCTAAAAGTCCCACACATGTGGTATTCCCGTACTCAGGAGAAGCAGGAAAATGTATTTTGGGGTGCAATTCCACATATAACCATGGCATGTGTGAGCAATATATCATTTAGCGACAACTTTTTGTAAAACATTTTTCTTTTTTTTTTTGTCTTTATTCAATCACTTGGGACAAAAAAAAAAATATTCAATGGGCTCAACATGCCTCTCAGCAAATAGCTTGGGTTGTCTACTTTCCAAAATGGGGTCATTTGGGGGGGTTTTGTGCCATCTTGGCATTTTATGGCCTTCAAAACTGTGATAGGTAGTGATAGGTAGTGAGGAGTGAAATCAAAAATTTATGCCCTTAGAAATCCTGAAGGCGGTGCTTGGTTTTCGGGGTCCCGTATGCGGATAGGCTCCCAAAAAGTCCCACACATGTGGTATCCCCGTACTCAGGAGAAGCAGCAGAATGTATTTTGGGGTGTAATTCCACATATGCCCATGGCATGTGTGGGCAATATATAATTTAGTGACAACTTTGGGCAAAAAAAAAAATGTTTGTAATATTCCCGCAACTTGTGGCAAAATATAAAATATTCCATGGACTCAACATGCCTCTCAGCAAATAGCTTGGGGTGTCTACTTTCCAAAATAGGGCCATTTGGGGGGGTTTTGTGCTATTTTGGCATTTTATGGCCTTCGAAACTGTGATAGGTAGTGAGGAGTGAAATCAAAAATTTGCACCCTTAGAAATCCTGAAGACGGTGCTTGGGTTTCGGGGCCCCGTACGCGGCTAGACTCCCAAAAAGTCCCACACATGTGGTAACCCCGTACTCAGGAGAAGCAGAAAAATGTATTTTGGGGTGCAATTCCACATATAACCATGGCATGTGTGAGCAATATATCATTTAGTGACAACTTTTTGAATACATTTTTTTTTTTTTGTCTTTATTCAATCACTTGGGACTAAAAAAAAAAATATTTAATGGGCTCAACATGCCTCTCAGCAAATAGCTTGGGGTGTCTACTTTCCAAAATGGGGTCATTTGGGGGGGTTTTGTGCCATCTTGGCATTTTATGAATGAATGATTTGTATGGCGCTACAACTGCGAACTGAATCGCCTCAAGGCACTTGTCTGCTCTTGTTGGGATGCCACGTTTAGAAGAGGGGTGAGTCTTGAGTTTTTTCCTGAAGGCCTGATGGTTTTCTTCCAAGCGGATGTTGTTTGGTAGAGCGTTCCATAGCCGAGGTCCCTGTACTGCGAATCTTCGTTCTCCCTTCGATTTGTATCGGGCTTTGGGGATGAGAAGGAGATTTTGGTTTGTTGATCGAAGGCTGCGATTTGGTATGTATTTTTCTATTTTCTCACAAAGGTATTGAGGCGCATTTCCTTGTGTACATTTGTGGGTGAGGCAGAGGGTCTTGAATGTGATCCTGTCTTTTACCTTGAGCCAATGGAGGATCCTTAGGGATGGGGAGATGGATTCCCAGGGTTTCTTTCCGGTGACTAATCTTGCTGCTGTGTTTTGGACACTTTGAAGGCGCGCAATCTGGTAATCCGGTAATCCTATGTACAGGGAGTTTGCATAGTCGAGACGCGAATTGATGATCGTTCCTACTACTACCGCTTTTTCCTTTTCCGTGATGAAGGGGATGAGTCTGCGTAGCATGCGAAGGAGATGGTGGGATCCACTGATTATGGATCCTATTTGTGCCTCCATGGTCATCTCTGAATCAAAGATGACTCCGAGGCTTTTGGCTTTTGTGCTTGGGATGATGGTCTGTCCCAGGATGGTTGGTGGTGTCCAAGGGGTCTTTGTCTTTTTCCTTGAGTTTGCGTCGAGGAGCAGTAGTTCTGTTTTTGATCCATTTAGTTTGAGGGAGCTAGTGGTCATCCAGTCATCTATCAATGTGAGACATTTTCCTAGTTCCTGGTATTGGTCTTTTTGTCCGGTGATCCGGAAATACAGTTGAGTGTCGTCCGCGTATGAGTGGAAGCACAGATCAAATTTGCTAATAATTTTGAAGAGTGGCCGGATGTAAATGTTGAAGAGTACTGGTGACAATGGTGATCCTTGAGGGACTCCATAAGTGATTGCCCGGGTTTCCGATGTGAAGGCTCCTAACTTCACTGTCTGTGACCGGTTTCCTAAGAAGGAAGCGAACCATGGAAGATCTACATCTGTAACTCCTGCCCCTTCCTTGAGGCGGATGAGAAGCGTGTTGTGGTCCACTGTGTCGAACGCCGCACTAAGATCCAGCAATACCAGAAGACACGATTCTCCATCATCCGCTGCTTCTAGGGCATCATCCCATATTTTCAGAAGTGCCGTTTCTGTGCCATGGCCTGGGCGGAAGCCCGATTGTAGTGGGTCCAGGAGCTTGTGTGTGTCCAGATGAAGTTGAAGCTGTTGTACTACTGCTTTCTCCATAATTTTGGAAATGGTGTTCAGGCTTGTTACCGGTCTGTGATTGTTCGGATCTTTGGGGTCGAGGTTGGGTTTCTTTAACGATGCCTTGCTTGAGGGAATTCGGAACCAATCCTTCTTTGAACGACTGATTTACTAGGTGTGTAATAGCGGGGGCCAGAATGTCGGAGCATTCTTTCAAGAGTTTTGTGGGGATGATGTCGTTTAGTGATGTGCTGTCTCGGAGGCTCTTGATGACGTTTTTGGTTTCATCCACGGTGATCGGGGTAAGTGAAAAATGTGGTGCTTGTGCGCTGTGGATGTAAAATTCCTTACCTGGGTTGAGTTGAGTAGAGTTGGTTGTTGTTTTTTTTTTTGTTGAATTATTTTATGAATGTTGACTATTTTGTTGATGAAAAAAAAATCGGATAATTTGTTGCAGTATTCTTGAGTTTCGTTTCCTAGGGGCTCAAGGCAGGTGGGGTTCATAGTCTGGGCGACTAGTTTGAAAAGTTCCCGTGGTCGGTTGACGGCTTTTGAGAGGGTGTTTGAGACATATTCTTTTTTTGCTGTGAAAATTGCTTTATGATATCTCTTGGTGAGTATTCTGTATTTTGTGTGATTTTCCTTTGTGGTGTTTCTTCTCCAGGCTCTTTCTGCTCTTCTGTGTTCCCGTTTCAGTAGAGTAAGCGTGCCATTAAACCATCCAGAATTTTTCTTGCGGATGGGTGCTCGATGTTTTGGGGCGACTGCATCTGCTGTTTGTAGAAGTGCCCTGTTTATGAAGCTGAGTGTTCGTTCTGTTGAGTGGTTTTGATTCAGTGTAGCCATTTTGTATGTTAGTGTGGTTTTGAAGATTTCCGAGTGTAGTTTCTTCTGCGATCTAATCCAGTGTGTTGTTGCCGCCGGGTTTGGTTTTTGCAGGAAGATGTTGGTGGCGATCTCAAATTTGATAGCGTGGTGGTCTGACCATGATAGCGCTATGTTGTCTCGAATGCTGATGTCCGTATTTTGCTTGAAGATGAGGTCCAGGATGTGACCTGACCCATGTGTGGGAGCCTTTACTAGTTGTTGGAGCCCTAGATCTTCCAGTTGATTGATGCAGGTGGTGGCGATGGGGTCTTCGGTGGAGTTCGCCCAGAGGTTGAAATTTCCGAGTACCAGAACCTTGTTGTTTTTCAGGGTGTGTGCCGAGATGAATTCCGTGAGTGGTATCGGTAGGTTTGTGTTTGGTCCTGGTGGTCTGTAGCATAGCAGCATGTGGATGGTTTCTTGTGGTGTGGTTTGCATCTGTAGAGTAAGTGTCTCCATAAAAGTTGCTGTGTTCTGTACCGTAGGTTTGACGAGCGCTAGATGAGCTTTGAAGATCACAGCTAGGCCTCCTCCTTTTTTTCCTTTCCTATGCTCGGTTAGGATCCTGTAGTTTTCTGGCACTAATTCTGTTAGGATGGTGTTGCAGTCGGGTGTTAGCCAGCTTTCCGTGATGAAGAGGCAATCTATGTTGTTTTGTGTGATGAAGTCATGGATTTCGTGCCTGTGCTTGACCGCCGATCTGGTGTTAATCAAGGCGCATGCTAACTGTTGCGGTTGAGTTGTAGTCTTCTTATGTTTGATCGTTGCTTGTGGATTGATCCTTAGTAGTCGTTCTTTTTGTAATATTTTTTGAATGTCGGTCGGTAGAGTTGCAGTCAAATTTCTTAGTCTGCGGAGTGACTCTGCTGAGTATTTGAAATTGCACATGTTGAGGTGCTCCAAAAATTTTTTTCCCTGCTGTGGGCGAGATGATGCGTTGAAAAAAGTGGATGCCTTTGTTGAGGCGATAACGGTCTTGCGCAAGCTGGTTGAAGATGTTGCGGATCTGTGGGAAACCCTGTAGACCTACACCCTCCCTCCCGTTGATCCAGAGGAAGGCGAAAAACCCCTACTAGCGCGGCCAATTGCTATTGCAGAGGAAAAAATTCCTTCCTGACCCCCCGAGGGGCGGTCGGACGTTGGTCCCTGGATCAACTGCTAATGGTGGTCCCCTGCGATACTTACCAGAATATTTACCTTACCGGGTTGCTCAAATGATGGGGATAGGGTGAATCCTGATGTTGATCACCTGGGGAAGAAGAGGCGGCTATATGGTGATGCTGATGATACTGGTGTGTGCTGTTAAAAAACTTGTGGTTAAAACTGGCTGGTCTGGGTGTATACTGTAATTAAAAGCCTTGCAAAAACTTGGTTAAAAACTTTGGTTAAAAACAATTAAAACAAGCAATTAGACTGTTGTCTAACCACTTGTGGTTAAAAACCTGCATTTTAAAATAACTTGGCCGGTCTGGGTGTACCAAGATGGCCGCCGTACTATGTAGAAGCAGGTGAAGTGCTGTGGATTTGGGTGTACCAAGATGGCCGCCGGACTAGGCCCGAGCTGCGGCCTGTCCTAGCCCTGACGGCTCCCAGTTCTTCCGTGAGTGTTTGGTGGGCGCTGAAGGGCTTGGAGGGGGGGGGGGAGGCTCGCCTCAGCCCTGTTGAGCCGAAAAAGAGGGCTAGAGAGGTGATTGGGGAGGCGGATGGCCGGCTTCGGCCGGGACTAGGCCGGGGACTCTCCTAGTTTCTGATGCCCAATGGGCAGATGGGCCGGCGCGGAGAAAGAAAGGGGGCCGATTGATTGCGGGGGGCCGCGGGATCCGCAGTGGGGTCCCGTTGTACTCCTGCTCCCTGTCCTCACTGCTCAGGGGTCCGGGATGGGATATGCACTGGCTGGGTCCTGCTCGCTGGGGGCTGTGGGCTTCTGACGGCCGGAGCTGCTGGGCGCACGTCCTCTTCCTTCACTCAGCACTCAGCACTGACACTGACAGGACACTTTATGGCCTTCAAAACTGTGATAGGTAGTGATAGGTAGTGAGGAGTGAAATCAAAAATTTATGCCCTTAGAAATCCTGAAAGCGGTGCTTGGTTTTCGGGGTCCCGTATGCGGATAGGCTCCCAAAAAGTCCCACACATGTGGTATCCCGTACTCAGGAGAAGCAGCAGAATGTATTTTGGGGTGTAATTCCACATATGCCCATGGCATGTGTGGGCAATATATAATTTAGTGACAACTTTGGGCAAAAAAAAAAATGTTTGTAATATTCCCGCAACTTGTGGCAAAATATAAAATATTCCATGGACTCAACATGCCTCTCAGCAAATAGCTTGGGGTGTCTACTTTCCACAATGGGGCCATTTGGGGGGGTCTTGTGCTATTTTGGCATTTTATGGCCTTCGAAACTGTGATAGGTAGTGAGGAGTGAAATCAAAAATTTGCACCCTTAGAAATCCTGAAGGCGGTGCTTGGGTTTCGGGGCACCGTACGCGGCTAGGCTCCCAAAAAGTCCCACACATGTGGTATCCCCGTACTCAGGAGAAGCAGAAAAATGTATTTTGGGGTGCAATTCCAAATATAACCATGGCATGTGTGAGCAATATATCATTTAGTGACAACTTTTTGAATACATTTTTTTTTTCTGTCTTTATTCAATCACTTGGGACTAAAAAAATAAATATTCAATGGGCTCAACATGCCTCTCAGCAAATAGCTTGGGGTGTCTACTTTCCAAAATGGGGTCATTTGGGGGGGTTTTGTGCCATCTTGGCATTTTATGGCCTTCAAAACTGTGATAGGTAGTGATAGGTAGTGAGGAATGAAATCAAAAATTTATGCCCTTAGAAATCTTGAAGGCGGTGCTTGGTTTTCGGGGGCCCGTATGCGGATAGGCTCCCAAAAAGTCCTACACATGTGGTATCCCCGTACTCAGGAGAAGCAGCAGAATGTATTTTGGGGTGTAATTCCACATATGCCCATGACATGTGTGGGCAATATATCATTTAGTGACAACTTTGGGCAAAAAAAAAAAAAAAGTTTGTAATATTCCCGCAACTTGTGGCAAAATATAAAATATTCCATGGACTCAACATGCCTCTCAGCAAATAGCTTGGGGTGTCTACTTTCCAAAATGGGTTCATTTGGGGGGGTTTTGTGCTATTTTGGCATTTTATAGCCTTCGAAACTGTGATAGGTAGTGAGGAGTGAAATCAAAAATTTGCACCCTTAGAAATCCTGAAGGTGGTGATTGGTTTTCGGGGCCCCGTACACAGCTAGGCTCCCAAAAAGTTCCACACATGTGGTATCCCCATACTCAGGAGAAGCAGCAAAAATGTATTTTGGGGTGCATCTCCACATATAACCATGGCATGTGTGAGCAATATATCATTTAGTGACAACTTTTTTTTTTTTTGTCTTTATTCAATCACTTGGGACTAAAAAAAAAAAAAAAATATTCAATGGGCTCAACATGCCTCTCAGCAAATAGCTTGGGGTGTCTACTTTCCAAAATGGGGTCATTTGGGGGGGTTTTGTACTTCTCTGCCATTTTAGCACCTCAAGAAATGAGATAGGCAGTCATAAATTAAAAGCGGTGTAAATTCCAGAAAATGTACTCTAGTTTGTAGACGCTAGAACTTTTGCGCAAACCAATAAATATACGCTTATTGGCATTTTTTTTACTAAAGACATGTGGCTGAATACATTTTGGCCCAAATGTTTGACTAAAATTGAGTTTATTCGATTTCTCTTATAACAAAAAGTAGAAAATATCTTTTTTTTTCAAAATTTGCAGTCTTTTTGCGTTTATAGCGCAACAAATAAAAATCACAGAGGCAATCAAATACCATCAAAAGAAAGCTCTATTTGTGGGAAGAAAAGGACGCAAATTTCGTTTGGTTACAACATTGCATGACCGCGCAATTACCAGTTAAAGCAGTGCAGTGCGAAATTGAAAAAAGACCTCTGGTCCTTAAAGTGGAGTTCCACCCACTTTTACAACTCTTCAGCATCCCTCACTAAACTGTGCACTGTAAACAAATTGGATATTTTTTTTATTTTTTTTTCAGCACAGACTGTATATATGCTGTATTCATTTTTCACTTCCTCCTCCCTGGCCGTGGCCCATCGCATCATTTCCTGTTTGCAATGCCTCCTGGGAAGGGGCAGCAACTTCCTCTGACACTGCCGTTGCTATGGAAACCTGACCTGAAACCTATTACACTGCTTATGCTGCACTGAGCATGTACGAGATCTGCAAGGATGAGATCCAGGAAGAAATACAGTCTGACTTCAGATGCCCACAGTTAAGATAGCCACAGCCTGCTGCAAGTTTATAAAATAACAAACTACTGCTAAAAACTAACAAAACAGACCTTAGTTTACAGACTAACTTTACTAGAATACATTAAACTTGTGTATTATAGGGGTATTTTTATTTAAAAAGTATAATTTCGGCCGGAACACCGCTTTAAGCTGACAATTGGTCCGGGGCTGAAGTTGTTAAATAATAATTATTTTGCTGACAATATCACCGCAAGAAGCTGTTACTTACCTAGAAAAGAATGATATCTGTATTCGATTGTTTATGTAAAAGCAGCAGGCTGGTAGCAGAAATGGAAACATTTTATCTCTGATCTGTTAGGAATTGTATGCATTGTTTGCATTGTATAGATTTGGCAGAGCCGAGCGCTGGAGCCATAGCAACCGATCAACCAATCACAGATCTTCCTAGAAATTTCCCACAACATTTCTCCTGCATCAGTTTGAAATTTCTAGGAAGATCTGTGATTGGCTGATCAGTTGCTATGGCTCCAGCGCTCGGCTCTGCCAAATGCATACAATTCCTAACAGATCAGAGATAAAAGGTTGAAGTTTATCTATAGACACAGGCAGTGCCGATCCTGACCTCCCTGGGGCCCTAAGCAAAATTCTGCTAAGGGGCCCTCTACCTGACCCATGATGCCGTGAGCATAGGTCCCCAGAGAGCCTCCCTCCTTACATTAGGGTCCTCAGAGAGCCTCCCCTTACGTCAGGGCCCCTAGAAAGCCTCCCCTTACGTCAGGGTCCCCAGAGGGCTCCCCTTACATCAGTGTCCTCAGAGAGCCCCTCCTCAAATCAGGGTCCCCAGAGAGCCTCCCCCTACATCAGGATCCCCAGAGAGACTTCCTTAAATCCTCACCGCGACAATCATTGCAGCCTCACCGTGCCCATTATTGCAGCCTCATCATATTAATAATTGCCACCTCACCGTGCCCATCATTGCAGCCTTAGTGTGCCCATCACTGCCGCCTCACCTTGTCCATCATTGCCACCTCACCGTGCCAATCATTAAAGCCTTACCATGCCAATCATTGCAGCCTCACCGTGCCCATCACTGCCACCTCACCATGGCAATCATTGCAGCCTTACCATGCTTATCATTGCAGCCTCACCGTGTTAATAATTGCCACCTCACCGTGCCCATCATTGCCATCTCACCATGCCAATCATTGCAGCCTTACCATGCTTATCATTGCAGCCTTACCATGCTTTTCATTGCAGCCTCGCCATGTTAATTGCCACCTCACCATGCCAATCATTGCCACCTTACCATGCCAATCACTGCCGCCTCACCATGCCAATCATTGCAGCCTTACTGTGCCCATCATTATTGCAGCCTAATGGTGCCCATCATTGCAGTCTTACTGTGGCAATCAATGTAGCCTCACCAGTCAGTGTCAGTGGATTACGCACAGCAGGCACCTCCCGCTGTGTCACGGAGCTCAATGTGAAATGTTATGCCGCACTATGACAAAAGTCCCACCCTCCTTCTAGACCAGCTTGTGTGATAGACAGAACACTGTATCTATCACACGAGCTGGTCTAGGAGGAGGGCGGGATCTTTGTCATAGCGCTGGCCGAAGGTTTCAGTCAGCTCTGAGACACAGCGGTCTTCTGACTCCCGCTGTGTGACAAGAGGAGGAGGGGGAGGAGGAGATTGGAGCTCGGGAAGCAAAGCCGATCCGCCCTTGGGGGGGGGCCCCCACACAGCGGCGGGGCCCTATGCATCTTGCATAGTGAGTGTATAGGGCGGATCGGCTCTGAGTACAAGAATCCATACAATGGGAAACCAACACGTGGGAAAGCGTTTTCTGAGGTGGGGTTCACCTTGCCCCATGCGGCTCACACCCGGGGTCCGGTGCATCCCCATTCACCATTTCAGGTCCAATTTTAGCCTGAATTTTTGGCTGAATTCAGACCTGAAGCGGACCAGAAGACGTACAGGACGCCTGTGCAAATTCGCACCGGAGCTGCTCTGGAGATGTGCGAAATCTCCTGCTATTGCGAATTGGATGCGGCGAACCCACATCCAATTTGCCCTGGTTGGAACCCAGCCTCAGTTAACACCTATGCGTTTTTTTCATGCTTTTTGCAGAAACGCAGGACATTATTTTTAACATGGGTTCCTATGGAACACGTTCACATCAATGCATTTTTAGGCCTCTGCGTTTTTGGATTTTTTTTAACCACTTAAGGGCCGAGCCTCTTTTTGAGATGTGTTGTTTACAAGTTAAAAACATAATTTTTTTGCTAGAAAATTACTTAGAACCCCCAAACATTATATATATTTTTTTCTAACACCCTAGAGAATAAAATGGCAGAGGTTGCAATGCTTTCTGTCACACCGTATTTGCGCAGCGGTCTTACAAACCCACTTTCTTTGGAAAAAATACACTTTTTTGAATTAAAAAATAAGACAAAAGTAAAGTTAGCCCAATTTTATTTATATTATGAAAGGTAATGCTACGCCAAGTAAATTGATACCCAACATGCCACGCTTCAAAATTGCGCCCGCTCGTGAAATGGCGACAAACTTTTTCCCTTAAAAATCTCCATAGGCGACATTTAAAAATTCTACAGGTTGCATGTTTTGAGTTACAGAGGAGGTCTAGGGCTGGAAATATTGCTCTCACTCTACTGATCGCGGCGATACCTCACATGTGTGGTTTGAACACCGTTTTCATATGCGGGCGCTACTCACATATGCGTTCACTTCTGCACGCTAGCTTGTCAGGACGGGGCATGGTTACAAATTTTTTTATTTTACCTTTTATTTTTTATTTTTACACGGTTTTAAAAATAAATAAAAATTGTGTCACTTTTATTCCTATTACAAGGAATGTAAACATCCCCTGTAATATAAAAGAGGCATGACAGGACCTCTTAAATATGAGATCTGGGGTCAAAAAGACCTCAAATCTCATATTTACAGTAAAATGCAATAAAAAAAAAAAAAAATTGGTCATTTAAAAAAATGTAATAATAAAATGGCCCTTTAAGAGCTATGGGCGGAAGTGACATTTTGATGACGCTTCCGCCCTTCATTGTTATGGAGATGGATGGGGGCCACTCTTCTCTATGCCCAGCAAGGGTGAAGATCCGATCGCCTCCGCCGCTGCCGACAGCTCCTGTAAGCAGCGGAGGGCACCGGTAATCGGCGGAGGGCACCATAGCGCGGTGGGAGGGGGGGCCCTCTCCCGCCACCGATGAAAGTGATATCGTGCCGAATCCACAGAGACCACTATTATCGGAAACCGGACCGCCGGCCAAACAAGAGAATACCGGGGTTATGGCAGCTAGCTGCTGCCAGAACAACGATGGATTGAGCCTAAGGTCTCATTTAAACTAGCGACTGAGCTCCGGTAAAAACCCCCGCGGTTGAGCCACATTTTTACCACTCTTCAACCGCTCCTCCTCCTTTTTTTGCTGAGGTGGCAGTCAGGGGGAGTACACATGTCATGGCAGGAAGTATATCGCTAGTCACGCTCAAGTGAATGGGGCCACTGGGCAACCACCCCGTAACCGCACACAACATGCTCAGTTATCTGGTCAATTGGGGGGATAATCATGCAGAGAGGAGGCAATACAACACTCTATCACTGCCTGTCTATTGCTGTCTGAAGCACGATCTGAACGAAAATGAAGCCTGAATGAGCCCATAAAGATAGAATGCGACACCCTTTATTGGCTGACTTAAAGGTCTGGTTCACCTTTACAAAAAATCTGCCTATGCATTTAGGTGGTGTCGGTAGATAAATACAAACGGTGCAGCTCTAATGTTGAATAATGCCCTTGTTTTAGGTGTAGTAGGCCATTTACATACCTTCTGAAGCCTGACTGAAAAAATTACAGAGATGGCATTATCCCATTCTGCCTTGTTGCTAGGGAGTTGCTAAGACTGATACTCCCAGCTGTTACTGTTCACATCCTAAATCACAGGAGAGTTCTCAAACGGGGAGAGTAAGAGCATGTGAGGGGGGTTTGAATCAGAGAAAGAGCTCACTCCTGTGATAGTAGAGGCAACGCTGTATCTTAGCCTAGGCCAACAAGGCCCAGGCCTAGGGCGGCACTTTGCAAGAAGGGCAGCACGAAAAGAGTCCCCGCCAGCTTGCGCTACACTTTTATTGTAGCGCCAGTCTTATGGAGCAGACTGGGCCGGGAGGCAAATCGGTCTGGTGCCCCCATTAAGTGTCCGACATCAGGGAAGGGAACAGCCCATACATATGTAGGGGGCCCCGGGTGGCGGACCCCAACCAATGAGTTGTTGTATAAGTTCCCCAACTTATGGGGAGGCCCGCCGCTTCTAGTTTTGACTGTCCTATCATCACAGCAGACCTCTCACCTGAGTTCACAGCTACAGAGAGACAGATGTCATGTCGGGAGGCTGAAATTGTCTGGAGGAAAAAGTCAGATGATGGGCGTGGGCCAGTAGAGTGAAGGGGGAGGGGCTATCCACTGTGCGAGGAGACCCCATGTCGGGAGAGGTGCAGTAAGTACCCAGGCTGAAAGGAAAACCACACCAGTTATTTGTTTGCCTTTGGCAGAGGAGTTGCTGTTATATATTATAGTGACTTACCATGAATATCAGCTACTGGTAATCTAGGAGGTAAGTGTTAACCACTTAAGGACCAGGCCTCTTTTTTAGATGTGTTGTGTTTAGATGTGTTGTTTACAAGTTAAAACATTTATTTTTGCTAAAAAATTACTTAGAACCCCCAAACATTATACATTTTTTTTCTAACATCCTAGAGAATAAAATGGCGGTCGTTGCAATACTTTCTGTCGGACCGTCTTTGCGCAGCGGTCTTACAAGCACACTTTTTTTTAAAAATACACTTTTTTGAATTAAAAAATAAGGCAACAGTAAAGTTAGCCCAATTGTTTTTATATTGTGAAAGATAATGTTACGCCAAGTAAATTGATACCCAACATGTCGCACTTCAAAATTGCACCCGCTCGTGGAATGGCGACAAACTTTTACCCTTAAAAATCTCCATAGGCAAAATTCTACCGGTTGCATGTTTTACGTTAGAGAGGAGTTCTAGGGCTAGAATTATTGCTCTCGCTCTACCGATCGCGGCGATACCTCACATGTGTGGTTTGAACACTGTTTTCATATGCGGGCGCTACTTGCGTATGCGTTCGCTTCTGCATGCAAGCTTGGCGGGACGGGGCGCGTTTAAAATTTGTATTTTTTTTTTCTTATTTATTTTACCTTTTATTTTTACACTGTTTTAAAAAAAAAAAAAATTGTCACTTTTATTCCTATTACAAGGAAGGTAAATATCCCTTGTAATAGAAAAAAAGCATGACAGGACCTCATATGAGATCTGGGGGTCAAAAAGACCTCAGATCTCATATTTACACTAAAATGCAATATAAAAAAAAAAAAAATGTTGTCATTTAAAAAAATAAAATGGCCCTTTAAGAGCTATGGGCGTAAGTGACGTTTTGAGGTCGCTTCCGCCCTGCAGTGTCATGGAGTTGGGTGGGGGCCATCTTTCCCTCACTCGTCTCCATGTCAGTCCAGGAGAGGGGAGCGGAGTGTATCTCGACGCGAACATCAGTCTCACTTTGGCTATCACAGGGAGAGGATCTCCTCCCTGTGATAGCTGGAGCTGCACGGAGCAAACATCAGTCTCACATCAGTCTCTGTCACAGCTGTCTGGGACATTATTTGACAGGACACCAGGAGCTTGGGGCCGCAAGGGTCGGCTGCGCCCCTGTTATGTCATATGCACACTGATTTTGTTTTACTATAACATACTCCCCTCCCCTTCTAAAGTGCTTTCTTTATTTACACACACAGATCTTGCATCACAGTGTTTCCCTGAACACATCATGTGCTGCTGAGCTGCTAGAGATTAACAGCAGGATGAGATTTGCCGTCGGATGAGATGCTCCGCCTCCATCACACGGTTAAATAGGTCACGTGACCAGTGTAAGCCAATAGGATGTGATGGAGGCGGAGCATCTCATTCCACGGCAAATCTCATTCTATGGCAATGCACCGGTCCCGCGGGCACGGTCACACTGATGCGCGGCTGTTGGAGCAATTCTGGTGTGGCTTAGACATGTGCAATTCGTTTAGATATTTTTTTCGTTTTTTTTCGTTGTATTCGTTCATTCGTACGATAACGAATGAACGAATATAACGAAATAAACGAAAAACGATTCTCTAAAAATTTTAACGAATAACTAATCATTCGAATCGAACAAATACGAAAAACAACGAAAATCCGAAATAACCAAATTAGAAACAACGAAACTACGAAAGAAGAAAATCCAAAAAAACGAAAACAGGAACAACGAAGATCAAAATAAACGAAAAAATTCGTACATTCGTAACTTTTTTTTTTTTGTTGAATTGGTAATTTTCCGTGTCCCTTACAATGGCGCTGCTTAACGTGCCTCGAATGGATTGAACGAAAAAAAATTCGTACATTCGTACTTTTTTTTTTTTTTTTCGATTCGTAATTTTCCGTGTCTCTTACAATGGCGCTGCTTAACGTGCCTCGAATGGATTGAATGAAAAAATTCGTACATTCGTAACTTTTTTTTTTTTTCAATTCGTAATTTTCCGTGTCTCTTACAATGGCGCTGCTTAACGTGCTTCGAATGGATTGAACGAAAAAATTCGTACATTCGTAACTTTTTTTTTCGATTCGTAATTTTCCGTGTCTCTTACAATGGCGCTGCTTAACGTGCTTCAAATGAATTGAACAAAAAAATTCGTACATTCGTAACTTTTTTTTTTTTTTTCGATTCGTAATTTTCCGTGTCTCTTAAAATGTAATAATAGCATACACATTACATAACATTATGAATTATGAAAAACGAAAACAGGAACAACGAAGATCAAAATGAACGAAAAAATTTGTACATTCGTAACTTTTTTTTTTTTTTGAATTGGTAATTTTCCGTGTCCCTTACAATGGCGCTGCTTAACGTGCTTCAAATGAATTGAACGAAAAAATTCGTACATTCGTAACTTTTTTTTTTTTTTGCGATTCGTAATTTTCCGTGTCTCTTACAATGACGCTGCTTAACGTGCTTCGAATGGATTGAACGAAAAAATTTGTAACTTTTTTTTTCGATTCGTAATTTTCCGTGTCTCTTACAATGTAATAATAGCATACACATTACATAAAATTATGAATTATGCTCCGATTACGAATCTACGAAAACAATGTTACGAAAGTACGAATAAATCAATCTTACGAAAGTACCAATGTAACTAAATCTACGAAAATACGAATGCGTCCGAATTTCGAATAAACGAAAATTAAACTAACGGAAAAACGAATCAACGAAAAAATAACTCTTACGAAAATACGAATCGTTACGAATACGAACACCGACGACTTACGAATTTACGAATCTTTACGAATCAACGGAAACGAAAAAAACGAAACGAAAATAAACTAATTTTTTTGTTGTGCACATGTCTAGTGTGCCTGTGACAAGTGGACAGATGACCCCCCCCCCCCCCCGCCGCCCCTTTGTTGAGTAAATTGCATCATGTAATTACAGACAGTAGACGGTGACATTTGATGAGCATTAGACAGCGAGCGTGTATGACATAATCCGCAGAGTCGTGGAATACCCCGGAGAGTGAAATCAGAGCGACGGCTGACAATTTTTACACTGAACCGCGGCATCAAACACTGGCGCGCTTTTATACTCTATTATACATTTACCATGTGAACAATATGCTGATAATTTTTTAATTGGTGTAACAGGCACAGACGAGGGGATATGATTTAACTTGGAGACCCCTGTGTGATCTTCCAGGCAAACCTGCCTATTCCCTCTCTTCCTGCCTTCCATACCAGGGCAGGTCACTAGACATGTGCGATTCGTTTCGTATGAATCGAAAATTTGTACAAATTTCCGTAAATTCATACATTCCAGAAGATCCGAAATACGGATTTCTATGCTTCCGAATTTTGTACGAAATACGAAATTTCGTTGACGACTTTCGGATCCAAATTCCGTTACAACGGAAACGTGACTGGTGTTTTGTAGACCAATCAGAGGTTTTCTTCTGCTGCTGAGTGAGGGTCGGTAAAATTACCCTTTTTTAATATGGGAGTGGGAGAGACTGGTACTGGTAGTCGATGGGAGATTCGGAATCGGACAAAATAAGAATGTTCGTTAATTATGATTATTCGTTATGATGAAGTTAAAAACCCAGGAAGTCATCACAGCACAGGGATGGTGGGGGCCCCTCATAATGAGCACAGCACAGGGATGGTGGGAGCCCCTCATAATGAGCACAGTACAGGGATGGTGGGGGCCCCTCATAATGAGCACAGCACAGGGATGGTGGGAGCCCCTCACAATAAAGCACATCACAGGGATGGGGGAGCCCCTCATAATGAGCACAGCACAGGGATGGGGGGAGCCCCTCATAATGAGCACAGCACAGGGATGAAGGAGCCCCTCATAAGGAGCACAGCACAGGGATGGTGGGAGCCCCTCAATGAGCATGGCACAGGGATGGTGGGAGCCCCTCAATGAGCACAGTACAGGGATGGTGGGAGCCCCTCATAATGAGCACAGCACAGGGATGGTGGGAGCCCCTCATAATGAGCACAGCACAGGTATGGTGGGAGCCCCTTATAATGAGCACAGCACAGGGATGGTGGGGGCCCCTCAATGAGCACAGCACAGGGATGGTGGGAGCCCCTCAATGAGCACAGCACAGGGATGGTGGGAGCCCCTCAATGAGCACAGCACAGGGATGGTGGGGGCCCCTCATAATGAGCACAGCACAGGGATGGTGGGAGCCCCTCAATGAGCACAGCACAGGGATGGTGGGAGCCCCTCAATGAGCACAGCACAGGGATGGTGGGAGCCCCTCAATGAGCACAGCACAGGGATGGTGGGAGCCCCTCAATGAGCACAGCACAGGGATGGTGGAAGCCCCTCAATGAGCATGGCACAGGGATGGTGGCAGCCCCTCATAATGAGCACAGCACAGGGATGGTGGGAGTTAACGAGCCTAACGAAAATTCGTTTTTCGTACAAATCCAAATTGAATTTCGGACACGAATTACGAAATACGAATTAATGGCTAATACGAAACGGAATGGAACGAAACAAAACAAATTTATTGACGGCGCACATGTCTACAGGCCACCAATGTCACCAAGGTTTTCAATGCATTGCCTGCTTCTTTAAGGGGTATTACCAGTGACAACACTCAAGTCCTGCCTCCTAGTTGTGCTCCAGGGTTGTCACTTCCAATGGAAGTTTTTTATTTTATTTTTTTGCAAAAACTCATTAGCACAGAAATGTCTGTGAAGGTTTTCACATTGCAGCATGGCAGACCTATAAGAAGCCAGGAGCTGACTCCCATCAGACTCCACCTTTATATAAAATATGACTTCCGGGTGGACTGACCCTTTAACGTGGGGTGGAAAGGGTGTGTCCTTTGCCAAAATAATTTGTTGCTAGATGTTGCCCTAATTTCTCATGAGCAAAATTGAGAGTTTTTATTTCTCAAAAATTAGGGCAAAAATCTGAAGATTTCAGCAAAATTTTGTCATTTTGGGGAATTGCAGTAAGTCGATGGGAATGGCAATATTAAGGTGTTTTTTTGTGATTTTTCAGGTACAGTGAACTTTAAGGCCAGTTTCAGACTGCGAGCACTACCATGGATCTGTTATTGCAGCTTTTTTTTTTGGGGGGGGTCTGCACTAAGGGGGGCTATACTGATGGAGGGGGGTCTGTACTTAGTGAGGGGGGTCTGTACTGAGGGAGGGGGATCTATACTGCGGGAGGGGGGTCTGTACTTAGTGGGGGGGGTCTATACTGAGAGAGAGGGGGGTCTGTACTTAGTGAGGGGGGTCTGTACTGAGGGAGGGGGATCTATACTGCGGGAGGGGGGTCTGTACTTAGTGGGGGGGTCTATACTGAGAGAGGGGGGTCTGTACTTAGTGAGGGGGGACTGTACTGAGGGAGGGGATCTATACTGCGGGAGGGGGGTCTGTACTTAGTGGGGGGTTCTACACTGAGAGAGGGGGGTCTGTACTTAGTGAGGGGGGTCTGTACTGAGGGAGGGGGGTCTATACTGCGGGAGGGGGGTCTGTACTTAGTGAGGGGGGTCTATACTCAGAGAGGGGGGTCTGTACTTAGTGAGGGGGGTCTGTACTGAGGGAGGGGATCTATACTGCGGGAGGGGGGTCTGTACTTAGTGGGGGGTTCTACACTGAGAGAGGGGGGTCTGTACTTAGTGAGGGGGGTCTGTACTGAGGGAGGGGGATCTATACTGCGGGAGGGGGGTCTGTACTTAGTGAGGGGGGTCTATACTCAGAGAGGGGGGTCTGTACTTAGTGAGGGGGGTCTGTACTGAGGGAGGGGGGTCTGTACTGAGGGAGGGGGGTCTGTACTTAGTGGGGGGGGGTCTATACTGAGAGAGGGGGGGTCTGTACTTAGTGAGGGGGGTCTGTACTGAGGGAGGGGGATCTATACTGAGGGAGGGGGGTCTGTACTTAGTGGGGGGGTCTATACTGATGGAGGGGGGTCTGTACTTAGTGAGGGGGGTCTGTACTGAGGGAGGGGGATCTATACTGTGGGAGGGGGTCTATACTTAGTGGGGGGGGGTCTATACTGAGAGAGGGGGGGTCTGTACTGAGGGGGGACTATAGTTGGTGGTGACACCAATTTTTTCCGCACCGGGTGACACCAACCCTAGTGACGCCACTGGGAGTCAAACACAGGAAACAGGAACACGGGTAACAGCTGCAGATCAGACAGCAACCTCCTAGTGCATCTGCTGCCCTTATATAGGGTATTTGGCGCCAGTATTAGTGGCGAATGCACACGCACTTGTGCACAGCAAGACGGAGGCCTGTGCATTTGCGCTGCCTCCGAACTTCCACTGTACTATGGCCAGTGCGTTCTGGACAGGAAGGAATAATGACCCATCATTAATGTCAGTGGGAGAAATAGTGGCCTGTTATTGGTGTCAGTGGGAGGAATAGCGCCCTATTGTTGTATCAGCTGTAGGATTTATGCCCCACTGTTGGTGTCAGTGGAAGGAATAGTACCTTGTGTCTGTGAGAAAAATACTGCCCCAAGGGCCAGATAAAGGCAAGCAAAGGGCTACAGTTTGGAGACCACTGGTCCAGAGCACTCAACAACTGCTCCACTGATTACAGAGGAGCACAAAAAAAAACAAATTTACCTGACAGCCTAGCACCTAACTAGGAGGGTGCTACACTCAGCATCTGTAAAAAAAAGAAAAAATCTTGCTGCAAAACTACCTCCATTCTGGTGCTGTCCCCCACAGACTATCTGCTATAGAAATCCAATGTCGCTTGTCTCCCAGGATGAATGACATCCATTGCCAATCAACCCCATTCCTGTAAGTCCTGGTGGTAGGGTGACCACATTTTCAAACTGCCATTTAGGGACACCTCCCCCCAAAAAATCAGCTTGTGCTGTAACGAATCACAGCAAAGCAAGAGCGGTGGGTGCGCGCTCTACCCAGAAGTACTGATCAGGTCCCCAAAAAACTTTTCTCACTGACAGTACATGTCCTGGCCATTCGAGACCCGTTTTACCTTTTTACAACGCTGGCTCTACACTGTCTTGCAGTGATTAGACACAAGAAGTGGGATTTATGATTTCTCCAATCACGAGCAGGGGGCGGGGATTGTGCCTCCCCAGACATTCCCAGACAGAACAAGTACTGTCAGTGAGTAAAGTGGCGATGTGGAGGCAATTTCTGGGGGCGTCAGATCGGCCCAGGTGGGGTGGCTGTGTCAGTTTCATTCCGGGACACCGTATTGTCCAGGAATGAAGGTGCCCAGGACCTGGGACAGACCTGCAAAATGCGGGATTCTCCCGGGCAATCCGGGACATGTGGTCACCCTACCTGGTGGTCATAGAGACACCTCTTCTGCCCTGTACACACGATCGGAAATGCCGCCAGCAAAAGACCAATGTGAGCTTTTGGTCGGAAAATGCGACCGTGTGTATGCTCCATCAGACTTTTGCGGGCGGCATTTCCGCCAGCAAAAGATTGAGAGCAGGTTCTCTATTTTTCGGTCGGAAAAAGTTCCGATCGGAAATTCCGACGCACAAAATTCCTACGCATTGAACGGAAGCATTGAACTCAATTTTCTCGGCTCGTCGTAGTGTTGTACGTCACCACGTTGTTGACGGTCGAAAAGTTCCGAGAACTTTTGTGTGACCGTGTGTATGCAGGCCAAGCTTGAGCGGAATTCCGTCGGAAAAACCCTCCAAGATTTTTTCGACAGAAATTCTAGCTCGTGTGTACGGGGCATAAGAGTCCCACAACCACTCTTATGCCGCGTACACATGATCTAACTTTTCGACGACTAGGTCCGACAGTCTTTCCGACGGACTTTGCAGCGGAGGTCCGCTGGACTTTCAAACGAACGGACTTGCCCACACACGATCACTCCAAAAGTCAGACGGATTTGAGCGTGAAGACGTACGGCCGGATTAGAATACGGAAATTCATAGCCAGTAGCCAATAGCTGCCCTAACGTTGGTTTTCGTCCGTCGGACTAGCATACAGACGACCAGATTTTTTGACCGGACTCGAGTCCGTCAGACAGGTTTGAAACATGTTTGATTTCTAGGGCCGTCTGACTTTTGGGAAAGAAAAGTCCGCTGGAGCCCACACACGATCAAATTGTCCGACGGATTCCGGTCCACCGGACCAAGTCTGCCAGAAAGTCCGATAGTATGTACGCTTTTCAGACTTTCTGACAACAAAACCGTGGAATTTTGTTTGTAGGTTGTTGGCTCCAACTTGTCTTGCATACACACGGTCACACAACAATTACGAACGTAGTGACGAACAAGACGTACGGCGAGCCGATAAAAGGGAAGTTCTATTAGACATGTGCAATTCGTTTCTTTTTTTTTTGTTTTTCTTTTTTTTTCGTTATATTCGTTCATTCGTTATCGTACGAATGAACGAATGATTCGCTAAAAATTTTAACGAATAATGAAAAGTTCGAATAGAACGAATACGAAAAATACGAAAATCCGAAATAACCAAATTAGAAACAAAGAAACTACGAAAGAAGAAAATCCGAAAAACGAAAACAGGAACAACGAAAATCAAAATGAACGAAAAAATTCGTACATTTGTAACTTTTTTTTTTTTGTTGAATTGGTAATTTTCCGTGTCCCTTACAATGGCGCTGCTTAACGTGCCTCGAATGGATTGAGCGAAAAAATTTGTACATTCGTAACTTTTTTTTTTTTTTCGATTCGTAATTTTCCGTGTCTCTTACAATGGCGCTGCTTAACGTGCTTCGAATGGATTGAACGAAAAAATTCGTACATTCTTAACTTTTTTTTTCGATTCGTAATTTTCCGTGTCTCTTAAAATGTAATAATAGCATACACATTACATAAAATTATGAATTATGCTCAGATTACGAATCTACGAAAACAATGTTACGAAAGTACGAATAAATCAATCTCACGAAAGTACGAATAAATCAATCTACGAAAGTACGAATGCGTCCGAATTTCGAATAAACTAAAATTAAACTAACAGAAAAATGAATCAACGAAAAAATAACTCTTACGAAAATACGAATCGTTACGAATACGAACACCGATGACTTACGAATTTACGAATCGTTACGAATACGAACACCGACGACTTACGAATTTACGAATCGTTACGAATCAACGGAAACGAAAAAAACGAAACGAAAATAAACAAATTTTTTTGTTGTGCACATGTCTAAGTTCTATAGTCATGTGATATCTCCATTACGAATGCTAGTTTTAGAAGACCGAGCGCTTACGGCTCATACTTGATTCTGAGCATGCGTGAACTTTTGTGCGATGGACTTGTGTACACACGATCGGAAAGTCGGACAACAAAGTTTGGTTGGCGGAAAATTTGAGAACCTGCTAGCCAACATTTGTTGGCGGAAAGTCCGACAACAATTGTCCGATGGAGCGTACACACGGTCGGACTTTCAGCCAACAAGCTCACATCCAACATTTGCCGTCGGAAAGTCTGATCGTGTGATTGAGTGGTGCTCATGCACCATTGGCCCAGAAGGAAAGCCTGTCTACCGCTGATGCCTTGGCATTACCGGATCAGCCTGAATACTCTACAAATAAAGAGCGTATTGGGTGTTTTATAAAAAATAGATTGGGTTGGGCTGGAAAACGGGTTTTCCTTTTAATAAACCTGTATATCTAACAAATACTCAACATTTCCGGGCTTTTTATGTAATCAGGATTTCACTGATGCATATTTAAAACTACACAAATAATGTTGTTGAATTACATTTCAGCGGATCAGCAGCCTGGGATCACCGCTACGTTGATGTACTGTAAATAACGCTTTCTGTCTAATCTCCATGATCAGCGTATTTTATTTATTTTTTCCGTTTTTTTTTTTTTAAATGAAAGATATTTATCCTTGCTGTAATTAACCCTTCTGCACGCCATAAAAAAAATAAAATAACATCGGATTGCGCTGCCAACCCCAAAGCCACTAAACATATAATGGTCTCATAAATATTTAAGCAGTCATCACACAGATAATGCACTGTAATCCATTAGTACTGTGTCTTCTTCGGAAAAAATCGCGGTGCTAAAATGGATGCGGTAAGTGCTAAAATCCCAGACTGAACAGACGGCTCGCTGACCGCTATGGGGATTTAACTCTAAAGCCCCGCCGCAGGTTGAATAATCCTGTTGTAGGTAATACTCGTGCTGGCACGCCGCTAAATGGGCGAACAACAACAAAAAAAAAAAGACAAAGGCGGCGATTCGCGCACGCATTTAAATCATGAAACGCTGGGTGACTTCCATTTCCTCTGGCTCGCCGAGGGGTCACTCTTGACGCAGACAAGCCTCTTTGCTCGCAGTTCTCGCTTAACGTTATTGGGCTCTTTCCAAACGACCGTCTGTGTTATTTGTTTTTGACTTACGGCCTTCATCCGGCGAAGAAGCATAAAGGCGTGCCGCGACTGGCGATCCGGCTGCGTCGGATTCTTGTCAGCGGGTTCCCATTATCATTTTATGCTCCACGGGCTGGTCTGAATATTTAAATCAAAACACCCTTAGCTCAATAGGCAAAATGAGGGGAAACGGCGTGAGATTTGGGAGGACGCGGCGAGCCTAGCGATCGCCTGGAATTTATCGCCTTGTTGGAATGAGAGCGGTGTGATCATGCATATCCTAATTTCTGTATTTGGGATAACTGAATATTGAAGTATTTATCTACTCCGCATCATAAAATTACGAAGGCTGCTGCACGGCGGAGAAAGAAATCGAAGGCTGTGCGTGTAATAAGAAAGTGGAACATCCAGGACTTTTCTGCAGAGTGGCGGTCCCCAGCCAGTGGCTTGTGAACCCCATGCAATACGCAGTTACCTTCTGTGTTGCTTGCGGCAGGCTACTGGCAGATATTCATGTCTGTGCATCTGCTGCGATCTCTGGTTCTCATAACCATGAGGCATAGCACATATCTAATTTAAATCATTTAATTGTATAAAGCTGAACTACAGTTACATTTACAGTTGAAATACATATATTGGAGCGATTTTAACTGCCAAAAGATTTGTATGCATGTCCATCCAGTGCTGAGATTTACACAGCCCCACCATACAGCACAGCCAGGTAGATGAGTTGACATTTTTTGCTACAGCTAAGAAATATGACTGGGTCACCTCCCCACCCCCAGCCTGTGAGTGGACAGTGAAGAAACAACAGGTTACTAGGGTGATCACGTGTACCGAATTACCCGGGACAGTCCCGAATTACCCGGGACAGTCCCGCATTTTGCAGGTCTGTCCCGGGCACCTTCATTCCGGGACAATACAGTGTCCAGGAATGCAATGTGGATCCAAGCTGTCACTGGAGATGAGGCTTAAGGGCCGCCCATTGTGTGTACACATTACATGTAACTGACACTGAGCAGCCGCACAGCCCCGCCCAGGACATGTTCTCTGGTCACACCCCCTCTCTGGCTGTAACAGAGCCGCCGCCCCGCTGTATGACTCCTCATAGTACGCCACTCTCATCCCCAGCCTGCCAGGCTCCAGTGCCGCCCACCTGGTGTGTGTGTGTCGGTGCAGCACAGCCGAGCCCTCTATTTCCACGAGGCTTCCTGAAATGGGCGGAGACTTCAGGGGCGTGGCCCCTGAAAGGCGTGGCAAGATGGACAGGCGTCACTCCAGATGCCAACAGAATCTAGACGGGAATAGAGAATTCTTTCAAATTTAAAAACCTCCATTTTAGGGAGAATAGTGACACTGGGACTTGTAGTCCTTCACTTTTGGGGGATGTGACCCCCCAAAAGTGAAGGACTACAGGTCCCAGCATGAACTCCTCAGAGCTGAAGATGGGATGTCCCCCCCGCCCACTTAGTCTTTCAAATCTGGGGGGGAGTCACATCCTTAGATCTCAGGGGTTCATACTGGGACTTGTAGTTATCCACTATTGGGCACGTGACCCCCTCCAAAAGTGAAGGACTAGAGGTCCCAGCATGAACCCCTCAGAGCTGAAGATGTGACGTGAGGTTTTAGCGCTGTTTACTCAGCGCTTTTGCACTGCTTTTCGGCTGCTAGCGTGGCACTTTTAACCCCCAAAAAAGGGTTAGAAACTCCCGTTTTGCAGCACTTTGAAGTAATGCCCATTCATTCCAATGGGCAGGGCATTTGGGAGCGCTAAATACAGCGCTCCCTACCCACCCCAATGATGCTGCTTGCAGGACTTTTTGGAACGTCCTGCAAGCGCACCACCCGAGTGTGAAAAGTCACACTGGAATGAATGGGAGGCGGTTTTCAGGCGCTTAGCAGAGGCTATTTCCAGTGCTAAAGCGCCTGAGTGTGAAAGGGGTCTTAAAAGCAAAAAATAATAATTTTGACATTTTGATTTAAAAAAAAAATTATGCCTAAAAAATATGAAGTGACGTTTGAGGTTGCGTCGGTCCTCCAAGGGCATAGAGATGAGTGGGAACCATCTTGCCCTCACTCGACTTCCTGCCGCATCAGATCGCTTCTGGGTTTACCAACAGCTCCGGTAAGCACAGAAATGGCCGGAAGTGGCAGGAGGGGGGTGCACCTCTACCGCTAGCTCTAAAAGTGATCCCTCAGTGAATTCACCTGCGGGAAATTTTATCCGATGCCAAATTACCCACAGTAAAAAAATTATACAGGGTTATGGAAGCTACCTGCTGCCATAACACCGGTATTTAACGCCAAAGTAAGGACGTATATTTACTGGGGACAGTTGGCAAGTAGGGATGGGCCCTGTGTTTGATTTGAACCCATGTTCGAATCGAACATCAGCCGCTCGACCGCTCGTCGAGCCCAGAACTATGTGGGCCGTTTGCATCAAATTCGTGTGATGCGAACGGTCCACAATGCACTGCGCCAGTCTCAGTGCATTGCTGGCTGATGATTGGCCAAGCATGCACTGTGACCCTGCATGCTTGGCCAATCATAGAGCCAGCGGCGAGGAGAGCAATAATTGGCCACAGGCAGGATGCCTGTGGCCAATTATGGCTCAGGGGGTTTAGTACACGCCCCACACTATATGAGGCCGCCGCACCTCATCAACCTTGTCCTCATCAACATGGGGACAAGGTGCTTTGGGGGGTCACAGACCCCAAAGCACCCTCCCAATGTTGAGGGCATGTGGCCTGGTTCAGGAGGGAGGGGGGGGCGCTCTCGCCCCCCCCCCCCTATACTCCTGCGGCCTGCCAGGTTGCATGCTCGGATAAGGGTCTGGTATGGATTTTGAGGGGGACCCCACGCCATTTTTTTTTTTTTTTGGCCGGGGTTCCCCTTAAAATCCATCCCAGACCTGAAGGGTCTGGTATGGATATTTAGGGGGACCCCTACATCATTTTTTTTTTAATTTGAAGTGGGGTTCCCCTTAATATCCATAGCAGACCTGAAGGGCCTGGTAATTGAATTTGGGGGGACCCCCACGCTTTTTTTTATTTTTATTTTTTATCAATTACTTTTTTTTTATCAATGACTTTCAATGAATGACTGTTCTCTGTGTTACGGGAGCCGACAATTCATTAGCCGCGAGTGATTTTAAATAATTTTTTTCCTGCAAAAATTACACTTTGTGCAGGGACAGTTCTAAGCCCGGGAAACATGCGCCCCTTCACAGGCATACTATAGACACCCCCCAGGTACGAAATTTAAAGGAATATTACACTTTTATTGTTTCACATTAAGCATTATTAAAATCACTGCTCCTGAAAAAACGTCAGTTTTTAAAAGTTTTTTTTTGCATTGATACATGTCCCCTGGGGCAGGACCCAGGTCCCCAAACACTTTTTATGACATTAACATTCATATTAGCCTTTAAAATTAGCACTTTTGATTTTGAACGTTCGCGTCCATTGTAATTAATAGGGTTCGAATGTTCGCGCAAACTTTCGGTCCGTTCGCAGGTTCCGGTGCGAACCGAACCCGGGGGTGTTCGGCTCATCCCTATTGGCAAGTGGTTAACCGCTCCCGGACCAGCCGCCACAGTTATACTGCGGCAGGTTGGCTGCCCTGCGTGAGCCGTCGTAGCTGTACGTCGGCTCTTTAAGATGCCTCTGGCGGCGCGCACCCAAAGCATGTCAATGGAGCTGATGCAAGTGCCCGGCAGGTGCGGCGCCCGCCGGGCACCCTCAATCGCTCATGAGAGACCGAAAATCGGGATCTGTGTGTGTAAATACACAAATCCTGGTTCTGTCAGGGGAGAGGAGACAGATCGTGTGTTCCTACTAAGTAGGAACAACAATCTCTCTTCTCTTCTAGTCAGCCACATTCCCCCTCACTGTTAGAACACAGCTAGGGAACACAGTTAACCCCTTGATCGCCCCCTAGTGTTAACCCCGTCACTGCCAGTGACATTTATACAGTAATCAGGGCATTTTTATAGCACTGATCGCTGTATAAATGTCAACGGTCCCAAAAAAGTGTCAAACGTATCCGATGTGTCCGTCGCAATGTTGCAGTCTCAATAAAAATTGCAGAACGCTGCCATTACTAGTAAAAAAAAAACATTATACACATTTACACTGATAATCAGGGCACTGATCATCAGTGCAGCCCTATCAGTTCAGCATATCAGTGTCCATTAGTGCACCATTGCAGTGCCCATCAGTGCAGCATACCAGTGCCCATCAGTGCTGCCTTATCAGTGCAGCCTCATCATTGCCCATCAGTGCAGGTTATCAGTGCCTATCTGTGCTGCCTATCAGTGCTGCATATCAGTGCAGCCTCATCAGTGTCTCCTCATCAGTACACATCAGTGCCCAGCAGTGTCACCTCATTAGTGCCCATCAGTGCAGCATATTAGTGCCCATCAGTGCAGACACATCAGCCCACATCAGTGAAGGAGAAAAATTACTTATTTACAAAACTTTATAACAGAAAACCTTTGTGTAGCAAAAAATAAAATCCCCAGTGGTGATTTAATACCACCAAATGAAAGCTCTATCTGTCTCAAAAAAATGATAAAAAAGTCATATGGCTACAGTGTAGCATAACCGCACAATTGTCATTCAAAGTGTGACAGCACTGAATGCTGAAAATTGGCCTGGGCAGGAAAGGTGTAAAAGTGCTCTGTATTGAAGTGGTTAAAATACTTCCCCTATGGTGACTAGAGTTTTCACTGCTTGCCAGCTTCCTTGTTCATGTGATTACCGTAGGCCTTTCTTGTTACTGACCCGGATTGCCTTACTCTGGCCAGATCTTCTGCACCGACTTTGCTTATTCCTGTCACTTGCCTTGACCTCCGCCTGATTCCTGACCTCTTGCAATACCGATATCCTATCTGCACAGCATATCCCCACTCTTCCTACAACCACTTGGTGGGGCAATACTGAAGGCTGTGATCTGGTGTCATCTTGCAGCAAAGGGTGCCCAACCCTCCACTGCAATGTGCTCTGGTGAAAACCAAGGTGCCACTTAGACCTCAGGTGAGTACGTGTTACCTTCCAGGGTTGTGACAGTTATAGGATGCTCAAGTCTTGTTGCCCATCATCAGCACTTTGTTCTGATCCAATGGCTTTTTTGGAAAAGCCACATCCAAGGATATTGAGTCCAGGGTGGCAAGTTGTCTCGTTCCATCACAAATCCTTAAAGCAAGGGGTACATTTCTCTGTTATAGTGGGTGGAACCTTGCCTACCATTTCTTTTCACCCCCTAGTCCAACTATGTATTAAGAACTGCTGGTTTACAGCACAGATGTGGTCTAATAATATAGAGCCATTTATTCCAAACTGCTTGTCGCTGTTTCAGGCTTGTTGGCCATCATCTGTACATTGTATGGAGACAATCAATTAACCAAAAAGTCCTCCACTGCACCAGTTTGAAGCATCAACCATCATTCCTATAATGTAGCACCCTCCTAGTTAGACTGCTAGGTAAACTTCGTTTTTTTGGGCTCCTTCTGTAATCAGGGGAGCAATGATTGTTTGATTTAGTCCAGGGGTTCACATGCTTGAGAGTTTTAACACTTCCCCCTGCCTCTAGAAGAAATTTCTAGAGCTTAGGGAGGGAGAATTCAAATGTTCGGAATATTGAGTATTAATATTGAATATTGAGCAGGGCCCACTCCCAGCCAATCCCTGGGGAGGTGTGCCCAGATGGTGATGGGCTTCTGTTAACCGCTTCCCGACCGTCTCACGCCGATGTACGTCGGCAGAATGGCACGGCTAGGCAAAACCACGTACCGCTACGTGGCCCTTTAAAAGCCTAGCCGGGGTCGGGGCGCGGGGAGCTCCGTGACCCCGGCCGCAGGACAAGCGGACCCGATCGCTGCTGGTGTCCCGCGATCGGGTCACAGAGCTGAAGAACGGGGAGAGGTCTGTGTAAACAAACCTCTCCCCGCGCTTCCTACTCTGCCTGTCACTGATGGGCTGTTCCCTGTCATCGGGAAAGCTCATCAGTGACGTCAGACGTCAGCCCGCCCCCTAATGTAAAAAAAACACACGTCACAGACCATAACCCCTCCCCCTAGTGGTTAACTCTTTCACTGCCACTGTCATTTATACAGGAATCAATGCATTTAAATAGCATTGATTGCTGTATAAATGACAATGGTCCCAAAAATGTGTCAAAAATGTCCGATGTGTCCGCCATAATGTCGCAAGTCACAATAAAAATCGCTGATCGCCGCCATTAATAGTAAAAAAAAAATATTAATAAAAATGCTATAAAACTATCCCCTATTTTGTAAACGCTATAACTTTTGCGCAAACCAATCAATAATCGCTAATTGCGATTTTTTTTTACCAAAAATATGTAGAAGAATACGTATCGGCCTAAACTAAGGAAAAAAAAAGTATTTTTATATATTTTTTGGGGATATTTATTATAGCAAAAAGCTGTTTATAGCACAAAAAATAAAAACCGCGGGGGCGATCAAATACCACCAAAAGAAAGCTCTATTTGTGGGAAAAAAAGGACGCCAATTTTGTTTGGGAGCCACGTCGCACGACCGCACAATTGTCAGTTAAAGCGACACAGTGCCAAATCGCAAAAAGGGGCCTGGTCCTTTGGCTTCCAATTGGTCCGGGGCTGAAGTGGTTAAATAGCCTGGAGCCGTGATGAGAGGGTCTTCTTCCCTGTATGGGAATGGATCTGTGGGCTTTCAGAACTGGAGGACTAAACTACAAGGGACTGACCCTATGGACTCTTTTGCCCTCAGGCTTTCACACTGGAGACACAGCAGCGGCTGTTTCAGGGTGCTTTGCAGGCGCTATTTTTAGCGCTGTAGCGCCTGCAAAGTGCCCCAGTGTGAAAGGGGCCTAATGCCTTGTTCACACGGATGGACATTCCAACCACAAAATCCGTCGGAGTTTTTCCAACAGATTTTGTCTGAAACTTATGTAGCATACACACAGTCGGACAACGTTTTTGGAAAATCCGATCGTTCCGAAAGAGGTGACGTATAAAACTTACGGACTACGTAGAGGCTTGTAGCCAATAGCTTTCGTCTCCAAATTTCTTCTGAGCATGCGTGGCACTTTGTGCGTCGGAATTCTCTACACACGATCGGAAAAAGTCCGATCGGATTTTGTTGTCGGAAAATTTTAGATCCTGCTCTCAAATTTTTTTACGACGGAAAAAGCCCGCTAGAGCCCACACACAATCAGATTTTCCGACAACATAATCCGATCGGACTTTTTCCATCGTAATGGTGCATTAGAGTTTAAATTTGTATGCAATCAGGCAGGCCCTTGCACTACATGGTTTGGTAAATCTGAAGACAAAAATCTGCAGCAAATCTAATAGTGTGTATGGGGGCTTTATATTCACACTACTGTTTATGAAATCTATATTTTTTATAGGGAGCCGATAATGACCACCAAAAAAAAAAAAAAACATAGTAAATTGCCGCGATTTTACAGCATTATGGTGCGTTTTTCATAGGTCACGTGACTCAAAAACCACAGAAAAAACACAACATGGGTGTGTTTTTGCTGCGTTTTCAATGCATTTCAATTGGGAAGTGCATTTTTGATGCGGTTGACCAAGTATGCACTAAAAATGCAGCAAGCAGCATTTTTAACACCGCATCGGAAGCGCAACATTCCCAGGGCCAAAGTTCAGTGTAGTTAGTAAAATTCAGCCCTCATACAGCCTAGACACCCTCTCCTTATTCAATGCATGCAGAACATCTGAGGCTATTAATCAGCCCAGCTGATAATGTTCGGTGCTGATGAGGCGGCACAGGAAAAGGTCAGGATAAAAGTAATGTATGCTTTAATAGGAGAAACAGATTTGCTTTTACTAAAAACATCAGCAGAATACACAATAATCATCCATTCTGTGTGTATACAAATCCTCTCATAAAAAATGTTGTCCTGCAATTTACCGAGAAGCTGGTTGGAGCTGACAATATGTATGAGGGAGTGATAACGGCATGCTCACCGACAATGCATTTACTACAAGTTGTTATTTTCCTTTATTTTCTTTTATTATTAAAGTGAACCTGATGTGGGCTAAAACATTTCTGAGGAAAAATGCCACGCCTATGTTAGTTTTCACATTCAACCCTGAGCTCTTGAGGAGTCCATAAGAACCATAAGAACTGACATCTCAGCATGGATGTCGCACCACTTCCTTAAACTAAATCTCCCTAAAACTGAGGCCCCTTTCACACTGGGGCGGGAGCCGCGGCGACGGTAAAGCAGCGCTGCTTTACCGTCGTTTTAGCCGTGGTATTCGGCCGCTCGCGGTGCGGTTTTAACCCCCGCTAGCGGCCGAAAAAAAGGGTTAAAATCCCCCGCAAAGCACCACCGTAGCTTTGCTTTGCGGCGGTATTACCGCGGTGTCCCATTGAAATCAATGGGTAGGAGCGGTATAGGATCGGTGAATACACCGCTCCTATACCGCTCCAAAGATGCTGCTAGCAGGACTTTTTTGACCGTCCTGCTAGCGCACCGCTCCAGTGTGAAAGCCCGCCGGGGCCGGATTTTTTTTTGGCGGTGTACAGGCGCTATTTTTAGCGCTGTACCGCCTGAAAAACGCCCCAGTGTGAAAGGGGCCTGAGTTACTAATATTCCCCCCCCCCCCCGGTGCCCCCCTCCATGACTTTACCATCAAAATCAACAATGCAACCATCAGTCCCTCCCCTCACGCCAGGGTACTCGGTGTAATCCTAGACTCTGATTGTTATTTCAGCCCCAAGTCCAATCACTGTCAAAAGTTTGTAGAATTCACCTCCGTAACATCTCTAAAATTCGCCCATTTTTAACAAATTAAACCACCAAGCTCCTCAATCACTCCCTTGTTATCTCTCACCTTGACTATTGCAACTCCCTTCTCATTGGCCTGCCTCTCCATAGGCTCCTCCCCTCTTCAGTCTATCATGAATGCTGCTGCCAGACTTATCCATCTTACCAACCGTTGGTGTCTGCCAACCCTCTCCTCCAATCAGTGGCGGCTGGTGCTCAACATTTTTGGGGGGGGGGGGGGTGCAAACAAACAGCCTCACTGTGCCATCAAACGCTGCCACTGTGCCATCAAACGCTGCCACTGTGCCCATTAAATGCTGCCACTGTGCCCATTAAACGCTGCCACTGTGCCCATCAAACGCTGCCACTGTGCCCATCAATCGCTGCCACTGTGCCCATTAAACGCTGCCACTGTGGCCATTAAACGCTGCCACTGTGCCCCAAGTGCTGCCATTGTGCCCCAAGTGCTGCCATTGTGCCCCAAACGCTGCCACTGTGCTCCAAACGCTGCCACTGTGCCCCAATCGCTGCCACTGTGCCCCAAGCGCTGCCACTGTGCCCCTTAAGAGCTACCACTGTGCCCCCTTAAGAGCTGCCACTGTGCCCCTTAAGTGCTGCCACTGTGCCCCTCAAGTGCTGCCACTGTGCCCCTCAAGTGCTGCCACTGTGCCCCTTAAGTGCTGCCACTGTGCCCCCTGCCTGCCCTCTGCACTTACCTTGTCTCGGTGTTCAGCTGGTGACGGCGTCAGGCGGCGAGCGGTGTCTCCTCATCGTTCGATGTCTTCTCCCGCGCTCCTCCTGTCTTCTGCTATGATTGGACGCCTAGCATCCAATCACAGCGCCTGTGACTTCAGCCAATCAGGTGACAGGTAACAGACACGGCAACCTGATTGGCTGAGAGGCGGGTCTGTGTTAGGGAAGCGATGTATTCGCTTCTCTAACACAATACTGTGTAAACAGCGAACGCACAGCATTGCGCCCGCTGTTTACACTTATGGAAGCCTATTAGAGCACACCGCTCTAATAAGGTCCCCTATTAGAGCTTTACAGCTCTTACATTCCAAAAACACCCCCCCGCTGTAATTCAGATGCCCGGCGCCCGACAAGGGGCCGGACACCTGAATAGGGGGCGGCAGCGGTGACAATAGATAGATTCATGCAATGCATGAATCTATCTATTGGTGATAGAGCGGTGCAGGAGAGAGGGGGCGGCGCTCCTGCGCCCTCTATGCACGCACCGCCACTGCCTTCAATCCCTACACTGGCTCCCAATCACCCAGCCAATTTAATTTAATATACTAACCACAACATACAAAGCCATTCACAACTCTGCCCCGAGCTACATCACCAATCTTGTCTCCAAACATATCCTAAACCGTCTTCTCCGCTCTTCAAGACCTCCTACTGTCGAGCTCTTTCGTCTCCTCCTCCCATGCTCGTCTCCAGGATTTCTCCAGAGCCTCTTCTATCCTCTGGAACTCGCTACCTCAACCTGTCCGGCTATCCCCTACTCTAGCTACCTTCAGGCGATCCCTGAAAACTCTTCACTTTAGGGAAGCCTATCACGTCTCCAACTAATCTTTCACCACTTCCATCAGCTCATTCCCACAGTTACAACCTTTTGTACCACCTCCCCCACCCTATTAGATTGTAAGCTCTTCTGAGCAGGGCCCTCTTAATCCTCTTGTATTTTATTGTATTATAACTGTATTGTCTCCCTTTTTTATATTGTAAAGCGCTGCATAAACTGTTGGCGCTATATAAATCCTGTAATAATAATAAGACTCTAGACCCCTGGAGCCCAACCTGCTGCCCTTTGGTATTTTTATGTGCAGCCTTGAGTCCCTGCAGACACTCTTCAATGTTTTCCTATTGCCCTGTTGTGGCAGTGATCTCTGTACAAGCAATCTGTCTCCAGTCTATCTCCTGAAGCATGTCCCCAGTCTCTGACATCTCCTATATCATATCTAGACATGTGCAATTCGTTTTCGGTCCAAATACAAATTCAAGCCAGTTTTTGGTTATTCTAAGATTCAGATTTATCCAAATAAAATAGTAACAAATTTTGTTGAAATTCATGTAGTGCAACCCCTTAACCGCTTCCTGACCGCCCACTGCATATATACGTCAGCAGAATGGCACGGGCAGCCAAAATCACGTACCTGTACGTCCCCTTTAAATTGCCTGCCCGTGGGTCGCGCGCGTGCCGCCAGCGGCGCGCTCGCGACCCGGTCGGGAGCTCCGTGACTAGGGTTGCCACCTGTCCAGGATTCACCCGGACAGTTCGGGTTTGAAATCATGCGTCCGGGTTTCAGACTGCCTGAAACCCGGACACATTATTCAGACTGGACTATGGCTTCCCAGCAGGGTTGCTGGCTGCAGTTGTCTGAGCTGAGAGTATCTGTTACACTCTTTAACACTGCCCAAAGCCAGCACTAACACCCCCCCGTAACACACACACAGATAGGAGGAGAAAGGGCTCAATCTGCACTCCCCCCCCCCCCCACCCCTCTGTGTCTACCCACACTCCAATCCCCGGCGCTGTGCCTCAGAATAGGAAAGTGGGGGCCAGAAATTTGAAGTCCAGCAGCCTCAGATACATCTGGATGAGAGGTGCTGAATGCCAAGTGGTGAGTGAGCTCACCATCCATCTCTGTCTGTGACTAAAGTCTCCCCCCCTTCTCTCTCCTGCCTCTGAGTGAGTACACTAAGGTAAATCAGGGTTCTCAGAGCACCCCTTACATCAGATTTCCCCTTTACACCAGAAGTCACATCATTTCCCCTTACATCAGAGTCCTCTCCGTACATCAGAGTTCTCAATGTTCCCCCTTAAATCAGTGAAAGGGAACTCTGTTAGTTCAGATGTAAAAGGGGAACTCTGTGGACTCTGATGTAAAGGGGGACTCTTGTTCTTAACTTCATATGATTAGAAATTTTATTTACTAGCAAAATATATGTATAGCTTATACTATAAGAAAAAAAAAATTGCCTTGTGCTGCTAAAGTGTTCGGGTTTGACTTGAAGAAAAGGTGGCAACCCTATCCGTGACCCCGGCCGCGGGACCAGCGGACCCGATCGCCGCTGGTGTCCCGCGATCGGGTTCCGGAGCTGAAGAACGGGGAGAGGTATGTGTAAACAAACCTCTCCCCGCGCTTCCTACACTGCCTGTCATTGATTGGCTGTTCACGGTCACCGGGAAAGCCGATCAATGACATCAGACGTCAGCCCCGCCCCTAATGTAAAAAAAACACACACGTCACAGCCCATAACCCCTCCCCCTAGTGGTTAACTCTTTCACTACAACTGTCATTTATACAGGAATCAATGCATTTAAATAGCATTGATTGCTGTATAAATGACAATGGTCCCAAAAATGTGTCAAAAATGTCCGATGTGTCCGCCATAATGTTGCAGTCACAATAAAAATCGCTGATCGGCGCCATTACTAGTAAAAAAAAAAATTATTAATAAAAATGCTATAAAACTATCCCCTATTTTGTAAACGCTATAACTTTTGCGCAAACCAATCAATAATCGCTAGTTGCGATTTTTTTTTTTTTACCAAAAATATGTAGAAGAATACGTATCAGCCTAAACTGAGGAAAAAAAATGTTTTTTTATATATTTTTTGGGGATATTTCTTATAGCAAAAAGCAAAAAATGCTGCATTTTTTTCAAAATTGTCGCTCTATTTTTGTTTATAGCGCAAAAAATTAAAACCGCAGGGGCGATCAAATACCACCAAAAGAAAGTTCTATTTGTGGGAAAAAAAGGACGCCAATTTTGTTTGGGAGCCACGTCGCACGACCGCGCAATTGTCAGTTAAAGCGACGCAGTGCCGAATCGCAAAAAGGGGCCTGGTCCTTTGGCTGACAATTGGTCCGGGGCTGAAGTGGTTAAGAGTCGCAGATGAACTGGAGTCCCCCACCTTGCACAGCCAGGCACACCAAGTTTTACAGGCACTCCAGAGACAGAGAACAGTGCACTTGACTTAGGAAACACAGTCATAGCTTGGCAGGGCACATTACTTCGTTTCCCGGGTTTTAACCCCCACAGTGGTCCTGGAAGCAAAGCACAGGCCTCTGTCTGGATGACAAAGTTGGGAACATGAAATTGTCCAAAATGTCTCTTGGTATGCTGCAGGGTGGATATAAATGAATGATTTTTTTTTAATGAATAAAAAAAACCGATTTTTTTTAAAATTTAAATCTGATTTGTTTTCATTTAAAGCGGTTGTATACCCTGTGACACTTTTTTTTTTAATACCCCTGTAAGACCCCTTTCACACCAAGGGCGTTTTGCAGGCGCTATAGCGTTAGAAATAGCGCCTGCAATCCGTTCTCAAACTGCTGCTTCATTGTCTGCAGTGCGAAAGCCCGAGGGCTTTGACACTGCAGCGGTGCGCTGGCAGGGCGTCACAAAAAGTCCTGCCAGCAGCTTCTTTGGAGCGGTGAAGGAGCGGTGAACTCACCGCTCCTCCAGCGCTGCTCCACATTGAAATCAATGGGGCAGCGCTGTAATACCGCCGGCAAAACTCCGCTATTGCAGCGTTTTGCTGGGGGTTTTAACCCTTTCTCGTCCGCCAGCGGGGGGTAAAAGCGCCCCGCTAGCGGCCGACATGCGCCGTAAATCCGACGGTAAAACGCCACTAAAAATAGCTGCGTTTTACCGCCGACGCTATAGGCACCGCATGCTCATTATGAAATACTTACCTTAGAACGAGGAGTCAGTAACTCACATGGCCCACGCCAAGGGAGATGACATGTTGCCTCAGCGTGTCTTCCGGGTATCGCGGCTCCAGCACTGTGAGTGGCTGGAGCCGCAATGTCGTCACTCCCACGCATGCGCGTGGGAGACTTCTTTCCGGCAAGGTCTGGCATCTGCCGGGCTGTCAGCCGAGAATCCCCTGTGCGCATGCGCCGCTGCAGTCAGTGGCTCATTGCGAGGGGAATAATTTTTTTTACCTACAGGTAAGCCTCATTATAGGCTTACCTGTAGGTAAAAGTAAAAAAAAATAGACTATACAACCGCTTTAAATCGATTTTTTTGATTTTTATCAAAATTATTTTAATACAATGCTTTTGGAGTAAAAATCTATCTAAAGATAGTTTTCTATTTAACCACCTTGCGACCACCGGCTGTCAATTGACGGCCAGGCGGCGCAGCTCTCAGCGCGGGAGGGCGTCATATGACGTCCTCCCCTTCAGTGCACTCCAGGGAGTGCGCCACCGGGAGCGCGTGCGCGCGCTCGCCGTGTCACTGGGCACCCGATGCGCGTGCCCAGCGGCCGCGATGTCCGCTGGGCACCCGCGATTGCCCGTAACACAGCGGGACCGTGGATCTGTGTGTGTAAAGAGGAGAGGAGCCGATGGTGTGTTCTCTGTACAGAGAAACACTGATCGGTCTCCTCCCCTTGTCAGTCCCCTCCCCCCACAGTAAGAATCACTCCCAGGGAACATAATTAACCCCTCCCCGCCCCCTAGTGGTTAACCCCTTCACTGCCAGTGTCATTTATACAGGAACCAATGCATTTAAATAGCACTGATTGCTGTATAAATGACAATGGTGCCAAAAATGTGTCAAAAATGTCCGATGTGTCCGCCATAATGTCGCAGTCACAATAAAAATCGCAGATCGCCGCCATTACTAGTAAAAAAAAAAAATTTATAAAAATGCTATAAAACTATCCCCTATTTTGTAAACGCTATAAACTTTTGCGCAAACTAATCAATAATCGCTAATTGCGATTTTTTTTTACCAAAAATATGTAGAAGAATACGTATCGGCCGAAACTGAGGAAAAAAAATTTTTTTATATATTTTTTTGGGGATATTTAGTATAGCAAAAAGTAAAAAATATATATATTTTTTTTAAATTTGGCGCTCTTCTTTTGTTTATTGTGCAAAAAATAAAAATCGCAGAGGTGATCAAATACCACCAAAAGAAAGCTCTATTTGTGGGGAAAAAATGATAACAATTTAATTTGGGTACAGTGTTGTATGACCGCGCAATTGTCATTCAAAGTGCGACAGCGCTGAAAGCTGAAAAATGGCTTGGTCAGGAAGGGGGTGAAAATGCCCGGTATTGAGGTGGTTAAGATACATTCATAATTGAGTTTATTCAGCATGAAATGGAGTTACCGTATATACTCGAGTATAAGCCGACCCGAATATAAGCCGAGGCACCTAATTTTACCACAAAAAAATGGAAAAACGTATTAACTCAAGTATAAGCCTAGGGTGAGAAATGTGCAGCTACTGTAAGTGGAAAAGAGGGTCAACAATGCTCTCAGTAGTTAAGTGTTCCTAGATGCCCCCTAGCTGCAGCCAAAACCAAAGGGTCCCGAAATGACATTGCTGCAGATGGACACAGTTGACCGAATTTGGGGCCCTGTATCTCGGGGCCACTTGATGCTAGGAACCCCAAATTTCCCCACAATGGTGTGCAATCCCAGTGGAACTAGCACTACAACATATCCAAGGTGGAGTTCCTAGCACCAAGTGGCCCGAGATACGGGGCCCCAAAGTCAGCTCGGAAAATGTCCAGCACTTTTCTGAAGCAGAGAATTACATTTTCTGAACCGACTTTGGGGCCCCGTATCTTGGGGCCACTTGGCGCTAGAATATGTTGTAGTGCTGATTCAACTGGGTTTGCACATCAAATTTGGGGTTGCTAGCACCAAGTGGCCCCAAGATACGGGGGCCCCAAAGTCGGTTCGGAAAATGTCATTCTCTGCTGCAGAAAAGGTCTTGACTCAAGTATAAGCCGAGGGCGTCATGCCCCATTGTCAGCACAAAAAAATGTGCTGAAACACTCGGCTTATACTCGAGTATATACGGTATGTAGCATGAGGCTGTATATTCTGCAATATTTATATTTTTGGTAAACTCATTCAATGAATCCAAGCTCTGCAAGCCTAGATAACATGCACTGCATTGATGCATTCACACAATTTCACAGTAACCATGAGATAAAACAAGTTCTGGAATATTCCTTTATCCCATTGGTTTGCAAATCTATGTACACTACAAACTGTATGATTGAACCGGTTCTGATGTCGCTGTTTTACTAACCTGACAGACATTATTCTAATTAGGAAACCTTCATTTTGTTTGCAAATATTAAAGATTCTAATTACCAGCAAGAATAAGTCCTTACATTTAAAGAGCACCTGTCATTTCAGATCCATCATGGCAGCCCCTGTTAGCGGTCATCCACTCACCTGCTGCACCCACGTCCCTCACCTTGTTGTATCACTGCCGCATCACCAGCCGTTCAAGTGAATGGGACTGTCGGTCAACAGCGGGTCAGAGGAGGAGCCTCTGCAGGACAGAGATGACAGTTGCTCTTTAAAAATTGTGATTTAAATCAAGCCTTTTTTACTAGTAATTTAAATCAAATCCACCTTGGTATGCTGACGCCTTAAGATTTCCCTTCACTGGATCTAAGGGGGCCAAGCACCACCCCTGAATAACAACCCCCACACCATAATCCCCCCTCCACCAAATTATTTGGACCAGTGGACAAAGCAAGGTCCATAAAGACATGTATGAGCGAGTTCGGGGTGGAGGAACTTGACTGGCCTGCACAGGGTCCTGAGATCAACCCGATAGAACACTTTAGGATGAATTAGAGCAGAGACTACGAGCCAGGCCTTCTCGTCCAACATCAGTGCCTGACCTTACAAATGCTCTTCTGGAAGAACGGTCAAACATTCCCATAGACACACTCCTAAACCTTGTGGACGGCATTCCCAGAAGAGTTGAAGCTGTTATAGCTGCAAATGGTGGGCCAACTCAATATTGAACCCTACAGACTAAGACTGAGATGTCATTAACCACTTCAATACCACCCACTGTCATATGACTCCCACAAGGTGGATCTCCCATCCTGGGTGGGCGTCATATGACGTCCTCCCATTCCCGGCCGTCTAGGGGCAGCGATGTCCGCCGGGCACCCGCGAATGCCCGGGAACATAGCAGGACCGTGGATCTGTGTATGTAAACACACAGCTCCACGTCCTGTCAGTGGAGAGGAGACCGATGGTGTGTTCCCAGTACAGAGAAACACTGATCGGTCTCCTCCCCTTGTGAGTCCCCTCCCCCTACAGTTAGAATCACTCCCAGGGAACATATTAACCCCTGCAGCGCCCCCTAGTGTTAACCCCTTCCCCGCCAGTCACAGTTACACAGTAATCACTGCAATTTTATAGCAGCGATCGCTGTGTAAATGTGAATGGTCCCAAAAATGTGTCAAAAGTGCCGAAGTGTCCGTCGCAATGTCGCAGTCATGAAAAAAAATCGCAGATCGCCGCCATTACTAGTAAAAAAAAAAAAAATGCAATAAATCTATCTATAGTTTGTAGACGCTATAACTTTTGCGCAAACCAATCAATATACGCTTATTGCGATTTTTTTTTACCAAAAATATGTAGACGAATATGTATCGGCCTAAACTGAGTAAAAAATTATAATTTTTTTTTTAAATGGGATATTTATTATAGCAAAAAGTAAAAAATATTGTGTTTTTTTTTTTTTTCAAAATTGTCTCTTCTTTTGTTTATAGCACAAAAAATAAAAAACCGCAGAGGCGATCAAATACCACCAAAAGAAAGCTCTATTTGTGGGAAAAAAAGGACGTCAATGTTGTTTGGGAGCCACGCCGCACGACCGCGCAATTGTCAGTTAACCACTTTCAGCCCCGGACCAATTTGCAGCCAAAGGACCAGGCCCCTTTTTGCGATTCGGCACTGCGTCGCTTTAACTGACAATTGCGCGGTCGTGCGACGTGGCTCCCAAACAAAATTGACGTCCTTTTTTTCCCCACAAATAGAGCTTTCTTTTGGCGGTATTTGATCCCCTCTGCGATTTTTATTTTTTGCGCTATAAACAAAAAAGAGCGACAATTTTGAAAAAAAACGCATTCTTTTTTTATTATTTGCTATAATAAATATCCCAAAAAATATATAAAAATACTTTTTTTTTCCTCAGTTTAGGCCGATATGTATTCTTCTACATATTTTGGTAAAAAAAATCGCAATAAGCGATTATTGATTGGTTTGCGCAAAAGTTATAGCGTTTACAAGATAGGGGATAGTTTTATAGCATTTTTATTAATAATTTTTTTTTTATTAGTAATAGCGGCGATCAGCAATTTTTATTGTGACTGCGACATTATGGCGGACACATCGGACATTTTTGACACATTTTTGGGACCATTGTCATTTATACAGCAATCAATGCTATTTAAATGCATTGATTCCTGTATAAATGACACTGGCAGTGAATGGGGTTAACCACATGGGGGCAGTGTAGGGGTTAAGTATGCCTAGGGGTGTGTTTCTTACTGTGGGGGGGGGCGTGGTTGTCAGCTAGTGAATGCTGATCTCTGCTCCAATCACAGGGAGCAGAGATCGGCGTCACTAGTTGCTAGGCAGAACGGGGAGATGCTGTCTATTTCCGCATCTCCCCGTTCTGCCTTCCCGTGAGACGATCGCGGGTGTCCTCCGGGCGATCGAGTCTGCAGGACCCGCGACCGGCCTCACGGGGGTCCCGACCGGCGCTCCCGATGGCACGGACGGCATTAAGGAGGGACATATATATACGCCCTCCTGCCTGTCCGTGCCATTCTGCCGACGTATATCGTCGTGCGCCGGTTGGGAACCAGTTAAATCAACGCAGTGCCGAATCACAAAAAGTGCTCTGGTAAGGAAGGGGGTTAAATCCTCCGGGGCTGAAGTGGTTAAAGTTCATGTGCGTGTAAAGGCAGGCATCCTAATACTTTTGGTAATATAGTGTACCTTTCTTCTACTATTTTCTGGATGGAGACCGCACTTATTTTTTTTTTTTTTGTGAAATGTGGATTATCTCATCTTCTCGGATTCCTCCATGTAAAGCTGTGAATGAAATTATAAAAAGATAATAAGGTAGCGTTCAGAGACACATTTGAAAATCAATTTCTGCATATGTCGCACCTGGAAAAAATAAGTACAGCTTGTTCTTTAATTGTTAATCATCTTACAGTCTAATAAACCTTAATTACAACTAAGTTATAAGAAAAGCACAAAATAATATTGCAGTCCCATAAATAATACTTCTGAATCTCCGGAGGTTGTTTTTCTATCAAGAACGAAATTACATCAAGGAAACTCGCTAAGATTCATTTGCAATAATTATGGAATCGTAATCATAATAAAAACCTAATGGGTGAGGGAGGAGTGGGAGAATTACATGTGCGTAGTCTGAGAGGCACAAGCCCGTGTGATGTACACAGCTTTATGACTTATTTACGAGTAGGTACACCTGCTGAAATTATCATGCAAGCAAAAACATTGGGCCGACTTTAAGGAAATAATATCTTTTGCGTTTGAAATTAAAAAAAACTCTTTTGTCTCCTGAGGCCTGATAAAAAAGTTTGCCAAACAAAATATTTAAAGCTAAAAAACCTTCCGAAAACATCAATGAATGCAGTTATATATTTACTTTTACCTGGTCTCAGACTAATGCCCCGTACACACGGTCGGAAAATGCCGACGGAAAATGTCCGATCGGACCATGTTGTCGGAAAATCCGACCGTGTGTGGGCTCCATCTGACTTTTTCCGTCGAAATTGACACCAAAAGATACCAAAACAGTAGGCAGAAGGCCAAGTCAGAACACAAGCCAAGGTCAGAAGAAACTCTGAATACAGTAGAGACAGGCGCCAAGCTGGGTCGAATACTGGATAGCAAAATGCAGGTCAGGTCCTGACCTCAAACCAATAGAACACCTTTGGGATAAATTAGAGCGCAGACTGCGAGCCAGGCCTTCTCATCCAACATCAGTGCCTGACCTCACAAATGCGCTTTTGGAAGGATGGTCAAACATTCCCATAGACACACCTTGTGGACACCCTTTATAGAAGAGTTGAAGCTGTTATAGCTGCAAAGGGTGGACCAACTCAATATTGAACCCTACAGACTAATGCCCCGTACACACGGTCGGAAATTCCGACGGAAAATGTCCGATCGGACCATGTTGTCGCAAAATCCGACTGTGTGTGGGCTCCATCTGACTTTTTCCGTCGGAATTTCCGCCGAAAAAAATTTGAGATCCTGCTCTCAAATTTTCTGACAACAAAATCCTATCCGACTTTTTCCGATCGCGTGTAGAGAATTCCGACGGACAAAGTGCCACGCATGCTCAGATCAAATTAGGAGACCAAACCTATTGGCTACTAGCCTCTACGTAGTTCCGTCGTACGCAACGAACGTCACCACGTTCAGAATGATTGGATTTTCCGACAACTTTGTCCGACCGTGTGTATGCAACACCAGTGTCGGCCAAAATCCGTCGGAAAAATTCCGACGGATTTTGTGATCGGAATTTCCGACCTCGTGTACGGGGCATAACTGTACAGCAGCACTCCGATTGAAAGAGGGAGAGGCATCACTAGTAGCCAGTCAGGTGTGTCAGGAGGACCTGGTTCACCTGCTGGTGGCTCTGTGGTTACCTGGCCGAAGGGTTGTAGTTCTGGTCCAGTTCTGATCCAGGGTTTTAGTTCCAGTTTCCACCAGCGGGTGTCTCCCTGCAGTTTCGAGTAATCAGTCTCCACCTGATGCTGGTTGCTGGGAGGGTAATCCGGTTGCTGGGAGGGTAAAGTACCTTCCCAGAGGTCAGCAGATTTTCCTCAAGAATTTGATGGTATTTTGCCCCCATCTATTTTTACTGAGTTGTAAAAAGGATCACCCCCTTGTGTCAGTATTTTGTGTAACCACCTTGTGCTTTAATTACAGCCTTTAGTCTGTTGGGATATGTCTCTACTAACTTTGCACATTTAGAATTTGCAATATTTGCCCACTCTTCTTTGCAGAACTGCTCAAGTTCAGTTAGGTTTGATGGTGACCCTTTGTGGACTGCAGTCTTCAAGTCATTCCACAGGTTTTCAATGGGGTTGAACTCCAGGCTGTGACTAGGCCATGCAAGGACCTTCACCTGTTTCTCCTTCAACCACTGTGTGGTCATTTTTGCTGTGTGCTTTGGGTCATTGTCATGTTGGAAGGTAAACCTTCTTCCCATTGCCAACTTTCTGGCAGAGGGCAGCAGATTTTCCTCAAGAATTTGATGATATTTTGCCCCATCCATTTTCTTCTATCCTGACACGTGCTCCGGTCCCTGCTGCAGAGAAACACCCCCCATAACAGGACATTACCACCTCCATGCTTTACTGTAGGAATGATGTTATTTGGATGGTGAGCTGTATTGGATTTCCACCAGACATATGGTTTGGTGTCGAAGGCCAAATAATAAAATTTTAGTCCCATCTGACCATAACACCTTTTTCCATTAGGCCTCAGAATCTTCAAGGTGCGCCGGACCGCCACACACCGATATACGCCCTTAATTTGAAGAGGGATATCGTTGTTATGGCAGCAGCTAGCTGACATAACCCCGGTATCCTCTTCTTCGGCCGGCGGTCCGCTTTCCGATAAGAGTGGTCTCTGCAGCGGATTCACCACAAAATCACTTTTATCAGCAGCGAGAGTGGGCCCCCCCCCCCCCTCCCGCTGTACTCCGGTTCCCTCCGCCGCTTACCGGAGCCGCCGGTAGCAGCGGAGGCGATCAGGTCCTCTCTGTGGCTGGGCATGGAGACCAGTGAGGGCAAGATGGCCTCCACCCGTCTTAATAATAATGCAGGGCGGAAGCAATGTCAAAACATCACTTCCACCCATAGCTCTTAAAAATTTTTGACTATATTTTTTTTTTTATTGCATTTTTGTGTAAATATGAGATCTGAGGTCTTTTGGATGCTTTTTTCTATTACAAGGGATGTTTACATTCCTTGTAATAGGAATAAAAGTGACACATTTTTTTTTTTAAACAGTGTAAAAATAAAATTGTAAACAACTTTCTCTCAATAAAATTTCTTGATTTGTGAAAAAAATAAAATAAAAAATAAATAAAAATAAAAGGTAAAATAAATAAGAAAAAAACTATTTTTTTTAAACGAGCCCCGTCCCGCCGAGTGTATTTTTTCGAAAAAAAGTGCGCTTATAAGAACGCTGTGCAAATACGGTGTGACAGAAAGTATTGCAACGACCGCCATTTTATTCTCTAGGGTGTTAGAAAAAAATTATAATGTTTGGGGGTTCTAAGTAATTTTCTAGGAAAAAATTATTTTTTTAACTTGTAAACAACAAATCTCAGAAAGAGGCTTGGTCCTTAAGTGGTTAAGGTGGGACTAAAATTGAATTATTTTGCCTCAACACCAAATGATATGTCTGATGGAAAATCCCATAACGGCTCACGATCCAAATAACACCAGTCCTACAGTAAAGCATGGAGGTGGTAATTTCCTGTTATGAGGGCGTTTCTCTGCAGCAGGGACTGGAGCACTTGTCAGGATAGAAGAAAAATGAATGAAAATACCATCAAATTCTTAAGATACATCTGCTGCCCTCTACCAGAAAGTTGTCAATGAGAAGAAGGTTTACATTCCAACATGACAATGACCCAAAGAACACAGCAAAAATGACCATACAGTGGTTGAGGGAGAAAACGGTGAATGTCCTTGCATGGCCTAGTCAGAGCCCAGACTTAAACCCCATTAAAAATCTGTGGAATGACTTGAAGACTGCAGTCCACAAACGTTCACCACCAAATTTAAATTTAACTTTAACTTGAGCAGTTCTGCAAAGAAGAGTGGGCAAATATTGCAAAGTCTACTGTAGATGTGCAAAGTTAGTAGCGACAAATCCCAACAGACTAAAAGTGGGAAATAAAGCAAAAGGTGGCTCAACAAAGTACGGACACAAAGGGGGTGATCCTTTATCCAACTCAGTGATTTTGTTTTTTATTTTTTCTGACATGTTGGTGTTTTATCTTTCACTTGGATGTTAATAGTTGCACTAGTAAATACAGCTGGATAAAACAAAAACTGTACCCGTCTTCATTTCAGGCTGCAAAGCAACAAAATGCGATTATTTTAAAGATGGGTGATTATTTTCCATACCCACTGTATTTACTCTTTTGCAAAAAGGCATGTGGGTTTAAATGTAAGTATATTTATTATTAATTAATTTAACACAGTTTAATGCTATATATTTTAGATTGTAAGCTCTCATGAGCAGGGCCTTCCTTACCCTTGTGTCTTCCTTCATGTTGTGTAATGCTGTGCAAACTATTGTCACTTCTGTATAATATTAATATTTAGTGGAAATTCGACGATCATGTGGTGTTTGCCTGTGCTAAATGAGGATTTTATTACATTTTTATTGAAATAATTGTTTTAATAAACAGGAATTAACTACCATGGGGCAAACAAATTAACAATGCCCATTACATACAGTATGCAGGATATGCTTGCTCCTTAGCAGTGCTGCACAAAGGTTGTGTCTCTTATCTCACTAATAGAGATGAGCACAGTGATTTAATTTTTCATTTTATACTTTCTGGCAAAAAAAATAAAAAAATTTTATTAGGAGATATCCACTCTTTGATTGCTTTTCTTTGTGGAAGAGATAGTACAGCTTGTTGGCAGGTGCAGTCTACTTTCTCCACTGCAGGTGGCACTCAACTGCAGCAGCATTGCAGGGGTAGAGGAAGTCAAGAGGAACACAGTTCCTCTATGGTTTCCTGGGTCACTGGGGGAGTAATCGGGTTGGATGCTGCTGCTCCACATGACTCTGGCAGCCATCTTGGGTCAGATAGAGTCTATTTAAGACCCTGGCTTCCAGGGTTTGGAGCCCATTTCATGTGTGGGTAGTGTAGGGACAGGTCAGCCGTCTGTCAGAGACAGTTATTAGCGGCAGGGAGAGGTTCAAGTCGAGTAGGGAAAGGATAGGGACACACCATCCTTCCTGGAAACCTCCCCATTTGTGTACGGACCATCCAGGCAGCATTCTGCCCCTCAAGACAGATGCTGTCGGCATTGCTTTGCTACATACTGCTGTTACATTCTGTGAGTGTTCCTGGTCGGGCGACCCCTCACTGGGTTTGTTGTGAATTATTGGATTTTACATTCTGTTATTTGGACTCTCAACTGAGTTTTTACTGCTACTGCACTATGCTGTGGCTCCCCACAAGCTTCTATGAGGGGGACAAACACAATGGCAAGTGTTTATAACAGGTCCGGCTAATGGTATTAAAGTGGAAGTAAACCCTCCTATCGTTTTCAGCCAAGGAAGCTGCCATCTCTTCCTCTGTTTGATCTTCAACTGCCACAGTGCTGCACATGTGATCAGTTATGACACCAGACATTGGATTGTTTGACAGTTTGGTTGACAGTACAACCAATGTGACAGTTAAAGCGGAGTTCCACCCAAAAATGGAACTTCCGCTTTAAGCACTCCTCACCCCCTTACATGCCACATTTGGCATGTAATTTTTTTTTGGGGGGGGGGAGTGGGGGCTTCATTAGGAGGGGGACTTCCTGTCACACTTCCTCCTTTCGCCCAGGAACCGCCTAGGCGACTCTAGGCGATCTCCTGGGACACGTGACATGTCCCAGGAGATCGCCTATCCACTCCGGGGAGCGCAGCGCGACTCGCGCAGCGCGACTCGCGCATGCGCCGTGCGTGCCGGCCGTGAAGACGAAAGCTGTCACGGCCGGGTGCCCTGAGTGGCAATGGAGGCGCCGGCGAAGAGGAGGGGGAGAGGAGCGACACCCCGTTCGGCCGCATCGCTGGACCGTGGAACAGGTAAGTGTCTGTTTATTAAAAGTCAGCAACTACACTTTTTGTAGCTGCTGACTTTTAAAATGCCTGGAACTCCCCTTTAAGCCTCGTACACACAATCGGATTGTTGGCCAACAAAACTGTGTAATTTTGTCCGAAGGGCGTTGGCCCATACTTGTCTTGCATACACACGGCACACAATTGTTGGCCAACAATTACGAACGTACTGACGTACTAGATGCACTACAAGGTTTTTCAGCTCTTTAGCGCCACCCTTTGGGCTCCTTCTTCCAATTTCATGTTATTAGAAGTTTGGTGAGTGTTGATTCGCACTTTTCATTTCGCACTTTTCATTTCGCGCTTTTTATTTCGTGCTTTTCAGTTTGTTTCTGTACGGCCGTTCATCAACCAGACATGTTGCGGAATCGGAGGAGATAACATGTTATTTAGACCCCTTTAGACCCCCAGTTTTAACCCCCCGCTAGCGGGCAAAAAGGGGTTAAATTTGCAAAACGCTGCCGGAGCTGCATTTTGCCAGTGGTATTGCAGCGCTGCCCCATTGATTTCAATGGGGAACAGCAGTGGAGAAGCGGTGAGTTCACTGCTTCTTCAGCGCTCCTAAGGAGATGCTGGCAGGACTTTTTCTGATGCCTTGCCAGCGCACCGCTCCAGTGTGAAAGCCCTCAGGCTTTCACACTGGAGTGAATGGAACAGTTGTTTTAGGGCAGTTTACAGGCGCTGTTTTTAACGCTATAGCGCCTGCAAAACACTCCAGTGTGAAGGGGGTCTTATTATTGGCCTTGGAGTTATTGCTTTGACATTATTTTGTTGGTTGAATAATGATTTGATTTGATATATTTTCTATATTTTTGGATGCATAGAATGCACTTTTTGGTTAAGTTCTATTGGCAGATAGCATGTCTAATTTTTTTTTTTTTTTAAATTGTGGAGAATAATACTTGGCTTTGTGTTTTACTTCAAATGACATTTTGGGAGTCGGCAGTTGCATTTAAAAAAAATACAATGTAAAATTAACAAGAGACACCAACATAGTTGCATCTTTGATCTTAAAAACTACGGGATAATGGTGTTGTGGTAATTTGCCCAAATAAAAAAAAATAAAAAAACATAATATTATTTTTGATATCACTAGAAAAAAAAAGCCTTTGAAAATTTGTTTGCAATAACTCCATCAGTATCACCAGCAAAGCAGCTTCATTATTATCCCATTAAAGAAGAAGAGAATTGTGCGCTGCATTTCCAGATTTCATAATTTACTGCGTCACAAATGTAAATTCTCCATTACGAACGCTAGTTTACAAGACCGACCGCTTCTGCTTCTGAGCATGCGTTTTTGTACTTTGGACTTTTGTCCGACGGACTTGTGTACACACGCTCGGAAAATCCGACAACACACATTTGTCGGCAGAAAATTTTAAAACCTGCTATACAACATTTGTCCGTGGAAAATCCGACAACAATTGTTCCGATGGTGCATAAACACGGTCGGATTTTCTGCAAACAGCCTGTCATCACACATTTCCCATCGGAAAATCTGATCGTGTGTACGAGGCTTTAGCCTTCCTGGCATTTGGGAATGTACCGTATATACTCGAGTATAAGCCGAGTTTTTCAGCACATTTTTTTTGTGCTGAAAGTGCCCCCCTCGGCTTATATTCGAGTCAAGCACTTTTCTGCAGCAGAGACTGACATTTTCCGACCCGACTTTGGAGCTCCGTATCTCAGGGCCATTTGGGGTTCCTAGCACCAAGTGGCCCCGAGATACGGGGCCCCAAAGTCGGTTCGGAAAATTATATTCTCTGCTGCAGAAAAGTGCTCGACATTTTCTGACCCGACTTTGGGGCCCCGTATCTCGGGGCCACTTGGTGCTAGAAACCCCAGATTTGTTGTGCAAACCCAGTGGAACCAACACTACAACATATCGAAATCGGTATCGGTCAACTGTGTCCATCTGCAGCATTGTCATTTTGGGACCCTTTGGGTCCAGAGACTGCAGCTAGGGGGCATCTAGGAGCCCTTAACTACCACGTTTGAAGTTCGGGGACCTATGGCTGCAAATGGGCACAGTGAGGCTGCAAATGGGCATTGTTGACCCTCTTTTCCACTTACAGTAGCTACGCATTTCTCACCCTAGGCCTATACTCGAGTCAATACGTTTTCCCATTTTTTTGTGGTAAAATTAGGTGCCTCGGCTTATATTCGGGTCGGCTTATACTCGAGTATATACGGTAACTGTTTTTTTAAAAATGGTTAAATCGATGGGTTTCCCTCCGATTAAATCTGCGGGGGTGGGTGGCAGAATACAGAAGGTTTCAACTAGGAGAGCAGCGACCAGCACATCAAATGTACAGTAAGTACCATCCTTTGTGCTGATTTTTTTTATTTTTATTTAACTACATTTAGGGGTCAATCTGCTGGGCGAGGTCAATTATTTTCATTGCCTCCATTGCCTTTTTTTTCAGGCATGATAATTAAAAAACAAAATGTTTCATGCTGAGGATTTGTAAGGAGAAATTCCTGCAATCAATACTACTAAACTAAAACAATCAAGCCAATATTTTCAATAGGCGAAAACGATTGTACCTTTGAACATGCAGCTTGGTAGTTTGGCCGAATTCGCATTCTTTGACGATGACAATGTGTAAGAAGGAATTCTCTTATATTCATCTTGAACAGCCCACACTCCATCGTTGTGATATCTTTTGCAATGTAGCACTTGTGATCTTCATCAGAGTGAAACAGACCTTAGCTAAATTTTTTTGCTTCTTAAGGCTGCCATGTATACTTTTGGTATGTTTCATTATGCACCTAGGTCACGTGATGTCATAGCACACTTCGTTTGTGTTTAATGTGTTGATGAAATGATATAGATTGTTAACTTCATACATTGATGCTTTGCTTCAGGTACAATGAAGCAACGGGGCAATGGAATGCCCCTGTGGAGTCCACATGGGTAACTTTCTAGTGCTGCCTCGTTTGTCAAACAGCAGGAGATGTCAGAGATACGAGAGGTCATCAATGGCTGCCACCTTGTGCAATTAGGCTCTTCGGCACTGTAATTCAGCTAAACACGAGGCGGGCTGTCAGCCCACAGGCCTTGTGTATAGCGTGATTTTTCTCCCTGGATAGAAAACGTGGAGAGCTGTGTGGCCTCATTTATAATTTGTGACACTTGTGTGCTGGCAGACGAACAAAAAAGTAAATACCAACGTGTGTTTAAAGAAAATCTCCAATATAAACCTGATTTTTCCTAATACCCCAGATCCTGCGTTGGAAACCCATTGGGGTACCTTTATTGAGGACTACACAATACAAGGTATTGCCCTATATCCTCTTAAAAAAAACGGTGAGATTATTTCGATCCATTTAACTAGCCCTAAGGTTATTTTTGGATAATCTATGCAATCCAAAATAAATATGATTCGGGGAATGGCTGCATAACTAGATTAGGATGGGACAATATTTGATCTAATTTATTATCCTAGCCTTCTTCTGATATCTTTCTTTTATTTGAAATCATTTTATTTAAAATTATTTGTGAAAAGCAGAAAGAGTGGGAATTCAGATATTAAGCCTGATTTATTAACATACGTAACAACCTTTCTCAAACTTTTTACCCCAAAAAACGCTCAACGTTCATTGGGGGTTATTGGAAAAATGCTCCTTACTTGGTGGTCAGTGGAAAGAATGCCCTCCACACAGTGGTTGTCAGAATGCCACCCTTACAGACAGCTAATAAGATATTTGGTGTCTTGTTGCCTGGCTCTGCCAAGTGGCATTGGCCTCGGGACTATGCTGGCACCATCAGATGGGTGGTTAATCAGACACAGCTAAAGGAACCCCTAGCAACTTCCAGAGGAGTCTTAGGGTTCCAAAGAACCCTGGTTGAGAATGGCTGGTATATACCAACCGTTCATTAATACCATGCATATCAGCAAAATCAATGCTCAAATTCGGGTCGGAAAATGTCATTCTCTGCTGCAGAAAAGTGCTTGACATTTTCTGAACCGACTTTGGGGCCCCGTATCTCAGGGCCACTTGGTGCTAGGAACCCCACATTTAATGTGCAAACCCAGTGGAACTACAACATATCCAAAGATGGGGTTCCTATCACCAAGTGGCTCGAGATACGGGGAAATGTCAAGCACTTTTCTGCAGCAGAGACTGACATTTTCTGACCCGAATTTGGGGCCCTGTATCTCGGGGCCACTTGGTGCTAGGAAATCGGTGTATAAACCCAGTGGAACTATCAGTACAAAATAGCCAAAGATGGGGTTCCTAGCACCAAGTGGCCCCGACATACGGGGCCCCAAAATCGGTTCGGAAAATGTCATTCTCTGCTGCAGAAAAGTGCTTGACATTTTCCGAACCGACTTTGGGGCCCTGTATCTCGAGCCACTTGGTGATAGGAACCCCATCTTTGGATATGTTGTAGTGATAGTTCCACTGGGTTTGCACACCAAATGTGGGGTTCCTAGCACCAAGTGGCCCCGAGATACGGGGCACCAAAGTCGTTCAATTGTGTCCATCTGCAGCAATGTCATTTCGGGACCCTTTGGGTCCAGAGACCCCAAATTTTAGCTGCAGCTAGGAACCCTTAACTACCGAGTTTGAAGTACACGGGACCTATGGCTGCAAATGGGCACAGTGAGGCTGCAAATGGGCATTGTTGACCCTCTTTTCCACTTACAGTAGCTGTGCATTTCTCACCCTAGGCTTATACTCGAGTCAATACGTTTTCCCATTTATTTGTGGTAAAATGAGGTGCCTCGGCTTATATTCGGGTCGGCTTATACTCGAGTATATACGGTACCACTGATTTAAAAGGATTTTACATGCACATTTGGGATGACACTGCACAGGTTCATGCATGACCTTTGTGTAGTGTGGCACTTAACATTTCCTGTAAAGATACTATATATTTCACAATCTTCTTAGTCTAGCATTTGTGCAGATAAAAGCTACATAGTAATTAGATCTGACACAGACACGAGCAGGTAGAGCTTTTACAGACACACTAATGCCACGTACACACGGTCGGAATTCTCGTCGGAAAAAGCTCTGATGGTTTTCCCGTCGGAATTCCGACGGAATTTCGCTCAAACTGTCTTGCCTACACACGGTCACACCAAATTCCGACGGTCTGTAACATAGCGCCATGAACACGTTCGACAGCACTATAAAAGGGAAGTTTAATGCTTCCGAGCATGCGTCTAATTGTTTCCGAGTATGCGTCGGAATTGTGCGTGTCGGAATTGCATACACACGATCGGAAAATCCGATAGAAAGGTTTTCCGTCGGAAAAATTGAGAACAGGTTCTCAATCCAAAGTCCGTTGGAAATTCCGACAGAAAAAGACCGATGGGCATACACACGGTCGGAAAATCCGTTGAAAAGCTCCCATCTGACTGTTTCCATCGGAAATTCCGACCGTGTGTACGCGGCATTAGAGCTCCCTCATGCAGTGTTTTATCACATTAGCACTCCCACATTTCTGATGAAATATAGAGGAGGTGACGAGGCATTGATTGGACGTTATGTGACCCATACCAGGAAAGGCCTTCTTCTTTCCATTCCTCTTGAAAGGGACCGAAACCTGTATTCTGGCAGTAGTGGGTGAACTTCTTTTTATTTTCCTATTTTCCTTCTCTTCACCTTGTTTTTCCATTTCTTCTTTCCATCCTCTTTATCTGCTAATTGTTATTTTGTTGGGTTTCTCCATTGCATGTACTACATTGTACTTAAGCTTACAGGTTTTGCACAGTGTGATGTAGGATGATGTTGCCATATTGTTCACCTTAGTCAAACCTCTAATGCCGTGTACACATGATCGGAATTCTCGTCGGAAAAAACTCTGACGGTTTTTCCGATGGAATTCCGACGGAATTCCGCTCAAGCTGTGTTGCCTACACACGATCACACCAAATTCCGACGGTCAATAACACAGCGGCATAAAACACGTTCGACAGCACTATAAAAGGGAAGTTTAATGCTTTCGAGCATGCGTCGAATTGTTTCCGAGCATGCGTCGGAATTTTGCGTGTCGGAATTGCATACACACGATCCGATAGAAAGGTTTTCCGTCGGAAAAATTGAGAACAGGTTCTCAATTCAAAGTCCGTCGGAAATTCCGACAGAAAAAGACCGTTGGGCATACACATGGTCGGAAAATCCGATGAAAAGCTCCCATCGGACTGTTTCCATCGGAATTCCGACCGTGTGTACGCCGCATTACAGAGAGGCGGAGAAGCTACTTCAAGGGATTCTCTTCTGTTATGTAGCTATTTTCTGAAGCTAAACCTATTGCACTACAGATGTTCCTAGGATTAGTGGATTCTGCCTGAACTTTGATTATTGTACTATTGTAAGCATGAATGTATCCGGAGATTGTTATCCAACCCTTTCTGCCATGTTTTCCAGTTGGATTTTGTACTTCTTTGAAATACATAATAAAAATGTATGGAAATATAAAGTAAAAGTACCATTTAAGTGTTTGCAGATGACACCAAGCTATGCAGTGGAATAACGTCCTTACAGGTTTTCTCCAACTTACAAGCCAACCTCAATGCTCTGTCTAATTGGGCAACTAAGTGGCAAATGAGGTTTAATGTTCATAAATATAAAGTTATGCACTTGGGGGCTAAGAATATGCATCATACATGCTAGGGGGAGCACAACTGGGGGAATTAATGGTGAAGAAGGATCTGGGGGTTTTGGTAGATCACAAGCGCAATAATAGCATGCAATGCCAAGCTGCAGTTTTCCAAAGTCCTTTCTTGTATTAAATAAGATATACAGTAGACTCCAGAGAGAGAGATATCATTTTGCCCCTGTACAAATCATTAGTAAGACCTCATCTGGAATATGCAGTTCAGTTTTGGGCACCAGTTTTCGAAAAGGATATCAGGGAACTGGAGAAAGTGCAGAGAAGAGCATCCAAACTAATAAGAGGCATGGAGGAGCTCAGCTATGAGGAAAGATTTGAGGAACTGAATGTATTCTCTCTTGAGAAGAAGAGGAGATTAAGGGGGGATATGATCAACAACATGTATAAATACATAAGGGGTCCATATAGTGAATTTGGTGTTGAGTTGTTCACGTAAAGGTCGTAACAGAGGACAAGAGGGCACTCTTTACGGCTGGAGGAAAAGAGGTTTAATGCAGAACTATAGTCACATTTTTGGGGGGGCTAGAGTAAGGGAGGGTTATAACCCCTGAAAGGTTTATTTTTGCCATATTTGTCACATTGGGGAGGATTTCCTTCACTTCCTGTTCCATAGCCAAATAAGAAGTGAGAGGAAATCCCTGCAAATTAAGGGAATCTTGTGGGGGCCCCCAGGTGACCAGAATTAGTGTCTCCATTGCAAGATTTCCCCTCTATTACTTTTCTGGGGACAACCCAAAATTTACTTTAATTTCAATGAAAACAGTAAACAGGACAATTATTATCGGGTGCACAGACAGCAGTAAAAACTGACAAACGTTCTAATCACTCTCCCCTCTAGAGCTGTGAAAATGTGGAATTGACTCTCTTTAAGAGCTGGTTCTGACCAACTCAGTAGATTGTTTTAGATTGTGGATTCTTTCCTAGATACACATAATATAACTGGATACTAACGTTTATAGGTAAAGTGGATCTAGGGAATATATACGATTTCCTCTTGGCGGATCACGGAGAATTTTTTTTCCCCTGCTGGAGCAAATTGGATCATGCTTTGCTGTGTTTTTTGTCTTTCTCTGGATCAACTGTGAGTATACGATTGTGTATATAGTATTGTATTTTTTTTTTTCCCCCTTGGTTGAACTGGATCAACTTTTTTCAACCAGACTAACTATAAAAAACTATTTATATTCACGTGCATGGAAATGAGCGTGACTTCCCTGACGGCTGGCATGAGGTTCCGGACAGTAATGCGGCGTACACACGGTCAGAATTTCCGATTGGAAACAGTCCGATGGGAGCTTTTCATCGGATTTTCCGACTGTGTGTATGCCCAACAGTCTTTTTCTGTTGGCATTTCTGACGGACTTTGGATTGAGAGCCTGCTCTTCATCTTTCAGATGGAAAACCTTTCTATCGGATTTGTCGATCGTGCGTATGCAATTCCGACACGCAAAATTCTGACACATGCTCGGAAACAATTCAACGCATGCTCGGAAGCATTAAACTACCCTTTTATAGTGCCGTCGAACGTGTTGTATGTCGCGGTGTTATTGACCGTCGGAATTTGGTGTGACCGTGTGTAGGCAAGACAGTTTGAGCGAAATTCCTTCGGAATTCCGACGGGAAAACCATCAGAGCTTTTTCAGACAAAAATTCAGACCGTGTGTACGCGGCATAAGTCTCTGAGATGTATATTTAGCCATTTGGCTGGAGTTCCACATTACCAGTGCTACCTGTGGATTATAGTGTGATGGTGTTGTTGTGCTTAGTCCCTCGTTATCTGCTAAACATGTGTTTTATAAATAGCCTCGAGTGCTAGTCGTGCAGATGCTTCATTTTTGTGTCTGGAAGTCTCCTGCCACCTTGATGAATGACCCTTCATGTTGGCCGCTTGATTCAGAGCCGGTCTTTTCATTAAATCATTTCAGGGGGTGTGGGGGGGGGGGGGGCTAATATGGATGAGCAGCAAGGCAGGAAAGTCTGTTTAGTTTTTTTACTGTTCCCATACTAGAACATATAGAATATTTCATAGTCAACTTCACCTGCTAAATTAATTTACTAGAACTAACACTGAGGGCCCATTCACACCAGGCATTGCGTTATCACGCGTATAGGCAGCCCAGTCATTATCCAAGTGATGGAAGTGCCACTTTAACCACTTTCAGACCGGACCATTTTGCTGGCTTAAGACCAGACCACTTTTTGCGTTTCGGCACTGCGTCGCTTTAACTGACAATTGCGCTGTCGCGCGACGTGGCTACCAAACAAAATTTACATCCTTTTTTTCCCACAAATAGTAGCTTTCTTTTGGTGGTATTCGATCACCTTTGCGGTTTTTATTTTTTGCGCTATAAACAAAAAAAAGAGCGACAATTTAGAAAAAAAACACATTATTTTTTACTTTTTGCTATAATAAATATCCCCCAAAAATGTATAAAAAAACATTTTTTTTCCTCAGTTTAGGCCGATAAGTATCTTCTACATATTTTTGGTTAAAAAAATCACAATAAGCGATTATTGATTGGTTTGCGCAAAAGCTATAGCGTTTACAAAATAGGAGATAGTTTTATGGCATTTTTATTAATATTTTTTTTTTTACTAGTAATGGCGGCGATCAGCGATTTTTATTGTGACTGCGACATTATGGCGGACACATCAGACATTTTTGACACATTTTTGGGACCATTGTCATTTATATAGCAATCAGTGCTATTTAAATGCACTCATTCCTGTGTAAGTGACACTGGCAGTGAAGGGGTTAACCAGGGGGTGGCAGTGTAGGGGTTAAGTGTTCCTAGGGGCGTGTTACTAACTGTGGGGGCGTTGCTGTGTTTTAGTGAACACTGATCTCTGCTCCAATCACAGGGAGCAGAGATCAGTGCAGAACGGGGAGATGCTGTTTACTTCCGCATCTCCCCGTTCAGCCTTCCCGTGAGACGATCATGGGTATCCCCGCGGCGATTAAGTCCGTGGGACCCGCGATCGGACTCACGGGGGTCCCGACCGAAGCGTGTGCGTGCTTCCGGCGGCGTGCACGCGATGGCATGGCGGCATTCTTAAAGGGATGTACCTGTACGCCCTTATGCCTGTCCGTGTCATTCTGCCGACGTACATAGTCGTGCACCGGTCGGGAAGTGGTTAATATGCAAAAAAAAAACATGATCCTTTTTTTTTTTTTTAATTGTGTTATGGTGTACTCCAGATTATGGAGAGAGGTATTACTCTCTTGGATATCTGCACTATATTGTCAAAAGTATTGGTACTGCCTTTACACACACACATGAATTTTAATGGCATCCCACTCTGTAGGGTTCATTATTGATTTGGCCCACGCTTTGCAGCTATAACAGCTTCAATTCCTCTGGGAAGGCTTTCCACAAGGATTAGGAGTGTGTCTATGGGAATGTTTGTCCATTCTTCCAGAAGTGCATTTGGGAGGTCAGGCACTGATGTTGGACAAGATGGCCTGGCTCGTAGTGTCCGCTGTAATTCATCCCAAAGATGTTCTATTGGGTTGAGGTCAGGACCAGTCAAGTTCCTCCACCCCAAACTCACTCATCCATGTCTTTATGGTCCTTGCTTTGTGCACTGGTGTGCAGTCATGTTGGAACAGGAAGGGGCCATCCCCAAACTGTTCTCACAAAGTTGGGAGCATGAAATTGTCCAAAATGTCTTGGTATGCTGACGCCTTAAAAGTTCCCTTCACTGGAACTAAGGGGCCAAGCCCAACCCCTGAAAAACAATCCCACACCATAATCCCCCCTCCACCAAATGATTTGGACCAGTACACAAAGCAAGGTCCATAAAGACATGGATGAGCGAGTTCGGGGTGGAGGAACTTAACTGGCCTCCACAGAGTCCTGATCTCAACCCGATAGAACACCTTCGGGATGAATTCGAGTGGAGACTGTGAGCCAGGCCTTCTCGTTCAACATCAGTGCCTGACCTCATAAATGCGCTTCTGGAAGAATGGTCAAACCTTCCCATAGACACCCTCCTAAACCTTGAGTGAATTTCCAGTTTAAAGGATAAGCTCACCTTTTGTAACATGGTCCACCAATACTCAGAGTACCCCCGTACCCCCATGACCCCCCATTTTGACAGAGAGCGGGGGATCTTCACCCCCTTGCTCACTGTCCCAATCTAAAAAAGACAGTTCTGTGAATGTGAAAACTACAAGTACTGACATCCTTTGCGGCTGTCGGCTTGTAGTTCTTAATGAATTACTAGGGCACTAGGGTAATTCTAGACTCTGAACTGTCCTTTCAGACCCACATACAATCCCTGTTCAAATCATGCCGCCTTAGCCTCCGCAACATTTTCAGAATACGCCCCCTTTTAACTAATGACACCACCAAGCTTCTAACTCACTCCTTGGTTATCTCTCGCCTCGACTACTGCAACTACCTCCTCATTGGATTACCTTTACATAGACTTTTCACCCTTCAGTCCATTATAAATGCCGCTGCAAGACTCATCCACCTTACCAACCATTCAGTGTCCTCCACCCCTCTCTGCCAATCCCTCTACTGGCTTCCACTCACCCAACAAATAAAATTCAAAGTACTAACAATAATTTCCAAAGCCATCCATAACTCTGCCCCCGGCTACATCACTAACCTAGTCCCAAAATACCAACCAAGCTGCTCTCTTCAGTCCTCCCAGGACCTCCTTCTTTCTAGCTCCCTTGTCACCTCCTCCCATGCTCGCCTACAGGATTTCTCCAGAGCTTCTCCCATCCTTTGGAACTCTCTACCTCAATCTTTCCGACTGTCCCCTAATCTATCCATCTTTAGACGATCCCTGAAAACCCTTCTCTTTAAAGAAGCCTATCCTATTTCTAACTATCTCCATCAGCTCATCCCCCACAGCTATTACCTCTTGTATCAATTGACCGACCCTTCCTTTTTATATTGTAAGCTCTAATGAGCAGGGCCCTCTGATTCCTCTTGTACCAAATTGTAATGTAATTGTAATGTCTGCAAGCTGTTGGCGCTATATAAATCCTGTATAATAATAATAATAATGGTTAATCGCTCTAGGTAGTTCATTGAGCTTCCTGTTAGGGTGTAACGGCCTGGCCGTATCGGAGGCACGGGCAGACAGCTACACAGACAGTCTGCAGGACCGTGGTATTACAGCCTCTATCTGCTGATCGTAGGTGCAATGCTTTACAGGCTCCTAACAAAAAAATTATAAATGCATATTTTTTTTACCTGCAAACAAATGTGCATTTATTATTTATTTTGTAAAGGTAAACTTACCCTTTAACCGCTTCCCGACCGCCACATGTAAATATACGTTGGCAAAATGGCATGGCTAGGCAAAAGCACGTGTATATATACGTCCTCTTTCATTGCCTAGCCGTGGGGTCGCGCGCGCGCGCGCTGCCGCCCTGGTCGGGAGCTCCGTGACCACGGCCGCGGGACCAGCGGACCTGATCGCCGCTGGTGTCCCGCGAAGGGGTCACAGAGCTGAAGAACGGGGAGAGGTCTGTGTAAACAAACCTCTCCCCGCGCTTCCTACACTGCCTGTCATTGATCGGCTGTTCCCTGTCATCGGGAAAGCCGATCAATGACGTCAGACGTCAGCCCCGCCCCCTAATGTAAAAAAAAAACACACGTCACACACCATAACACCTCCCCGCCCCCTAGTGGTTAACTCTTTCACTGTCAGTGTCATTTATACAGGAATCAATGCATTTAAATAGCATTGATTGCTGTATAAATGACAATGGTCCCAAAAATGTGTCAAAAATGTCCGATGTGTCCGCCATAATGTCGCAGTCACAATAAAAATAGCTGATCGCCGCCATTACTAACTAGTAAAAAAAAATATTTAATAAAAAATGCTATAAAACTATCCCCTATTTTGTAAACGCTATAACTTTTGCGCAAACCAATCAATAATCGCTAATTGCGTTTTTTTTTTTTTTGCACAAAAAATATGTAGAAGAATACGTATCGGCCTAAACTGAGGAAAAAAAATGTTTTTTTATATATTTTTTTGGGGATATTTATTATAGCAAAAAGTAAAAAATATTGCATCTTTTTTCAAAATTTTTTTGTTTATAGCGCAAAAAATAAAAACCGCAGGGGCGATCAAATACCACCAAAGAAAGCTCTATTTGTGGGAAAAAAAGGACGCCAATTTTGTTTGGGAGCCACGTCGCACGACCGCGCAATTGTCAGTTAAAGCGACGCAGTGCCGAATCGCAAAAAGGGGCCTGGTCCTTTGGCTGCCAATTGGTCCGGGGCTGAAGTGGTTAAGTTTCCACTTTAAGGCAGCCCATTGATTTGGCGTCCATCACACAGTAATGGAAAACAAACTGGATGTGCACCACAACATATGGTACAGTATGTGCATGGTGGTCTATTGCAGGTTGGATGCATTGCTGACAGCTGTTGTAGGGGTGTCATTCTACTCGACAATGTATCATGCAGTGTTGTGTTTAAACTTGGTTGATATAATGTATGGTAAAACCTATTATTACTACCACAATGCAGTAGTGTAGAAGGGGATTTTAATAAGGACTATCTAGAGGAGGCAGTGAGTTTTCTTTTTTTTACTTATTTACAGCTTTGCGTACACATTATTTCAAATGATTTCACAATACGGTGCAGTTTTAAATTTACAAATATCTGTAATTTACTAGCTCAAAACTGTTCACTATATAGCTCAGTATATACTAATATGTTATGTTCAACAGGAGTTTTGGAGATTTTGTTCTGTTGATTATTTTGATAAACCTTTGCACAACTATTATGGAATATGCAGAGGCAACAGAACCATCTTTTAATTCCACACCTCCTGCATTTTCAGAAAATATATGGTTCGGAGAAGGAAGGGTAGTTTATAAACCTTTTTAGGTTTTAGTGTGCAAAAATTGCAAAAATGGTCTGGCCACCTTAGGTGCAAAATGGTAGGCTTGGCCTGGCAGTAAAGGGTTCATTTAATAAAAAAAAAAATGCTTGTTGTGTGATAATATTTAATATAATAGTTTATACCAAGGGGTTTCCACAAAAAGTGTATTCCCCTTTTTAGACTAAGTTATATACAGTATATAAAAGTGCAGAAACGTTTTGAAGACCCCTCGTATATACACTCTATGTGGTCATCTGTATAGGGATTCCTCCATATGTTCAGGACTTTTGGACAATCCACAGGGAGATCCAAACTCGACTGCTCCTGACCTATGCAACTTTTTGCTTGACCTGACAGTATGTTTAAGTCTTTTATGTTTCAATCATTTTTATTAAAGGTTTACAATACAAAGAACAAAGGTCTCGACTTTACATTGTGCAGAATATAACTTGTTCAGGGAGCTATACATTAAATCTTCTGATTTAGTTGGAAATTCCTCCACTTGTTACATACACGGACCATTCTCACCTCCTGATGTTGGCTACATTTTATTTGCTTAGTTAAGTGTGGTATATACACCTTTCTGATCTCTAAATCTTATGCCGCGTACACACGGTCGGAATTCTCGTCGGAAAAAGCTCTGATGGTTTTCCCGTCGGAATTCCGGCGGAATTTCGCTCAAACTGTCTTGCCTACACACGGTCACACCAAATTCCGACGGTCAGTGACACAGCGGCATAAAACACGTTCGACTGCACTATAAAAGGGAAGTTTAATGCTTCCGAGCATGCGTCGAATTGTTTCCGAGCATGCGTCGGAATTTTGCGTGTCGGAATTGCATACACGCGATTGGAAAATCTGATAGAAAGGAAAAATTGAGAACAGGTTCTCAATCCAAAGTCCGTCGGAAATTCTGACAGAAAAAGACCGATGGGCATACACACGGTCGGAAAATCCGTTGAAAAGCTCCCATCAGAAAAGCTTTCCATTGGAAATTCCGACCGTGTGTATGCAGCATTAGACTTTATATAATGCCACAGCATCTATGACCCATGGCTTGTTTCCAATCCTAGTCTCTAACGTATGCTCTACCCGCTGGGTCGATCCAGCTCCCCACCTGACTATCGGGGGAGCCTGGGTCATCCCATCGAGCAGGCACCTGCTTCCATAGCCTAAGTAGGCCATGATCTGCCAAGGGTGAATGAGAACAATAATGCAACATATAGAACCTAGATTGAGACCTGATAATTAAGAATTATCAAAAAAAAGGGGGGGGTGTAAAACAAAGTAGAGAAAAAATGCCAGATAAAATGTAGAAATGGGAAAGTCAAAGAGGGGGGCGGGACTGTGGATCCGTGCCCAGAGACCCATTTCTCAAGAGTAGGTATAGTTTGTGAGTGTCCTGGGATCATTTGTCAGATATTTAATCCATGGATCCCATATTTGGTGAAATAACTTTATCTTATCTTGTATTATTGCTGTTAACCTTTCATTTAACATAAGCAGGGCCGGACTGGGAATAAAATTCAGCCCTGGAAAAAATTTCATACCAGCCACACAGCATTATTATACCAGTGCAACAGCATAACGTCATTATTTTCTGGTTCAAGAAAGGGAAAACCATACATTTTAAAGCACATTTGAAGAGTGTATTATATATAGAAAAGACAGATATGAAATCACATAGGGATATATATATATATATAAGCAAATTCCAGTTAAAAGTGGTCAATCATCAAGGGGGACCCCAGGAACTCAGAACGTGGGGGGGGGGGACCACATTCCGCTGAAAGAATACACTAAGTTAAGTGGGGGGTTACTGATAAAAGGGGGAAACCCTTTATATCAGTGCCCCCTTACATTATTGTACTGTCTCCCCCCTTACATCAGTGACCCCCCTTCAGACTGGCCTGGCGGTGCTGTCACTGACCTCCTCTCAGGTGCACCAAGCAGGGCTCAGTCAGACGGCTCCAGCTTGGTGGCTCTGGTTTTATCCTATAGTCGCCTCATATAGGATATAGCCAGCTTATCCACAGTCCACACACGTCTGACTTCTCCCATGACCCCCATCCTGGCGGCGCTCCCACTCTTGACTCCTCTTCAGACTCCCTCAGAGACTGCAGACATGATACAGGAGATGGTCAGAGACTGCAGACATGATACAAGAGCTCAATGCAGCCTCACCAGTGCCCATCAAATGCAGCCTCACTGTGCCCATCAAATGCAGCCTTGCCAGTGCCCATCAAATGCAGCCTCACTGTGCCCATCAAATGCAGCCTCACTGTGCCCATAAAATGCAGCCTCACTGTGCCCATCAAATGAAGCCTCACTGTGCTCATCAAATGCAGCTTTACTCTGCCCGTGAATGCGGCCTCACTGTGCCCACCATTGCGGCCCCACTGTGCCCACCATTGCGGCCTCACCGTGCCCACCACTGTGCCCCATGTCCCAGTCTGCAGTCCCTGTCTGTGGGAAGGTGTGTTGTTGATGCTCGGTACAGTACCTTGCATGCCAGCAGGATATCCATGATGGCCAGCAGCAGGCAGGGGCTGTTCTCGTTTTGGATGGGGACAGTGCTCCTTCCAGAGGATCTGTTTGCTGTGAGATGGAGTTGTCCCGGGCCACCTGCACCTTCAGCCGTCCTCACTTTCCGGCCCCAGTCAGCCTGTCCCCTGGTCCTGGGGAAGTGGAGAGCACTGGGTGGGAGCTGGAGAGAAGGGGGAGCAGAGAGTACTGGTGGGGTTGGAGAGCACATGGGTGGGTGCAAAGAGCAGGGGGGAGTGGAGATCACAGGGGTGGGGAGTGCAGAGCACTGGGGGGGGGGGGCAAAAAAATAACAGGGGTGGAGAGCACGGGAGGCTGAGAGCACTGGGGGGGTATGAATGAATGAATGATTTGTATAGCGCTGCAACTGCGAACTGAATCGCCTCGAGGCGCTTGACTGCTCATGTTGGGATGTCATGTTTAGAAGAGGTGGGTCTTGAGTTTTTTCCTGAAGGCCTGATGGTTTTCTTCCATGCGGATGTTGTTTGGTAGAGCATTCCATAGCCGGGGTCCCTGTACTGCGAATCTTCGTTCTCCTAAGAGGTAAGAGTGTGGGGTGGCGAAGAGCACTGGACGGGAGCTTGAGAGCACTGGGGGGGGGGGCAGAAAAAGCAGGGCTGGAGAGCACTGGGGGGTACAAAGAGCAGGGGGGGGGAGTGGAGAGCGCTGGGGGGGAGCTTGTGAGAGCACCCATGGGGGCCAGAAAGTACAGGGGGGGGGAGCACGGGGGGCTGGAGAGAAGAGCACGGGGGACTGGAGAGCACATGGGTGGGGGCAAAATGCAGGGGGGAGTGGAGAGTGCTGGGGGGAGCTTGTGAGAGCACTGGTGGGGGGGGAGACAAAAAGAACAGGGGTGGAGAGCACTGTGGGGGGTAGAGAGGACTGGGGTGGGGGCTAGAGAGCACTGGGGGGGGGAGCACGGTAGGGGCTGGAGAGCACTGTGGGGGGTGGAGAGCACTGGGGTGGGGGCTGGAGAGCACTGTGGGGGGGAGCACAGGGGGCTGGAGAGTACTGTGGGGGGTGGGGAGCACTGCGGGGGGTGGAGAGCACTGTGGGGGGTGGGAGCACTGTGGGGGGTGGGGAGCACTGCGGGGGTGGAGAGCACTGCGGGGGGAGCACCGGGGGCTGGAGAGTACTGTGGGGGTGGGGAGCACTGCGGGGGTGGAGAGCACTGTGGGGGGAGCACGGGGGGCTGGAGAGTACTGTTGTGGGGGGTGGGAAGCACTGCGGGGGGTGGAGAGCACTGTGGGGGGTGGGGAGCACTGTGGGGGGGGAAGCACGGGGGGCTGGAGAGTACTGCATGGGGCTGGAGAGTACTGTGGGGGGCTGGAGAGTACTGCGGGGGGTGGGGAGCACTGCGGGGGGGGGGGTGGAGAGCACTGTGGGGGGTGGGGAGCACTGTGGGGGGTGAGGAGCACTGCGGGGGTGAGGAGCAATGCGGGGGGTGAGGAGCACTGCGGGGGGTGGAGAGCACTGTGGGGGGGGGGGGGGGCTAGAGAAGGATGGGGAGAGCAGGGGGGGGGCAGAAAGAACAGGGGTTGAGGGAACTGTGGGGGTAGGGGGCTGGAGAGTCTGGTGGGGGAGGAGAGCACTGGGGGGGAGCACAAGGAGAAGGGGGGGGGGGGGGCAGTAAAAGAAGTTGGATAGGGGTATCAGCAGGGGGCGGCATATAATGAGCTTTCTATATTCCTCCATGCAGCTGCTGAATGCTTGATTCTCCTCCTCTCCCTCCTCCAAGCATTCAGCGGCTGCATGGAGGAATATAGATAGCCAATTTCCACTATATGCGGCCCCCCTGCTGATCCCCCTATTCAGGCACACAGGGCGGCTGTACTCACAGCCTCACAGGCATCTCTCCTGTGAACACGGAGCTGGCCGGGTCTGTGTTCGGCGGCCGCTCCGTAACACGGTCCCGCCCCCCTAGACCGGCTGTGTGATAGGTGGATTCTATCTACTATCACATGAACCGGTCTAGGGGGACGGGACCGTGTTACGGAGTGGCCGCCGAACACAGACCCGGCCAGCTCCGTGTTCACAGGAGCATAACAGGGGAGCACTACAGCCGCAAAGCTGCCCCAGGGCAGGCAGCCTACCGGGAAATATCCCGCTATCCCGGTAGGCCAGTCCGGCCCTGAACATAAGCCATGACATTTTGTGTTTGAGCTGATCAAATGGCAGGGCAGCGGATCTCCAATTCCTTGCTATAGTTATTTTAGCTGAGATAAATATAAATGTGAGAAGTCGTCTTTGGAATCTAGAGGCTTCCGCTATCCTGCCACCCAGAAGTGCATGTTTTGCTGATTTAAGGGTAAGGGTATAAATAAAATTATACACCCTAATCCAAAATCTCCTGACCTTGGGGCATGCCCACCATATATGATAGGTGGATCCTACTTGACCGCATCCTCTAAAGCACTCGGAGATGGCACCAGGTAAAAAAGTGGCCAGTCTGGCCGGTATCCATGTACCACCACAATAGGACCTTATAGTTAGCCTCTATAATGGAGGTATTGATGAGTGATCGATATGCTGTCTCAGAAATTGCGTGCCATTCCTCGAGGTCGAGGGTTTCCTGAAGATCTTGTTCCCATTGGATCATATAGGTCAGTTTAGTCGAAAACAGACATCATTATTGTATATATAGCAGATATGTGACCTCTGATTTTATCATATTGTCTACATAAATGTTCCATGGGAGTCAATGTCACTAAATCTCCCTTATGAGCTACTGTTTGTACATAATGGTGTATTTGGGCATATCTATACCGTTCTGTGGGCGGCATTTTGTATTTATCTATTAGAGATCGTTCGGATAGCATACCTTTGTGGTCGCAAAGGTCGGCTATTCGTATTAGGCCCTTGTTGGTCCACCATTCGAATGAGTGAGGAGTAAGGCCCGGGGTGAATTCTCTATTTTTCAATAAAGGTGCTAATGGATTGTGGGGTGATTTACATTTCTGAGTCCTTGTGAGTCTGTCCCATATTTCCAACGAGAAGGAGAGGGTAGGACATAGTATAATCGGTCTCTCTGTTTAAGTCTTTTAACCAGAACTAACATTTTTTTTTTTTAATTAACTGTTGTTTTGCTTTTATTTTTGGAACATATTCATTTCTGGAACACTTATACCAACAGAAACTTATTTTGGATTTCGACATTGGTAATCGGTATGCAGTGCGATGAACTTTCATGAATTAATTTTTGAACATCTTCTATAGAGAACCCAGTATTGAAATGCTAATCAACTTGAGGCCCATAAACAAACTCTTAATTTAGACTCGGTTAATCCTCTTCAACCTGGAGTTCTAAGTAAGAAGGTTCCCCGGGGATAACTAGCACTTATATCACAGGCCACAACTCTTTATTATGTAGTATAGTCATAGAAAGGAATCTCTAGGTGAGCTGTTTAAAACAAATGTAATGATCTGTTCAGAGCTTAAAAGCGTATGTGAAACTACATTAACTTAATGTGTGGTGAACACTAGGCTTCCTAACTGTAAGCTCATTTAGATTGTAATTTGTATATGGGCACATGGCAGTGGCGGCCATGTTTCCTCTTCTACAGATATCTAGGAGGATACATTAGTTGGCTGTGAGCAGGCAACAGAAATGGTTCAGATCCTGCTGATCAATGTGGATATTACGGTGAGCAACAGGGATGCCAATGGAGCTTTCCCATGCAATTTAAGCCAGCTGGGGTGAGGTGGGGTTGTAGGAGATCTTGGAGGAGTTGAAGTGCCTACTTCAGCATGGCACACTTACTCACCGTTAGCAGGTCCAGGCTTGCTGTTGCCATTTCATCCCCTGGCAACTTCTTCTCCAGGTCCAACATTGTTTCTCTTCGGCCATTGGGGGGACACTGATGGTATAGCTCTTGTGCATGTCAAGTAAAAAAGGAGGAACTGAATGGGATTACCATACCTGGGAACTTTTCAAATTTGGTGAGACTAAGATTGAGGTAGGACAAGGATAACAAAGCCAAATTGGAAGTAATGGTTTACCTTAATGCACATATTGACCATCGTAGAGGAGGGGAAGGTTTGCTGCTGGTTTTAAAGTGGTTGTAAACCCTTACAAACCACTTTGACCTACAGGTAAGCCTAGATTAAGGCTTACCTGTAGGTCCAATAAATATCTCCTAAACCCACATGGTTTAGGAGATATTTAGAAAAAAACAGGCATCCCTGTCTACGGCGCAAGCGCCGTAGACAGCGGCGCGCAGGCGCACTGAGCATGCCGAGATCACGGCGATATGCCGCTCTCGTGCGCATGCGCGGGAGTGACGTCATCGCCACTCCAGCGAATGACAGCGCTGGAGCAGCGAGACCCGGAAGTCACTCCGGGACTTCTCAAAAGTCCTTCTGGCTGTGGTGGCCCTCATCATAACAAAAGGAATACGGCTATACCATTATCTCAACGATCTTCTGTTACTATCCCAAGACAAGAAGCAGCCACTGATCCACAAAGCTCAGGTCATCACGACACTGGCACAATGGTCTCTACAGCCCCTATGGTCAAATGGGCTCTCTGGAGGTTACGTCCCTTCCAAACAGGGTTTCTCCGGCAGTGGGACTCAGGTGATGGCAATCAGATCATATGCATAACCTCGAGCATGAGGAACAGCCTCTTTTGGTGGCTACAGAGCAGGAATTTGCTCACATGCCACTTCATCGCCCCCCGTCTCATGTGTCATGGTCACGATGCCAGCGGTGCCGGATGGGGGGCCCACTGCAAATCAGAGCAGGCCTACACAATCCAGGCTCAAATATCCTAGAACTACGAGCAGCCTCTTGCACTCTTTGGGCTTTCAGTCATCTCCTGAAAGGGGAATCAGTATTACTAAGAATGGACAATACCACAGCAGTCTCCTATGTGAAGAGACAAGGGGGATGTGGAGCTCTACCCTACTCCAAGAAGTCGAGCCAATCATGGCATGGGCCCAGAAGAACCTGGCCAACATTTTGGGAGTCTATCTTCCCGGAAGAACATCCAGGCGGACTTTTTGTCCCGTGTGCAACTAGACAGCAATGAGTGGTCACTCCACTCGGAAACGTTCAAATGGATCCTGTCCTTGGGAGTCCCCTGCAACTTCAAAATCAAGAAGTATCACACCAGGAGCCACTGCAGCCAGGCTTTTCAGGTGGATGCCTTAACAGATAATAAAACAAATAAAAAAACATAGTTCATAAAGTCCATATAAAACGGAAAATCTCCTATCAGATACTTATTGTAATTTTCCTTTCCTGATGGACTCCATGGCAGACGGAGTTCCCACCCATGGATCAAGAGTTGGCTAGTTATGGAACGCAGTCTCTGGCAGTGAGCTCAAACTTATGGGAATGGGGTCCTATAGGTTTGGAGAGGAGGATGGGGTAAATCCACACGTACGCTGCCATGGAGTCCATCAGGAAAGGAAAATTACGATAAGTATTTGAAAGGAGATTTTCCGTTTCATATGGACTTTATGAACTATGTTTTTTGGACATTTATGGGTTATTTTTTACAAATTTGTTTCATGTATCTTTGATACTGGTGAAGCGTGGCACATATTATCATTTACAGTGCCTTGAAAAACTATTCATACCACTTGAAATTTTGCACATTTTACCATGTTACAACCAAAAACATAAAAGTATTTTATTGGGATTTTATGTGATAGACCAACACAAAGTGGCACATAATTGTGAAGTGGAAGGAAAATGCTAAATGTTTTTCAAAATTTTTAACAAATAAATATGTGAAAAGTGTGTCAGCCCCCCTGAGTCAATGCTTTGTAGAGCCACCGTTCGCTGCATGGCTGGGGATGTCTCTACCAGCTTTGCACATCTAGAGATTTTTGCCCATTCTTCTTTAAAAAAAAAAGCTCAAGCTCTGTCAGATTGAATGGAGAGCATCTGTGAACAGCAATTTTCAAGTCTTGCCACAGATTCTCATTTGGATTTAGGTCTGGACTTTGAGTGGGCTAGTCTAACACAGTGCATTGCTGGCTGATGATTGGCTGATGATTGGCCAAGCATGCACTGTGACCCCGCATGCTTGGCCAATCACAGCGCCGGAAACTCGAAGAGCCATAATTGGCTACAGGCAGGACGCCTGTAGCCAATTACAGCTCAGGGGCTTTAGTACACGCCCCCTCTTATAAAAGGCCGCCACGCCGTCTGCGCCGGTCACATGCTGTTCCGGCGTAGATAGAGCAGGATCGTTCTGTGTCACTCTGCTGGATTTAGTTAGTTAGAGAGATTTACTTAGAGAGATTGAGTTAGATAGATTCATTTACAAAGATTGATTTAGAAAGAGGGGCTTGTAGTGTGTTCGTGGCAGGCAGGCACTGGCAGCAAACAGAGCTCCTGTATTTTGTTCCCAGAAGCACCTATAGGACTTGTAGTGTGTTCGTGGCAGGCAGGCAGGCAGAGCTCCTATATTTTGTTCCCAGAAGCACCTATAGGACTTGTAGTGTGTTCGTGGCAGGCAGGCAGAGCTCCTATATTTTGTTCCCAGAAGCACCTATAGGACTTGTAGTGTGTTCGTGGCAGGCAGGCAGAGCTCCTATATTTTGTTCCCAGAAGCACCTATAGGACTTGTAGTGTGTTCGTGGCAGGCAGGCAGAGCTCCTATATTTTGTTCCCAGAAGCACCTATAGGACTTGTAGTGTGTTCGTGGCAGGCAGGCAGGCAGAGCTCCTATATTTTGTTCCCAGAAGCACCTATAGGACTTGAAGTGTGTTAGTCCCATCACACAGACCTATATTTTCTTCCCAGAAGCACCTATAGGACTTGAAGTGTGTTAGTCCCATCACACAGAGATCATATATTTTGTTCCCAGAAGCACCTATAGGACTTGAAGTGTGTTAGTCCCATCACACAGAGATCATATATTTTGTTCCCAGAAGCACCTATAGGACTTGAAGTGTGTTAGTCCCATCACACAGACCTATATTTTCTTCCCAGAAGCACCTATAGGACTTGAAGTGTGTTAGTCCCATCACACAGAGATCATATATTTTGTTCCCAGAAGCACCTATAGGACTTGAAGTGTGTTAGTCCCATCACAGAGACCTATATTTTCTTCCCAGAAGCACCCATAGGACTTGAAGTGTGTTAGTCCCATCACACAGAGATCCTATATTTTGTTCCCAGAAGCACCTATAGGACTTGAAGTGTGTTAGTCCCATCACACAGACCTACATTTTCTTCCCAGAAGCACCTATAGGACTTGAAGTGTGTTAGTCCCATCACACAGAGATCATATATTTTGTTCCCAGAGGCACCTATAGGACTTGAAGTGTGTTAGTCCCATCACACAGAGATCATATATTTTGTTCCCAGAAGCACCTATAGGACTTGAAGTGTGTTAGTCCCATCACACAGACCTATATTTTCTTCCCAGAAGCACCTATAGGACTTGAAGTGTGTTAGTCCCATCACACAGAGATCATATATTTTGTTCCCAGAAGCACCTATAGGACTTGAAGTGTGTTAGTCCCATCACACAGACCTACATTTTCTTCCCAGAAGCACCTATAGGACTTGAAGTGTGTTAGTCCCATCACACAGAGATCATATATTTTGTTCCCAGAAGCACCTATAGGACTTGAAGTGTGTTAGTCCCATCACACAGACCTACATTTTCTTCCCAGAAGCACCTATAGGACTTGAAGTGTGTTAGTCCCATCACACAGAGATCATATATTTTGTTCCCAGAGGCACCTATAGGACTTGAAGTGTGTTAGTCCCATCACACAGACCTATATTTTCTTCCCAGAAGCACCCATAGGACTTGAAGTGTGTTAGTCCCATCACACAGAGATCATATATTTTGTTCCCAGAAGCACCTATAGGACTTGAAGTGTGTTAGTCCCATCACAGAGACCTATATTTTCTTCCCAGAAGCACCCATAGGACTTGAAGTGTGTTAGTCCCATCACACAGAGATCCTATATTTTTGTTCCCAGAAGCACCTATAGGACTTGAAGTGTGTTAGTCCCATCACACAGACCTACATTTTCTTCCCAGAAGCACCTATAGGACTTGAAGTGTGTTAGTCCCATCACACAGAGATCATATATTTTGTTCCCAGAGGCACCTATAGGACTTGAAGGGTGTTAGTCCCATCACACAGACCTATATTTTCTTCCCAGAAGCACCCATAGGACTTGAAGTGTGTTAGTCCCATCACACAGAGATCATATATTTTGTTCCCAGAAGCACCTATAGGACTTGAAGTGTGTTAGTCCCATCACAGAGACCTATATTTTCTTCCCAGAAGCACCCATAGGACTTGAAGTGTGTTAGTCCCATCACACAGAGATCCTATATTTTGTTCCCAGAAGCACCTATAGGACTTGAAGTGTGTTAGTCCCATCACACAGACCTATATTTTGTTCCCAGAAGCACCTATAGGACTTGAAGTGTGTTAGTCCCATCACACAGAGATCCTATATTTTGTTCCCAGAAGCACCTATAGGACTTGAAGTGTGTTAGTCCCATCACACAGACCTACATTTTCTTCCCAGAAGCACCTATAGGACTTGAAGTGTGTTAGTCCCATCACACAGAGATCCTATATTTTGTTCCCAGAAGCACCTATAGGACTTGAAGTGTGTTAGTCCCATCACACAGACCTACATTTTCTTCCCAGAAGCACCTATAGGACTTGAAGTGTGTTAGTCCCATCACACAGAGATCATATATTTTGTTCCCAGAGGCACCTATAGGACTTGAAGTGTGTTAGTCCCATCACACAGACCTATATTTTCTTCCCAGAAGCACCCATAGGACTTGAAGTGTGTTAGTCCCATCACACAGAGATCATATATTTTGTTCCCAGAAGCACCTATAGGACTTGAAGTGTGTTAGTCCCATCACAGAGACCTATATTTTCTTCCCAGAAGCACCCATAGGACTTGAAGTGTGTTAGTCCCATCACACAGAGATCCTATATTTTGTTCCCAGAAGCACCTATAGGACTTGAAGTGTGTTAGTCCCATCACACAGACCTACATTTTCTTCCCAGAAGCACCTATAGGACTTGAAGTGTGTTAGTCCCATCACACAGAGATCATATATTTTGTTCCCAGAAGCACCTATAGGACTTGAAGTGTGTTAGTCCCATCACACAGACCTACATTTTCTTCCCAGAAGCACCTATAGGACTTGAAGTGTGTTAGTCCCATCACACAGAGATCATATATTTTGTTCCCAGAGCACCTATAGGACTTGAAGTGTGTTAGTCCCATCACACAGACCTATATTTTCTTCCCAGAAGCACCTATAGGACTTGAAGTGTGTTAGTCCCATCACACAGAGATCATATATTTTGTTCCCAGAAGCACCTATAGGACTTGAAGTGTGTTAGTCCCATCACACAGACCTTCCCAGAAGCACCTATAGGACTTGAAGTGTGTTAGTCCCATCACACAGAGATCATATATTTTGTTCCCAGAAGCACCTATAGGACTTGAAGTGTGTTAGTCCCATCACACAGACCTAAATTTTCTTCCCAGAAGCACCTATAGGACTTGAAGTGTGTTAGTCCCATCACACAGAGATCATATATTTTGTTCCCAGAAGCACCTATAGGACTTGAAGTGTGTTAGTCCCATCACACAGACCTATATTTTCTTCCCGGAAGCGCCTATAGGACTTGAAGTGTGTTAGTCCCATCACACAGAGATCATATATTTTGTTCCCAGAAGCACCTATAGGACTTGAAGTGTGTTAGTCCCATCACACAGACCTACATTTTCTTCCCAGAAGCACCTATAGGACTTGAAGTGTGTTAGTCCCATCACACAGAGATCATATATTTTGTTCCCAGAAGCACCTATAGGACTTGAAGTGTGTTAGTCCCATCACACAGACCTATATTTTCTTCCCAGAAGCACCTATAGGACTTGAAGTGTGTTAGTCCCATCACACAGACCTACATTTTCTTCCCAGAAGCACCTATAGGACTTGAAGTGTGTTAGTCCCATCACACAGAGATCATATATTTTGTTCCCAGAGGCACCTATAGGACTTGAAGTGTGTTAGTCCCATCACACAGACCTATATTTTCTTCCCAGAAGCACCTATAGGACTTGAAGTGTGTTAGTCCCATCACACAGAGATCCTATATTTTGTTCCCAGAAGCACCTATAGGACTTGAAGTGTGTTAGTCCCATCACACAGACCTATATTTTCTTCCCAGAAGCACCCATAGGACTTGAAGTGTGTTAGTCCCATCACACAGAGATCATATATTTTGTTCCCAGAAGCACCTATAGGACTTGAAGTGTGTTAGTCCCATCACACAGACCTATATTTTCTTCCCAGAAGCACCCATAGGACTTGAAGTGTGTTAGTCCCATCACACAGAGATCCTATATTTTGTTCCCAGAAGCACCTATAGGACTTGAAGTGTGTTAGTCCCATCACACAGACCTACATTTTCTTCCCAGAAGCACCTATAGGACTTGAAGTGTGTTAGTCCCATCACACAGAGATCATATATTTTGTTCCCAGAGGCACCTATAGGACTTGAAGTGTGTTAGTCCCATCACACAGAGATCATATATTTTGTTCCCAGAAGCACCTATAGGACTTGAAGTGTGTTAGTCCCATCACACAGACCTATATTTTCTTCCCAGAAGCACCTATAGGACTTGAAGTGTGTTAGTCCCATCACACAGAGATCATATATTTTGTTCCCAGAAGCACCTATAGGACTTGAAGTGTGTTAGTCCCATCACACAGACCTACATTTTCTTCCCAGAAGCACCTATAGAACTTGAAGTGTGTTAGTCCCATCACACAGAGATCATATATTTGGTTCCCAGAAGCACCTATAGGACTTGAAGTGTGTTAGTCCCATCACACAGACCTACATTTTCTTCCCAGAAGCACCTATAGGACTTGAAGTGTGTTAGTCCCATCACACAGAGATCATATATTTTGTTCCCAGAGGCACCTATAGGACTTGAAGTGTGTTAGTCCCATCACACAGACCTATATTTTCTTCCCAGAAGCACCCATAGGACTTGAAGTGTGTTAGTCCCATCACACAGAGATCATATATTTTGTTCCCAGAAGCACCTATAGGACTTGAAGTGTGTTAGTCCCATCACAGAGACCTATATTTTCTTCCCAGAAGCACCCATAGGACTTGAAGTGTGTTAGTCCCATCACACAGAGATCCTATATTTTGTTCCCAGAAGCACCTATAGGACTTGAAGTGTGTTAGTCCCATCACACAGACCTACATTTTCTTCCCAGAAGCACCTATAGGACTTGAAGTGTGTTAGTCCCATCACACAGAGATCATATATTTTGTTCCCAGAGGCACCTATAGGACTTGAAGTGTGTTAGTCCCATCACACAGACCTATATTTTCTTCCCAGAAGCACCCATAGGACTTGAAGTGTGTTAGTCCCATCACACAGAGATCATATATTTTGTTCCCAGAAGCACCTATAGGACTTGAAGTGTGTTAGTCCCATCACAGAGACCTATATTTTCTTCCCAGAAGCACCCATAGGACTTGAAGTGCGTTAGTCCCATCACACAGAGATCCTATATTTTGTTCCCAGAAGCACCTATAGGACTTGAAGTGTGTTAGTCCCATCACACAGACCTATATTTTGTTCCCAGAAGCACCTATAGGACTTGAAGTGTGTTAGTCCCATCACACAGAGATCCTATATTTTGTTCCCAGAAGCACCTATAGGACTTGAAGTGTGTTAGTCCCATCACACAGACCTACATTTTCTTCCCAGAAGCACCTATAGGACTTGAAGTGTGTTAGTCCCATCACACAGAGATCCTATATTTTGTTCCCAGAAGCACCTATAGGACTTGAAGTGTGTTAGTCCCATCACACAGACCTACATTTTCTTCCCAGAAGCACCTATAGGACTTGAAGTGTGTTAGTCCCATCACACAGAGATCATATATTTTGTTCCCAGAGGCACCTATAGGACTTGAAGTGTGTTAGTCCCATCACACAGACCTATATTTTCTTCCCAGAAGCACCCATAGGACTTGAAGTGTGTTAGTCCCATCACACAGAGATCCTATATTTTGTTCCCAGAAGCACCTATAGGACTTGAAGTGTGTTAGTCCCATCACACAGACCTACATTTTCTTCCCAGAAGCACCTATAGGACTTGAAGTGTGTTAGTCCCATCACACAGAGATCATATATTTTGTTCCCAGAGGCACCTATAGGACTTGAAGTGTGTTAGTCCCATCACACAGAGATCCTATATTTTCTTCCCAGAAGCACCCATAGGACTTGAAGTGTGTTAGTCCCATCACACAGAGATCCTATATTTTGTTCCCAGAAGCACCTATAGGACTTGAAGTGTGTTAGTCCCATCACACAGACCTATATTTTGTTCCCAGAAGCACCTATAGGACTTGAAGTGTGTTAGTCCCATCATACAGAGATCCTATATTTTGTTCCCAGAAGCACCTATAGGACTTGAAGTGTGTTAGTCCCATCACACAGACCTATATTTTGTTCCCAGAAGCACCTATAGGACTTGAAGTGTGTTAGTCCCATCACACAGAGATCCTCTATTTTCTTTGCAGAAGCACCCATAGGACTTCTAGTGTGTTAGTGGCATCACACAGAGCTCCTATATTTTCTTCTCAGCAGCACCCACAGGACTTCTAGTGTGTTAGTGGCATCACACAGAGCTCCTCTATTTTCTTTGCAGAAGCACCCATAGGACTTCTAGTGTGTTAGTGGCATCACACAGAGCTCCTATATTGTCTTCTCAGCAGCACCCACAGGACTTCTAGTGTGTTAGTGGCATCACACAGAGCTCCTCTATTTTCTTTGCAGAAGCACCCATAGGACTTCTAGTGTGTTAGTGGCATCACACAGAGCTCCTATATTGTCTTCTCAGCAGCACCCACAGGACTTCTAGTGTGTTAGTGGCATCACACAGAGCTCCTCTATTTTCTTTGCAGAAGCACCCATAGGACTTCTAGTGTGTTAGTGGCATCACACAGAGCTCCTATATTGTCTTCTCAGCAGCACCCACAGGACTTCTAGTGTGTTAGTGGCATCACACAGAGCTCCTCTATTTTCTTTGCAGAAGCACCCATAGGACTTCTAGTGTGTTAGTGGCATCACACAGAGCTCCTATATTGTCTTCTCAGCAGCACCCACAGGACTTCTAGTGTGTTAGTGGCATCACACAGAGCTCCTCTATTTTCTTTGCAGAAGCACCCATAGGACTTCTAGTGTGTTAGTGGCATCACACAGAGCTCCTATATTTTCTTCTCAGCAGCACCCACAGGACTACCGACTACAATGGCTGGAAGACCGCCAAGGGGAGGCAGAGCGTGCAGAGCCAAGAACACAGGGCAGGCAGGCTCTGTTTCTAGTGGACGTGGCCGTGGCCGTGGACGTGGTCGTGCATCGTCATCAGCACGTGGCCATGGGACACGCGCGTCTTTGTTTTCGGCAGCTGGACATGTGGAGCCGCATCATGCTGAAGGCTTGGTAGAATGGATGACCAAGCCCTCCTCATCCTCTCTCACCCAGGCTCAGGGTACTGGCAGAGCAGCTGCCAACGCGTACTCAATGGCATCATCAGCCACCCCTTCCCTAGACCCACCATGTCCTCCTGAGGAGTCCCCCGAACTCTTTGAGCACAGTGTTGGGTACATGCTCCAGGAGGATGCCCAACGATTCGAAGGCTCGGATGATGATACCCAGCTTGAGGAATCTGGCAGTACTGTTCCACCAGCTGCAGCTTACTGCCAGGTTTGCTCTAGTGGTGAAGAGGGAGGGGATGATGAGGTCACTGACTCCACGTGGGTGCCTGAAGGGAGAGAGGATGAGGAGGAGGACGAGGAGGAGGAGGATGCGGCGTCACATGTCCAACGGCCAGCACAGCAACTGTACAACACCGCAGAGCTCCGCCTGTGCAGGGCGCTGCCTCTGCACGTTATCAGAAAAGTTCTTTGGTGTGGGCCTTTTTTGAGACGAGTGCATCAGATCGCACCACTGCTATTTGCAATATTTGTCTCAAGCGAATCTCGCGTGGCCAAAACATCAGCCGCTTGGGCACCACAAGCATGACCAGACATATGTCGACCTGCCATGCAGCTCGTTGGCAGGCACACATAAAAGACCCACACCAAAGAACTAAGCGGACCTCTCCTTGCTCCTCATCAGCTGGGATCTCCATCCCCACTACACCTTCAGTCCTCTCTGAAAGCTGCTCTGAGAGGACTGAAGGTGTAGAATTAGGTGTGTCACAACCAAGTACTTGCAGTACACCGACGTCCGATTGCAGCAGGCAAATTTCCCTGCCCCAGCTGCTGGACCGTAGAAAGAAGTACACTCCCAGCCATCCACATGCCCAGCGGTTGAATGCTAGCTTGGCTAAATTGCTAGCACTTCAACTGCTGCCTTTTCAGTTGGTAGACTCGGCCCCCTTCCGTGAGTTTGTTCAATGTGCGGTTCCTCAGTGGCAGGTTCCCAAACGCCACTTTTTCTCACGGAAGGCGATTCCGTCTCTCTACCGGCATGTGGAAGGCAATGTCCATGCCTCGCTGGACAGGGCGGTCAGCGGTAAGGTGCATATTACCGCTGACTCATGGTCCAGCAGGCATGGACAGGGACGGTACCTTTCTTTCACGGCCCATTGGGTCACTCTATTGGCAGCTGGGAGGGATGCAGGACAAGGTGCAGTAGTGTTGGAGGTTGTTCCGCCACCACGCCTCCAAAACGCTACTACTGCTACTGGTTGTGACACACCTCTCTCCTCCACCCCCTCCTCTTCTTCTTCCTCCAGTGCTCTGTCCTTGGAACCAGCGGTGCTCCGTAGGCGTACAAGGGGCTACGCAAGTACGCAGGCAAAAAGATGCCATGCCGTGCTTGCGCTGGTGTGTTTGGGGGACAGGAGCCACACTGGGCCAGAGGTTCTGGCAGCTCTGCAGGGGCAGGCCGAGAGGTGGTTGACGCCACGTCAGCTTAAGCCAGGAATGGTCGTTTCTGACAATGGCACCAACCTCCTCTCCGCCCTGCGACAGGGGCAGCTCACCCATGTGCCCTGCATGGCTCACGTCCTCAACCTGGTGGTGCAGCGGTTCTTGGGCAGGTTCCCAGGCTTACAGGATGTCCTGAGGCAGGCCAGGAAAGTCTGTGTGCATTTCCGCCGATCTTATAATGCCAGTGCTCGGCTGACTGAGCTGCAAAAGGAGCTGAACCTGCCCAAGAACTGCCTAATATGTGACATGCCCACCAGGTGGAACTCAACGTTGGCCATGCTGCAGCGACTGCACACGCAGCAGAGGGCCATCAATGAGTACCTTTGCGACTACGGCACCAGGACAGGGTCAGGGGAGCTTGGTTTTTTTTCCCCACGTCAGTGGAGCATGATCAGGGATGCATGCACTGTCCTCTCACCATTTGAGGAGGCCACGAGGATGGTGAGCAGTGACAGTGCATGCATCAGTGACACTGTCCCTCTTGTCCACCTGTTGGAGCATACGCTGCGTGGGATAATGGACAGGGCACTTGAGGCAGAACAGAGGCAGGAAGAGGAGGACTTCCTTGCCTCTCAAGGCCCCCTTTATCCGGACAGTGTTCCTTCTGTCCCACCCATCACACAGGAAGAGGATGAGGAGGAGGAGGAGGAGGAGGAGGAGGATTGTGTGAGCATGGAGGTGGAGCCTGGCACTCAGCATCAGCAGCAGCAGTCTTTTAGGGATGATGTACAGTCCCAACAAACCAGTGGACTTGTACGTGGCTGGGAGGAGGTGGCTGGCGATCATGTCATCCTCAGTGACCCAGAAGACTCCGGACCGAATGCCTCAGCTAACCTACGCTGCATGGCCTCCCTGATCCTGCAAAGCCTGCGGAAGGATCCTCGTGTTCTTCGGATCAAGGAGAGGGACCATTACTGGCTGGCCACTCTCCTTGATCCGCGGTACAAGGGTAAGGTTGCGGACCTTATCTTGCCGTCGCAGAGGGAGCAGAGGATGAGACATCTCAGGGAGGCCTTGCAGAAAGGTCTGTGCAACGCGTTCCCAGAAACTGGGAGGTTACAAACTCCTGGTCCTGGGCGACGAGTTGCTGAGGCTTCGGTCAGTAGCAGAAGGAGCGGTGGGGAAGGTGGACGTCTGACCGATGCGTTCAGACAATTTGTTAGTCCGCAGCCCCAAGGTATGATCGGTTCCAGCAACCATCGCCAGCGTCTGATATACATGGTGCAGGAATACCTTGGGGCAAGGTCAGACTTGGACACCTTTCCCACCGAAAATCCTCTGGCTTACTGGGTCCTGAGGATGGATCACTGGCCAGAGCTTGCACAGTATGCAATTGAGCTACTGGCCTGTCCTGCCTCCAGCGTTCTTTCCGAACGCACATTCAGTGCTGCTGGAGGATTTGTCACCGATCATAGGGTGCGCCTGTCCACCGCCTCGGTTGATCGACTGACCTTCATCAAAATGAATCAGTCTTGGATCACCACCAGCTACCAGGCACCTGAGGCGGATATAACCGAATAATTTTTAATGTCACATCCCTTCAAGACTGCCTATGCTGATGCTGAGTGACTGTCCTCCTATGTTCACTGACTATCCTCTTCCGCCTCCTCAATGATCCATGCCACCACACCAGTGCCTAAGGCACAATTTTTCAGCCCCTGTTTAACAGGGGCGTGTACATACAATTTTTATAAAAAAATGCTTCGCAACACGTGTGACTGCTGTGCTCCAAGTACAGTATCTGTGAGGGGTTGCAGTGTTGTGGCACCAGCACCAGTGCCTAAGGCACAATTTTTCAGCCCCTGTTTAACAGGGGCGTGTACTTACAATTTTTTAAAAAAATGCTTCGCAACACGTGTGACTGCTGTGCTCCAAGTACAGTATCTGTGAGGGGTTGCAGTGTTGTGGCACCAGCACCAGTGCCTAAGGCACAATTTTTCAGCCCCTGTTTAACAGGGGCGGGTAATTACAAATCTTGATCTAATAGTTCACAGCAGGGCCCATTCCTGCGCCCACCAAGAGTAACTATGAGGGCCTACAGTCTTGTGGCAACACCGTCCACCACCACCGCCAAAGGCCCAATTTTTCTGCCCTGTTCATCAGGTGCTTGCAATTACAAATCTTGATCTAATAACTCACAGCAGGGCCCATTCCTGCGCCCACCAAGAGTAACTATGAGGGCCTACAGTCTTGTGGCAACACCGTCCACCACCACCGCCAAAGGCCCAATTTTTCTGCCCTGTTCATCAGGCGCTTGCAATTACAAATCTTGATCTAATAACTCACAGCAGGGCCCATTCCTGCGCCCACCAAGAGTAACTATGAGGGCCAACAGTCTTGTGGCAACACCGTCCACCACCACCGCCAAAGGCCCAATTTTTCTGCCCTGTTCATCAGGTGCTTGCAATTACAAATCTTGATCTAATAACTCACAGCAGGGCCCATTCCTGCGCCCACCAAGAGTAACTGTGAGAGCTTACAGTCTTGTGGCAACACCGTCCACCACCACCACCACCACCACCACCCCCAATTTTTCTGCCCTGTTCAACAGGTGCATGCAATTACAAATCTTGATCTATTAACTCACAGCAGGGCCCATTCCTGTGCCCACCAGTCTTGTGGCTACACCAACATCTAATAGGGAAAATTTCTGCAGAGTATATACGCCAGGCCCCTACTTTCAAACATCCAACTTACAAACGACTCCTACTTGCAAATGGAAAGAGAAAACAGGAAGTGAGAGGAAATCTACCCCTAGGAAGGGAAATTCTATCCTGTTAGATTTAATTTGGGAAAAAGGTATCTCCTCTCTACTGATACTTTATCACCAATCCTTGTTTCAATTAAAACCCCACTTTTTCCAAAAACATTTGTCATTGGAACGGAAAGTGAGGTGACATGTTCTGAACAGATGTGCAAAGACAGCAAATGTTACAGGGGTGATAACCCCTACCTATGTTCTCCAAAAAGCTTAAAAATTGATTTTTTGGGGATGGAGCTACACTTCATAATGTACCTGTTCAGATTCTACTTAAGAACAAACCTAAAGCCGCAAGTGGTTTTAAATGGCTTCTTTTTTTCCTTTACAAATGTCATTTTGTGCAAGGACAGTTCTAAACACGGGAAACACATGCCACTTCACAGGCATACTTTAGACACCCCCCAGGGACCATATTTAAAGGAAAATTTCACTTTTTTTTTTTCACTTTATGCATCATTAAAATGACTGCTCCCGAAAAAACGTTAGTTTTTAAAAGTTCTTTTTGCATTGATATATGTCCCCTGGGGCAGGACCCGGGTCCCCAAACCTGTTTTATGACATTAACATGCATATTGGCCGTTGTAATTAGCACTTTTGATTTCGAACGTTCGCGTCCATTATAACGTATAGGGTTCGAAAATTCGCGCGAACTTTCGGTCCGTTCGAAGGTTCTGGTGCGAACCGAACCCGGGGGTGTTCGGCTCATCCCTATTTGCTGTGTCCCCCACATGGCTTCTCGCAAAACTGCAAATGGGACTTCTTATGACTTTCTTTCAACAATGTCTTTCTTCTCGCCACTCTTCCATAAAGGCCAAATTTGTGGAGAGCACAACTAATAGTTGTCCTGTGGACAGATTCTCCCACCTGAGCTGTGGATCTCTGCAGCTCCTCCAGAGTTACCATGGGCCTCTTGGCTGCTTCTCTGATGAATGCTCTCCTTGCCCGGCCTGTCAGTTTAGGTGGACGGCCATGTCTTGGTAGGTTTTCAGTTGTGCCATACTCTTTCCATTTGGATTGAACAGTGTTCAGTGAGATGTTCATCATCACCATGGGCCTCTTGGCTGCTTCTCTGAAAATTTCAAGGGGTAGGAATACTTTTTCAAGGCACTGTATATTTCAGTATAGCACATACATATGAAAGTGTATATTGTGTGAGCGATTCACAATAATGTTCACTGTACATTTTTTTAATCGCATTATTTAACCGTAGCTGATCGAAAGGATTTATTTACCACTAGACATGTGCACAATAGAAAAATTTGTTTAGTTTCGTTTCCGTTAGTTTCCGTTGATTCGTAACGATTCGTAAATTCGTAAGTCGTCGTGTTCATATTCGGACTCGTTCGTATTTTCGTAGAGTTATTTTTTTCGTTGATTCGTTTTTCCGTTAGTCTATGTTTCGTTTATTCGAAATTCGTATTTTCGTTGTATTTTGTCACGGACGCATTCGTATTTTCGTAGATTTAGTTACATTCGTACTTTCGTAAGATTGATTTATTCGTACTTTCGTAACATTGTTTTCGTAGATTCGTAATCGGAGCATAATTCATAATTTTATGTAATGTGTATGCTATTATTACATTGTAAGAGACATGGAAAATTACGAATTCGCAAATAAAAATAAAAAAGTTACGAATGTACGAATTTTTTCGCTCCATCCATTCAAAGCACGTTAAGCAGCGCCATTGTAAGAGACACGGAAAATTACGAATCGACAAAAAAAAAAAGTTACGAATGTACGAATTTTTTCATTCAATCCATTCGAAGCACGTTAAGCAGTGCCATTGTAAGAGACACGGAAAATTACAAATCAACAAACCAAAAAAAAAGTTATGAGTGTACGAATTTTTTCGTTCAATCCATTCGAAGCACGTTAAGCAGCGCCATTGTAAGAGACACGGAAAATTACGAATCACCAAACAAAAAAAAAATTACAAATGTACGAATTTTTTCATTCATTTTGATTTTCGTTGTTTCTTTTTTCGTTTTTCGGATTTTCATTCTTTCGTAGTTTCGTTGTTTCTAATTTAATTATTTCGTATTTTCGTTGTTTTTCATATTCGTTCAATTCGATAATTCGTTAAAATTTTTACAAAATCATTCGTTCATTCGTACGATAACGAATGAACGAATATAACGAATTTGAACGGAAAACGAATCGTAACTAAACGAATTGCACATGTCTATTTACCACTATGGAAGAGACTTGTATGTGTATGCCTTTATGCAAGGTTTATGAAAATGGTGGCACATCCGAGGATTGGGCATTATATGCTGTCTAAAGCTGGCCATACACAAGTAGAATTTCGTTTGAATTTTTTTTATTTTTTTATTGTTAATGGGGTCAAATCAACCTTCATTTTCAACCACAATTACAAGAAAATTCAAAGGAGCAGGATTGAAAATTGGATTTCTAACGGAGAATGTGGTTTTCAGTTGGGAAAGTCCATTCATTACAAAATTGATTGTTAAAAGTACTTTTTGAATGACATTCATTAAGTCATTGAATGTACTGGATTTGCATTATTGTCTTATTTATAGAGCAGCTTCTCAGTCCTGGTGTGAGCCTTCTGGGGAGAAACAAAGAGGAAGCCATTGTGATGAGAGGCACGGTGATCACTTTGGCAAGCCCCCAAAACAAGTTGGCTTGGTCTTCTGACTTTTTGCTAATGAGATTTCTGGACTTGAGTTAACCTGTGGCACTCTTATCCTTTTACACCTTGCTTGGACCGTCAGGGATACCTGACATACACTATATTACCAAAGGTATTGGGACACCTACCTTTACACCCACATGAACTTTAAAGCAGAGTTCCAGCCTCTGAAAAAAACTTAATTTAAAAGTCAGCAGCTGCAGATACTGTAGCTGCTGACTTTTAATATAAGGACACTTACCTGTCCAGGGATCCCGCAATGTCGGCCCCCGAAGCCGATTCGTCTATCGGCTCGTGTGCAGGCGCCGCCATTGCAACTAAAGGAAACCGGCAGTGAAGCCTTCAGGCTCAATTGATTAGTTAGACTTAGTTTCAATTTAGCCTGGAACTCCACTTTAATGACATCCCACTCTTATGCCCCGTACACGCGGTCGGAAATTCCGACCACAAAATCCGTCAGACTTTTTCCAACGGATTTTGTCCGACACTTGTGTTGCATACACACGGTCGAACAAAGTTGTCGGAAAATCTGATCATTCTGAACGTGGTGACGTTCTTTGCGTACGATGGAACTACGTAGAGGCTAGTAGCCAATAGGTTTGGTCTCCTAATTTGACCTGAGCATGCGTGGCACTTTGTCCGTCGGAATTCTCTACACGCGATCGGAAAAAGTCAGATGGAGCCCACACACGGTCGGATTTTCCGACAGCATGGTCCGATCGGACATTTTCCGTCAGAATTTCCGACCGCGTGTACGGGGCATTAGTCTGTAGGGTTCAATATTGAGTTGGTCCACCCTTTGCAGCTATAACAGCTTCAACTCTTCTATGAAGGCTGTCCACAAGGTGTGTCTATGGGAATGTTTGACCATCCTTCCAGAAGCGCATTTGTGAGGTCAGGCGCTGATGTTGGATGAGAAGGCCCAAAGGCCTAATTCATCCCAAAGGTGTTCTATTGGTTTGAGGTCAGGACCTGACCTGCATTTTGCTATCCAGTATTCGACCCAGCTTGGCGCCTGTCCCTACTGTATTCAGATTTTCTTCTGACCTTGGCTTGTGTTCTGACTTGGCCTTCTGCCTACTGTTTTGGTATCTTTGGTGTCAGTCTGGTATCGACCTTGGCCTGGAGCTTGCCCCTGAATTCCAATTTTGTGCCTCTGCTGTCCGGCTGTTGCTGGCTTCTGCGTGCCATGACTGCATTTCCGCTTCCTGCACCTGTTAGCTACTGTTCCCAGCCTGCATGTCAGCTTCCTGAACTAGATCCATTCTGAACATCTCCATTATCTCAGCATTATTTAGACTGTCTTGAGATTGGCTGCTGCATCTGGACCCACCCCATATTTTGCACCAATATTTCATATTCCTGATATGTGCCTGCTGTACCGTTTACTTGTATTTAAAATTCTCTGGTTCTCTTTGTATTTCCTCCTTTGTGTGAAATACCTGGTGATCCTGACAGCCCCCCTGCTTTCCTATTTCAAACTGACCATGTTAGGCAGAGAAGACACATCACTGCCAGTGTGGTCAGTTTAGTGGCTGTGCAGGGAGAAGAGCCTATCGGAACCCCCCCAACGCAGCCATTCACTGGGAAGATCAGTGTGCTGCTGTTTCTCCACCCCACCTCTCCAAATCCGTTATTAACCTGAGAACACATTACATGATCACTTATAACAACAAAAAAAAAACATGTTTTGCCTTTGTGACAGACCCAACTGTTACAGAGTCTTTTGGAGGGGGCTGCAGGGTGGCCTCTTGCCCACTGACTATGGGCACTGGCCTTTCAGGAAGCTACAAGAATTCAGGAAGATGTCCTGTTATATAATGCAAGATGACATGACCAAGTTTAACAGTTAAGGAAGCCATGATGGTCTCTGCCAACTTGAAACTCAGTGAGAAGATGTATGTGAAAAGAAAACTGGTTAATGAGGTTTGGACAGCCCTAGGTCTTCTTGAATACTGGTGCCAAACTATCTGGGTGGGCACTGACACCTAAGCTTGTCTAGGTGACTAGTTGTTAATTAGTTTACAGAATAATTAGCTTACTATTTATGTTTATGTTAGTTGTTCATTAAATGTACTGACATTACTGTTTACAGTTTGCATTGTCTGGGATAATGTGATCAAGCTCTTACCTAATCTTGTGTGGTATATATTATGTGTGAATTCAGTTTGCACCCAAGCTAGAGTCATCTAGATCTTGGGTGCTCAGCTATAATATCTGATTCCTGGTTCCAGAGTGGAGGAAGCTGTATCTTGGCGGAAGCACCTAGGCTGGGTACCAGGCAGTCCATCACACCCTTTAATTTCTATTTTAAACTGTATGGGTTGTTTTTACAAGGTGAGAGTTTACACATACTGTACTTTAACCTAAGTAATAAGAAATCTTGGGGCCCAAGGTTGCAACAAAGGGTTTTATTTATGTAGCGCACATAACCCCTAAGGGCGGCTATGTTTTTCTGGGCTTACCGATTACCTCCTCCGCCTTGCAACTCGTCATTCTCGTCTAGGGGTTCCCAGGGTTAGTACCCAGTACCTGTGGAGACTGTCACTTAAACTCCTTTTGAGGATTTTTATTTGCATGAAACTTGAACAAAACACAGTCTCTCAGTTGGGAATAGAGGGTAAAGGTATAGAAGCTTAGGCACTTGGAACTTGCTGACACTTAAATAAATGTCTCTCTCTAGATGATCCAGGGAGTAACCACTCGCAACTGGATAACTTACTGTTGGATAAACCCTTGTTTGTAGATCTAGCAGCCAACTAGTGATCTCAGCTTAGCAAAGTCTCTGCCACAGACTTGGTTAGGAAACTTACAAAAGTCTCTCTCAGGAACTTAGTTGCAACTGAAGGATAGGTTAGGAACTTTTCTTATGGTACCTGTATCTCTTAGCCGTTCCGGTGATACCGTAAGAAATGCGGATTCAATTAGTGTCCATACATCTCTGCTTCCAGGCTCTTACCGAGCAGCCAGCCTCGTGTGTGGCCCTCCTCCGAAGAGTCCTCCCCTGGTCGCATGTAGAGTTGCTGGGCCTCTCCAATCCTGAGACGGCACCGGAAAAACACTTCAGAATCCTCCTTCAGTTACTGCGCCTTGAACTAGCCAGTTCCGAGGCTCGGAAACGGACGGATCCCCACCCCAGGCCATGAGGGCCTCTGGGGCTGGTCAGGAGAACCAGGACCATGGAGTCAGCAGACACTCCTGGTCCCAAACTGAACCCAGGCCGAAGCCCAGGCCAGAACGTGATGGAACCAGGAAAAAACAGGAGAACCCCGGTCACGTGGCTTAAGCACACACAGCATGGCAAACGCACCCACTGATTGGCTCCGGAACAGATTGGTACCCAATGCGTCCAACCAGACTGCGTTCTACGACCTGTCACAGGTGCTCACCTCACCTATGATCAGGCAGAACCTTAATACAGCCCAGCCAAACTGATGCCAAAGCATAAACTAGAATAATTAACCCCAAAACTCAACTGCAGTTCTGGGAAAAAACAAATTTACAGGCGTAGCGCATACTTTGAAAAAGTGCCGGCGCTACATTTATTACCAAAAAGTATGTTGGGCTGCATAAATAATTCTAATAATAAGTGACTCAAGAGCCGAATGGGGCAGTTGAAGGCTTTTTTTTTTTTTTTTTCTGCAGACCTTTTGTATAACAACTTGGGAACCTTCGTTGCTTGTTCAGAATTCTGGTTGGATGGCAACATCTGTTGAAAAATGGATTTCCATTGATTGATCCTGAGCTCATACACCCAACCAATGTAAGTGTTTAATTAGACCAATCTGTGATGACTTAATTCATGCAGCAAACATCAATACGCAAGTCAGACATGCGGTGTCAATAAACAAGCCACTTAAACACCAACATTAAATGGACCTTGTCAGCGCCTCAGTGATTTTCCTCTGAACTTGTCTTTTTCTTGGTCGATAATTGCCTAGAGTCATTGCTGTGTTTTCATTGAGCGTAAATCAACATACATATTCACTAATTGTCCCTGATTCCAGATGTAGGTAGAACTCCAGAGATTGAAGCGCCATCCCATTCCTGATGTAGTCCTGATTTATAAAAGAAACTTGTTATGACGGTTTCCTTGAAGAGCCAAAATTCCCAACTATCTCCATGGGTAGCCATTGCCTAATTCCTAGAAGCAATTTGGAACAAGCATGTCACTATGTGTGATGCCAAATAGTCTTCTGCCCCAAATGCAAGACCCACATCTAGAAACTGGGTAGGGGAGCCGTGGCTGGCAAAAGATACTGTTGTCTTGGCAGGTTTCGTTAACCCCTTTGCGCCTAGGGGTAAAACAAATCTAAATGCCTAAGCACAATTTTGCAACTTTGACATGTGTAAGTAAAACGGTACATATCATCACAACTACTTTGTGCATCCAGGTGGGTTATACCTTGTTTTTTTTAGGACAATTAGGGCTTTCATTTGGTGTTAAATGGTAATGAATATCTCCTGATTTTTTTATTATCAAAGGAAAACTGGCCCAAAATACAGTAGTGAAAAAAAACTTTATTTTTCACCAAAGAACAAACCAAATTAAATTCTCCTACTCATGCTTTTTACTTTTTTTATGTCAGTAAATTTTGTAACTAAGTAATTTTTCTCCTTCACTGATGTGCGCTGATGAGGTGGCACTGATGGGCACTGATAGGCTGAGCTGGTGGGCATTGATGAGGTGGCACTTATGGGCACTGATGAGGCGGCACTTATGGGCACTGATTAGATGGCACTGATGAGGAGGCACTAATATGCTGCACTTATGGGCACTGATATGTGGCACTGATAAGCACTGATAGGCGGCACTGATGGGCACTGTTAGGTGGCACTGATTGGCACTAATATGCGGCACTGGTGGGCACTGATAGGCAGCACTGGTGGGCACTGATAGGCGACACGGATAGGCAGTACTGAAGGGCACTGATAGGCATTGATGGGTGGCACTGATGGGCGACACTGATGGGCATTACTGATGGACATTGATTGACAGCAGTGATGGACATTGATGGGCAGCACTGATAGGCAGCACTGATTGCCAGCACTGACTGACATCGCTAATGGGCACTGATTGGTGGCACTTGTGGGCAGTGGTGGACACTGATTGCTGCCACTGGTGGGCACTGATAGCTGGCATTGGTGGGCAATGGTGGGCACTGACTTGTGACACTATTTTGCAATATTGTAATCAGGGCACTGGTGATCAGTGCCCTGATTACATTCCTAGATGTCCCCCTGCGTGGAGATGCCGCTGATTGGCTCTCATCACCACACACTCTGACAGCGGGCGCGTGAGAGCGGCCGTTATTGGACACCGTCATATGACGTCGTCCTAGAACGAGAGCCGCATCGCCCCTCTGTCATTTGATGGTGGGCGAGCGGCAAGCAGTTAAAAAAACATACCACATATGTGTATGGTAGCTGTTGTTTGTACTCATAGTGCAGCCTAAAAAACAATAGTGCACATTTTGCTTTTATATATATATATCCTACCCAAAACACACTGACACTAATTAAAAAAAAAAAATCTGTATAAAAAATGCTGACCCTGACCTTTAACCCTGACCTTTAACCCTGACCTTGACCTTTAACCTGACGTAAACATTAACCCTGGTACCGACCTAGATCAAAACCTTGATCTAGGTATTTTTTGTATTTTATTATTTATTTTTTTATTATTATTATTATATAATTTATTCTAATTTATCAAATGTTTTTTTTTTTTTTCACACACATTTTTTTTTTCCAAGGAGAGAGAGAGAGATATAATGTATCTCTCTCCTCCATTCACAGAGAAAGAAAATTGCCTTTGATTGGCTATCACAGCAATCAGGTGACCCGGAATTGAGAGTTCTGGGTCCCAACCGTTAATACAGGGCCCGGGGGTCACCATGAGACCCCATTCTCTGGGCTGGGAGTGCATAGTGTGGTTTGGTCATGAGAAACGATGTCCAACAGCTGTGAAGAAATCAATCACCTCACATAAGAAAGATAGAAAGTTATAGACTGGGGAAGGGGGGGAACTTACTGTGGTTCATAGATATAGCCGGGAACAATGATAATTGATAACATTGCAGCACAGGAAGTTATCATCTCACTGGATTTCTGGCCGGATCAACCTTTTTGTACCACTTATTGAACAGATATAAACCAATGCTTTCAATGTTTTTCAATAATTTCTATAATTTAACCACTTGACCACTGGGCAGTTAAACCCCCTTCCTAACCAGACCAATTTTCAGCTTTCGGTGCTCTCACACTTTGAATGACAATTACTCAGTCATGCAACACTGTACCCAAATGAATTTTGTGTCCTTTTTTTCACACAAATATAGCTTTATTTTGGTGGTATTTAATCACCACTGGGTTTTTTATTTTTTGCGCTATAAATCAAAAAATACAGAAAATTCGGTAAAAAAAAAAAAAAAAAAATTCTTTGTTTCTATTAAAAATTATTGCAGAGTATTGGCAGAGTATTGGCAGAGTATTGGCAGAGTATTGGCGAGTATTGGCAGAGTATTGGCAGAGTATTGGCAGAGTATTGGCGAGTATTGGCGAGTATTGGCAGAGTATTACAGTGTTGCAACGTGGTGGCAGAGCATTGCACAGTGGTTGCAGAGCATTGCACAGTGGTTGCAGAGCATTGCACAGTGGTGGTAGAGCATTGCACAGTGATTGCAGAGCATTGCACAGTGGTGGCAGAGCATTGCACAGTGATTGCAGAGCATTGCACAGTGGTGGCAGTGTATTGACCAGCGCTGTGGGCACTACACATCCAGCCCACAGCGCTGGTCCCGTCTCTCCCCCTCTCCGCTTCTCCCTTCTCTGTACCGATCGGTACAGAGAGGGGAGGGAGGAACCGGCGTCATGACGTGACGCCGGTTTGTGTACATGTGATCGCTCCGTCATTTGACGGAGCGATCACGTGGTAAACGGCCGCTATCAGCGGCTGTTTACCGTGATCTGTGATGTGCCGGGTCCTCGGGACCCGGCGGTCACGGATGTTCCCGAGTGCGCGCCCCAGGGGGCGCGTGGGAGCAAGTTTCTGGGAGGACGTCCGTAGGACGTCCACTTAGAACAAGCCGACCGCGCTGTGGTCGTCTTTCGACTATAGCGCAGTCCGCATGTGGTTAAGAGAAAAACATTGTTTTCAATCATTTTCAATGTTTTTCAATTATTTCAATAACTTCAGAGATTAAAATGTTTTTCATAAATTCTCAATGTTTTTCAATAATTTTAATAACTTCAGAGATGGAAAAAAAAAAGGTTTCAGTCATTTTCAGTGTTTTTCAATAATTTCAATGATTTGAAGTGGTTCTAAAGCAGGGGCCTCAAACTGGCAGCCCTCCAGCTGTTGCAAAACTACAAGTAAACACACAACAAATTCTCCTGCGCTCTGGTGTCTAGTCTCTTGGTTCGTGAAAAAGTATATATGTATAATTCCTCAAGGTAATGTCCAAAATCTTGCAGCCCTCCTCTGAACAATGGGTGTTCATAAACACTAAGGAAACAAGAAAAACAGAAGGGCGCACCGACCTTTGTGCATTACCACTAAAAAGGCTTTATTAAAATAGATAAAAACAGCAAAATTACTACTCACAAACGAGTACACGGTAAAGGCAACTACATGGATGGATGAACACGTCCACTGCTATGAACTTCCAACCTCGATTCTTAGATACCGGGAGGATCTGATGCTTCCTCTAGTGAATGGCTGACGCGTTTCAGGGGAGCACCCCTTTCCTCAGAGCATTGCCCGCTTGTAGGCTCTGAGGAAAGGGGCGCTCCCCTGAAACGCGTCAGTCATTCACTAGAGGAAGCATCAGATCCTCCCGGTATCTAAGAATCGAGGTTGGAAGTTCATAGCAGTGGACGTGTTCATCCATCCATGTAGTTGCCTTTACCGTGTACTCGTTTGTGAGTAGTAATTTTGCTGTTTTTATCTATTTTAATAAAGCCTTTTTAGTGGTAATGCACAAAGGTCGGTGCGCCCTTCTGTTTTTCTTGTTTCCTTTGCGAAACTACAAGTCCCATCATGCCTCTGCCTGTGGGAGTCATGCTTGTAACTATCAGCCTTGCAATGCCTCATGGGACTTGTAGTTTTGCAACAGCTGGAGGGCTGCCAATGTGAGACCCCTGTTCTAAAGGCTCAAGGTTAAAGTGATGCTGAACCCACAACAGTAAAATTAGTCTGTATATGCAGTAAAGCATGTTTGTTATACTCACTGAGGACTCTGCACATGCTCAGTTTGGTGTGTATTGCTAGAGAGTTTTTCTTTTTTTTTGGGGGGGGGGGGGGGGATGGGCGTAGCTGTGAGTGAGTGAGTGAGTGAGCATGCAGCTCAGGTGTTCCGTCCCACCTCTGCTCCTCTAACCGCCCTCCCAGCTTGCTGGATGCTGCCTGAGAGAGAACCTCACCACGCTGAGCGTCCCGCCGGATGAATTGCTGCTGCTGGCACGCTGAGTACCCCTGTGCTTGACCCGAGCGCTCGCTCTGCTCGCAACGCCGCCTGTCTCCTCCTTTCCCCCTTCTCCCGCTGATGCTTGCCAGGCGGGCGCTGTGGTGGGACCCATAGCGGACAGCCTCTCTAATCCTCTCTGACCCTCTCCGATCCCCCCCGCTGACTGCCGGAATCCCGCGTACCTGCGTGGATGCTGAGAGACCGTGCGGGACCTGCAGTGGATCGAGCTGACGTGCTCCGCCTTTCCTACCCCTCCTGAGCGTTGGATTCCTCCATGGGCCTGTGTGTGGAGCCGTGAGTAAAAGACTTGATCTGACAGTGCCCTTGCAGTGCTCCCCCAGGATAGCTTGCTCTCCATATCGCCTGAGCATTGGGCTATGGACGGTACATGGGATTGAGGTAACGGGTTGAGCCTGGGAAAGGGGGCAATATGCTAAATGTTTAAAATCGCCCCCCTGGTCTGAGTGAATTGACTGTGAGCTGCCCGTTAGAGGCAAGACGAGAATTTGGGGTACATTTGAGAGCTTGGAGTCCCCTAAGAGTGACCACTACTGTCTATATTATTACATAGTTGCCTTGCTGGGAGAAGGTACCGAGGAAGGGCCCCCCAGTGGTACTGGACTGCTAAGCTGTGCTTTTTTTTTTTTTTTTTTTTCCTCCATCCCTTTTTTTTTTTTGGTGTTTTTGTTGGTGTTTTTTTTTTTTTTTTTTTTTTTTTTTTTTTTTTTTTGTTGGTGCTCACCGACCTCTTATTGACATCCACCTAAAATAGTACTGGGTCTGTGCTGCAAGACCACAAGGCTTTCAAAAATTATTGATTAATTTGAATCACCACTAGGAGGTGAAAATTTTACCATGCTGAGCAAACGTGCTGCTGACGAGACGGCGCACTTGGAAGGGGGCCAAAAAACGCTCTCTGCCAAGGAGAAAGCAAACCAGGTGTCCGCTGCTGCTGCCGCAGCAAAACTTGAGCGCTTTGCCCATGCCCATGCTCCCGCTCAATCACCAAGCAAGGGGGGGCACCAACTACCAGTGACACACGCAAAGACCCAGGGGGTGGCATCTGATAGAAGAAATTCCAGCCAATTATCATTGAACACCACCACTTTACCTGCCAGAGGAGCCACGAACAATAAAGACCCTGGGGAGGGTAAGGCGGTACAGGCAGCAGCAAGTTCACTGGCGTGCTCTATTATAGGGGGTCAGGAGGAACCCACACTTAGGGCCATATTTGATGCTGTTAACGCTTGCAAGGACTCTATATCTGGCTTGGATAGCCAATTGAGTGGCATAAAAACTGAGCTAACTGCAATGAGCCAGTTACTGAGTAGCACAGTGGAAAGGACTACGGCGCTTGAAGCGAGGTTAAGTACGATCGACGATGAACTCTCCCCATTACAGGAAAAAATCATAGGCCTACAGAAGCAAATGGCCAAACAGGCCGCTAAGCTCGACGATTTAGAAAATAGAAGCCGCAGAAGCAACGTGCGCCTAATAGGCTTACCTGAGAGGAGTGAGGGCCCCAATCCCGTAGTCTTTCTGGAAACTTGGCTCAAGGAAATATTTGGGGATTCCTCTTTTACGCCGCTATTTGCGATCGAGAGAGCCCATCGAGTTCCTACCAGACCCCGACAAAATGACGAGCGGGCTCGCCCACTATTACTGAAATTTGTAAACTACAATGACCGTGCGATTTTACTCCGCAAGGCTAGAGAACTGGGTGACATTTTTTTCAAGGAGGCTAGGGTTTCCTTCTACCCGGATTTTTCCCCGGACCTCCAGAAACTCAGAACAGAATTCATCCCAGTTAAGCGCACGCTTCAGCGACATAAAATCGCATACGCCCTGTTGTACCCCGCCCGCCTGCGGGTGACTGCTATGGGCTCGACTTTGTATTTTAACACACCCGTTGAAGTCGAGAGATGGTTGGAGGAACACAGAGAAGATCTTTGAGAGTGCCAGAGACATTTACTATGGGGGGGGGGGGGGGGGGGGGGCCGATGGAGGGCCTAGGTTGTTTATTCTCTTGTTATATGTTGTTTCTATGGTTTTTTATTTTTTGACATAGTCCATCACATTAAGGGTATCGGGTCGGGGGGGGGGGGGGGTGGGGGGGGGGGGTTGAGGGGAATACCTATCACAACACTATCATTATCATTATCAAATTAATAATGTGTTTTTTTTTTTTTTTTTTTTTTTTTTTTTTTTTTTTTTTTTTTTTTTTGGCACCGTTGCACTGACATTTGATTAGGACCGGGGGTTAGAGGTGGGGGCTTCTATAGACGCCCCCACTCCTCCCCTCGTCCACCCGATGGTTTATACACAGCCACTACAACGCCTGCCTGGGAGGGCGGGGGGTTTTTTCCTTTCTTTTTTTTTTTTTTTTTTTTTTTTTTTTTTCTCTCTTTTCCCTCACTGACATTGGACTAGGATCGAGTGGCAGGGATGGGGCTTCCGCGGAAGCGGAGGCCTCTATCTCTCCTCCTCGTCTACCTTAATGGTTAACACGTTGTCAATTGCACAATGGGGTGGGATCACGGTGGTTACTGGGGGGGGGGGCTCTATGTCTTCCCCCCCCCCTTTCTTTTCTCCACCCTGTTTGGGGGGGTAGGTTACTCTGTCCGCACATTATTACCTCAACGTTGATACCACTGGGAAAGGGTTGGATTAGGACTGTTCACTTAATACAGTATCACGGTTGGGACGGGACATCTGTGCTGCTGGGCGGGAGGTGTATGGTTGGGTCGCACATAAGCCTCGTGGGGGTGGCCCAGTTGGGCATGGGGGGTGGGGGGAGGGGGGTGGGGGATTGGGAGGGGGGGGGGTAGGGTTAGGGAGGACTGGGGTAACACACACTGCTGGTGCCTACGAGGTCGGTGGGGGTTGGTGCGTGGGCGGGGGTGGTGGGGGGGAGCTGGGGGGGGGGGGGGGGGAGGGGATGGGTGGGCTCGCCGGTTTGTTGTTGGCCCCCCCCCCCTCCCCTCCCTGCTCCCCCCCCCCCCCTGCGTCCTGCGATTAAATCTATCACGGAGGGTGACAGGGTAAACCTGGTCTCGTGGAACACCCGGGGTCTGGGTAGCTTAAATAAACGTGCGTTAGTCCTGTCGGCATTGGACGGGAAGGGACCCGGAATACTGCTGCTTCAGGAAACGCATCTTACTCCCGATACAGTTTCTCAGCTATCCAGTCGCAAGTTCTCGGCCCAATACCACTCATTTCACTCCTCTTACTCAAGGGGAGTGAGCATCTTGGTAGGGAGAGGAGTACCCTTCTCTTGTAATGCAATCTCCATTGACGAACAGGGGCGCTATATATTCCTGTCCTGTCTGATTGGTAGTCAGCCCTATATTATAGCAAATATCTATATACCTCCCCCTTTTAAGCTTGAGGTTCTGTATAAACTACTTGAGTTTGCTTTGGATAAACCAGGCATTCCAATGATAGCCCTAGGGGATTACAATGAGGTGTTGGATACGGGACTAGACAGATTCCCTGCACCCACCAGACCCAGGGCGGGAGAGGGGAATCGCCTGTCACGGTTTTTGAGGGAAATAGGGCTAAGCGATATATGGCGTACGCGGCACCCATACGATAGGCAGTACTCCTGTTTTTCAGATTCTTACCGTACCCTCTCTAGAATTGATATGGCCCTAGGGAATGGCGAGGCGAATTTGTTGGTGAGAGATGTAGAGTACGGCCTGAGAGGGGTCTCAGATCACTCCCCGCTGACGCTCAACATAAGTACCGGGGGTAGAGCCAGCCATAGGGAATGGACGATTAACCCCTGCTGGCTTGAACTGATTGGCAATCCCTGCGAGTTGACCATTAGCATAAGGGAGTTTTTACAAATAAACGCGGGCTCAGCGTCGCCCGGGGTGATCTGGGACTCCTTAAAAGCCTATACAAGAGGACTGTTAATCCAGAAGATGGCAGCAATTAAGCGGCGCTCGAGAGAGCAAGAAAGGGAAGCTAGTAGCGAGGTAACTTTAGCAGAACGTCGCTATGTAGAAAACCCGACCCCAATTAGCATGGGGGAATGGCTTAACAAACAACAAACCTATAAAATGCTACTCACTAAGAAAATGGAGAATAGGCGAATTTTCCAGCGGCAATATTATTTTGGCGAGGGCGAGAGGGTAGGCCACACCCTCTCTCTCCTGGTCAAGACTAATAGTTCCCCCTCAACAATTCCAGCAATCAGGGGGGCAAACGGGGATTTGGTTACCGACCCACTGGAGATAACGAATCTTATTGGCAACTACTACAAAACCCTCTATAAATCCTCTAGGAAAGGGAGCGAGACAGCAGTATCTGAGTTTCTGCAGCAGATAACATTCCCAAACCTATCAGACAATGACAAAACGGAATTGGAGGCGCCAGTAACTATAGAGGAATTGAGATTTGCAGTGGCAGCAATGCCCAATCAAAAATCCCCGGGCCCCGACGGGCTGCCAATAGAGCTCTACAAACGGTATGGCGAGGTATTGTTGCCTGAATTGTTGGAAACTTTGAGACGGGCGTTGGATGGGGGCAGATTGCCCTCCTCGATGCTCGAGGCCAATATTATTCTGATACTTAAAGAGGGGAAGGACCAGCAGGAAGTTACCTCGTATCGCCCAATTTCGCTGCTATGCTCCGATATTAAGATTTTGGCGAAGGTTTTGGCGATTCGACTAAACAAATGTATACACAAGCTAATCCACCCGGACCAGTCAGGTTTCATTCCAGGCAGGTCAACTAGCACCAATATTAGAAGAGTCTTCCTTAATATGCAAACTCCAACGGACAATACAAGTCCTAAGGCCATTCTGGCCTTGGATGCTGTTAAAGCATTTGACAGCCTGGAATGGGACTATTTATGGCTGGTCCTGGAGCGATTTGGTTTTGGGCCTACCTTCATTAAATGGATTAAACTCCTATACAACGAGCCTAGAGCTAAAGTTAGAGTGGGCGGGGACTACTCCGAGGTGTTTCAGTTGGAAAGGGGGACGAGGCAGGGATGCCCCCTGTCTCCCCTCCTTTTTGTACTGGCAATGGAACCCCTGGCGATCCTGACAAGAATGCGTCCGGATCTCCAGGGATTCCGGCGCCAGTCCGGGGAGGAAAGAATCGCATTATTTGCCGACGACGTTTTATTTTTTATCGGCGATATCAACATTTCACTCGAGGTAGTGATGCGCATGATGGAGGAATTTCGGCAACACTCCGGCTTAGCCATCAATTGGAGCAAGTCAGCCCTGCTACCGTTGGCTCGGTGCGGCGAACAGACTCCCATTATAACCCCTGCCCTTGACGTGGTGACCAAGCTTAAATACTTGGGGGTGTGGATTTCTAGCGACACAAACCAGTATATCAGTGACAATCTAGCCCCGCTATTGATTAAACTAAAACAAAAGGTGGAGATATGGAGTCGCCTCCCCCTATCTATAGCAGGGCGTTGCAATTTAATTAAGATGATCTGGCTTCCGCAAGTTCTTTATATTCTCCATAACTCTCCAGTCTGGATTAGCCAGAAATGGTTTAAGAAGATTGAATCCCTGTTTAGGGACTTAATCTGGAAAAAGGGTCAAGCCCGGATTGGTCTACAAACATTGCAGCTCCCTGTTGGGAGGGGGGGGATGGCGACTCCGCACCCGCGGCTATACTTTTTGTCGGCTCAACTCCAGCAAATGGCAAATGGCGGGCTCCTGGCAAGTGGGAGTGGTGGCAATAGAATGGCGATACTGGGCGCTCCCCACAATTCATTAATTGAGGCATTGGAGGCAGACTCGTTCACTCATAGGTGTCCGACGAGTGACTTGATGACCAGAGTATGGAAGGCAGTAAAATCAATAATGGGATACAATGGGTGGAACGAGTATACCCCGTTATGGTATAACAAGAATCTAGGGGAAATAAAGGGCATAGAGAGACCCCCAGAGTGGGAAAGGCAGGGTATTAGCCGGCTAATCCAGCTATACGAGGGAAACCACTTGAAATCATTCGAGGACCTGAGACGACAATTCAATATCCCAAATAGGTCTTTTTACAAATACCTGCAGGTCAGACACGGTATCCAGGCCCAATTTAGATCCTCGACTATTAATTGGGTCAAGACCCCCCTATTTCAGGAAATAACGAAACCGAGATTAATGAGGGGCCTGATTTCCAGGATATATGATACCCTGGGAAACAGAGCTATGAGTACTAAGGGACCTGATAGTAGTAGAAAGGGATGGGAAAAAGACTTAGGACCAATCACCTCGGAACAATGGGATTGGGTCCTCAAACAGGGTGGCCTGGTATCAACATCCCCCTCGCAAAGGGTTTCCCACCTGTTCCTAATTTACCGAGCCTATTATACCCCCCAAAAACTGTTTAAATTTGGTAGAAAGCCCAGAGACGAATGCCCAAGAGGCAAGGCCCCAGGCGATCTTCTTCATATGGTATGGAAGTGCCCAAAGCTATTCAGGTACTGGGTAGAAGTAGTGGACAGCTTGAATAGAATCTTTGGGACCACCCTGGAACCAGAGGCTAGGACCTGCCTTCTGGGAATCTTTGAGGATGGCAATGCATCATCCCCTATCAAAGTTGCATTGCTGAGATGCCTGTACCAGGCAAGGCGCCTAATAGCGCTGAACTGGCAAGCCAGGACGCCTCCTTCCTCGGCGAACTGGACTGAGGCGATTAACTCTATGATATGGTGCGAGAGGGCAATGTTTATTCGGCAGAATAACCTTAAGAAATTTGCCCGTATATGGAGCCCCTGGCTGCGCGAGCTGGGTTGCATGCCGAGGGTGGGTGGCGACGGGGTGGATAGATCTTCCCCCCCGTCGCCCCCGCACCCATAAATTCCTTAAAAGTCACCATGGCTATCCTGACCATGGAGCGGGTCCGGGGGCCCCCTCCTTCCCTCGGCCCGCGCGCCCATCCTGCCGACTTTTCGAATCTGGGAACCAGTAGTGTGTGTACAGGGGGGGGGGATCATGGGAGGGATAAGGGAGGGGAGGATTTGACTAGGCAACACGAAGTGATTTTTTTGTATTAAACTTGTATCACTATTATCAATTATTTACCACTATTTCCTTATGGATCATGCGTGTTTTAATGTTTGCTTGTAAATGTCTTACAAATCAAAATATAAAATAAAAATTAATGAGTGAAAAAAAAAAAAAATAGGCTTCAAAATAGGGTGGGCTCGGAGCGCAGAGCATTGCGCCATGAGCCCACCCAGGTGTTACAACAGCGAATGAAAATTTGCTGTTGTAACACTGATCCTCAATCCGGCCAATCAGAAGCAGGTCTGAGACCCGTTTTCCAGTTGGCCGTTTGAAGGAGGAGGGAGGAAACGGAAGCCGCCGATGGCCGTGGGGAGCAAGGGAAGGGAGAGCCGCTGCCAAGGAGCAAGGGAAGCTGTCAGTGAAGCACTGCATAGATGGGGTAAGTACACCTGACCCTCCCACAGATCGACCAACTGCCCGCCATGGGGGGGTTTATTACTGTTTGCCGCCCACCCAAAAAAATTACCACCGGCCGCCACTGGTCAAATGGACACAGAGCAGCAGCTCGGGAGCTAGCCTGCTTTTGTGCCCCCATAGCAAGCTGCTTGCTCTGGGGGGCACTCTGCAGTGGGAGGGGCCAGGAGTGCCGGTGGGGGGACCCAAAAGAAAAGGAGGATCAGGGCTGCTCTGTGCAAAACCATTACACAGAGCAGGTAAGTATAACACGTTTATTTATTTATTTTTTAACTTGCTTTTAACCACCTGATTACTTTGCACTTAAACCCCCCTCGTCACCAGACCAATTTTCAGCTTTCGGCGCTGATGCACTTTGAATGACAATTGCGTGGTCATACAACACTGTACCCAAATGAAATTTTTATCATTTTTTCCCCACAAATAGAGCTTTCTTTTGGTGGTATTTAATCACAGCTGGGGTTTTTATTTTTTGCTAAACAAACAAAAAAAGATGGAAAATTAAAAAAAAAAATCATGTTTAATAGTTTGTTATAAAATTTTGCAAACAGGTAATTTTTCTGCTTCATTGATATGCGCTGATGAGGCGGCATAGGTGGGCACTGATAGGCTGCACTGGTGGGCACTGATAGGCTGCACTGGTGGGCACTGATAGGCTGCACTGGTGGGCACTGATAGGCTGCACTGGTGGGGACAGATAAGTCGGTACTGATGGGGACAGCAAAGATGGCACTGATGGGCACGGATGGGTGGCACGGATGGGTGGCACGGATGGGTAGCACGGATGGGTGGCACCGATGGGCACTGATGGATGACACTGATGGGCACTGATGGGTGGCACTGATGGGCACTGATGGGCACTGGTAGGTGACACAGATGAGCACTGGTAGGTGACACAGATGAGCACTGGCAGGTGACACTGATGTGCAGCACTGGCACTGTGGGCACTGAGAGATGGCACTGTGGGCACTGAGAGATGGCACTGTGGGCACTGAGAGATGGCAGTGTGGGCACTGGTAGGCGGCACTTTAATGGGGCAAAGGTGGGCACAATTGATTGGGCACATTACAGTGAGAGGGACTGATGTCCCTCTCACTGCCGCCGGTGATCAGCTTTTTTTTTTTTTCTCCTCGCGCTGTCAGCGAGAGGAGGAAAAAAAAAGCTGATTACCGGCTCTGTTATCACATGATCAGCTGTCATTGGCTGACAGCTGATCACGTGGTAAGGGGTCTCACAGACTCGCTGATCACAGAGCACGCCGCGCGCGCCCTTCAGGGGGCGCGCAGGCAGCTCGTGGCCGGGACGACGTCAATAGACGTCGTCCCGGCACAATAGATCCGCGCTGTAGCTGTCATTTGGCTATAGCGCGGGTCTAAGGTAGTTAATATTGCTTTAACCACCTCAATACAGGGCATTTTCACCCCCTTCCTACCCAGGCCATTTTTCAGCTTTCAGAGCTGTCACACTTTGAATAACATTTTGTCCCCACAAATAGAGCTTTCTTTTGGTGGTATTTGATCACCTCTGCAATTTTTATTTTTTGCGCTATAAACAAAAGAAAAAAGACAAATTTGAAAAAAAAACATATTTTTTACTTTTTTACTATGTATTCTTCTACATATTTTTAGTAAAAAAAAATCGCAATAAGCGTATATTGATTGGTTTGCGCAAAAGTTATAGCGCCTACAAAATAGGGGATAGATTTTTATTATTATTTTTCTTTAACTAGTAATGGCGGTGATCTTTGATTTTTATCGTGACTGCGATATTGCGGTGGACATATCGGACACTTTTGACCCATTTTTGGAACCATTCACATTTATATAGCGATCCGTGCTATAAAATTGCATTGATTACTGTATAAATGTGACTGGCAGGGAAGGGGTTAACACTAGGGGGCGCTGAAGGGGTTAATATGTTCCCTGGGAGGGATTCTAACTGTAGGGGGAGGGGATTCAAAAGGGGAGGAGACCGATCTGTGTTTCTCTGTACTGAGAACACACCATCGGTCTCCTTTCACCTGAGAGGACCGTGGATCTGTGTGTTTACATACACAGATCCACGGTCCTGCTGTGTTACCGGGCGATTGCGGACGCATCGAGGCCCGAGTGACGCGCGCCGCCTGGCCGTCAATTGACAGCCGGCGGTCGGCAAGCAGTTAAAGGGGTTGTAAAGGTTTAAATATTTTTTTTTTTTAAATAACAAACATACCATACTTACCCCCACTGTGCAGTTCGTTTTGCACAGAGTGGCCCGGAACCTCATCTTCTGGGGTCCCTCAGCGGCTGTCTCGGCTCCTCCCCGCAAGAGCTAACCCCCCTCTGGGAAGCGCTTTCCCAAGGGGGTTAGCTTGCGGGCGCGCTCCCGTGTGATACAGTTGGCGGGCATAGCCGCCCAGTGTATCACTCGGCCCCGCCCCCCCCGGCGTGCCACGTCATTGATTTGATTGACAGCAGCGGGAGCCAATGGCTGCGCTGCTATCAAGCATCCAATGAAAAGCCCACAAGAGCTGGGGGAAAGCAACGCGGGATCGCGCCCATGGAGTTTCGGAGCTCAGGTAAGTAAAACGGGGGCTCGGGGGGGCCGGAGAGTGCAAAGGTTTTTTTACCTTAATGCATCCTATGATGCAATAAAAAAACACAAAGCTTTACAACCCCTTTTAAGGGAAATATATGTTTTTTTTCATTTTCATTGTTTTTAAATCTCAATAATTTAAGAGATTAAAATGTTTTTCTCTGATTTTCAATGTTTTTAAATAATTATTTTAATAATTTCTGAGATTAAAAGGGAGAAAGTAAGAGAAGTTGATTGTTAGGGTTTACATAGATTTTAAACAGCTTCAGGTATTTTTTTTTTTACCAGGCTATTATCATCTTCTCACTCCTCATTTTGCCTTTATAGCCATCGTGAAACTGTTCCGACATGATCCAGATAACGATAGGAAGACCCGCTTGATCACGCTAACAATTAAAGCTTTATCAATCTTGCCAAAAAAGAGGTCCTATTTTTCCCATTGACAAGCTCCGCACAACATGGGAGAGTGAAGGCATCCCTCTGGGAATGTCCTAACAATTCAATCAATTCTCCTCAATTACTAACAAATCTAAATGTGATTTATCTGCTCAAGAATCATTCCAATATCAGGGAAAGACTTATCAATAAAACCCCCAAAGGTAATTTTTTTTTTTTTTTTCTCAGAGCTGTCAATAGAACCTTTGAAGCACAGAGAGAAAGAGCTGCAGCCTAAGATATTTTGACTTTTTTTTTTGTGGCACTTAATTAAGTCGACAAGAAGCTGTCAAGGATCATTTTCAAAGCAAGCGACCGCAAGGGTTGACATTTGATAATATTACACTCCATGTTGATTGAAATTGATTTTTTTTTTTTTTTTTTTTTTTCGAGGCCAAAAAAAAAAAAAAAAAGAGGGGTATTTGACAACTTTCTGCCTATGGAGCCAAGGACAAGGGCTGGTGTGTGGAGAGGCTTGTGACAAACAGAATGATGGGTTTTTAAAACCAGCTGAGTTTAACAATTATAGGGCAAGGGTCTGTTATTTCAGTGTCAAGACACGAGCAATAGGAATGACAAGTATCTCTGCAGGAATGGAGATAACAAGATGATTCCACCCGATGCAGAGTCACAAAGCTGATTTCATCCTAAATTAATGTAAAAGTCATTTATTTACTACTTGGATGAACATTAAACATTTTATTATGGTGATGGAAATGCGTTTGAAAAAAATGTTTGAAATAAATACCTCTTGCTTTCAAATATTAAATAACAAAAAAAAAAAGAAAAAAGCCATGAGAAAGATAATATTATTTACATTGTAATCATAATTCTAATTGCATTATAAATTGGAAAGAGTGTCACCTGCATGTATCATTCTTTCCTTGTGGCTTGCATTTTGATGGCTTCTATTTCACGCAACTTCAAAAAATGTTGAAAAAAAATTGACCACCACAAGTGGATAAAGCTGCAAGTTTCTTGTGGTGTGCAAAATGATTACCACTTGTTGGATGGACATTTTATGGTTACACGACCAATCACATTGCTATAATCTTTTTATATGGACTATAAACTGAAGGACTTATCAATAAATGGTTGTGGAACGAATCATCTGAGTTTCCATTATTTCTTATGGGGAAATTCGCTTTGATATACAAGAGCTTTGGATTACAAGCATGCTTCTGGAATGAATCAGGGCCGTCTTAAATATATTGATTGGCAGAGGCCGCTCTCTACTTAGGCAAAGTAGGTGGTCGCCTAAGGCCTCGCACTCACAGGGGCCTCGCGGCCTCCTAATTTGCCTGCCCAAAAAATGTTGAAAATAATTGACCACCGCAAGTGGATAAAGCTGCAAGTTTCTTGTGGTGTGCTTAGAATCAGTGGAGGGCAAAATGATTACCACTTGTTGGATGGACATTTTATGGTTACACAACCTATCACATTGCTATAATCTTTTTATATGGACTATAAACTGAAGGACTTATCAATAAATGGTTGTGGAACGAATCATCTGAGTTTCCATTATTTCTTATGGGGAAATTCGCTTTGATATACAAGTGCTTTGGATTACAAGCATGCTTCTGGAATGAATCAGGGCCGTCTTAAATATATTGATTGGCAGAGGCGGCTCTCTAATTAGGCAAAGTAGGCGGTCGCCTAAGGCCTCGCACTCACAGGGGCCTCGCGGCCTCCTAATTTGCCTGTGCTCAATCACTGATTCTCTCTCTCCCCCCCCTCTTTATCTCACCCTATTTTTTGTGTGCTTGTATTTTTTTTCCTATTACAGGCTTGAGTGGGGCCTCATGTGTAAGTTTCGCCTAAGGCCTCACAAAGCCTAGAGCCGCCTCTGTTGATTGGACCCTGGGCAAACATTTTCTTGGGTCCCCCCCCCCCCCCCCATACAATTTCGCTCTCCACCTGCTCTGAAACATACAATAAATAGCAGCTAGACTTACAATCAGTTTACTGTATCAGATCAGGCAGCGATTGCGATTGGTTGCCAGAGGTTACAGTGTATCATTACCGCTTACTGACTGGTTCCTAGAGGTTACAGCACACATTAATGCCGCGTACACACGAGCGGAATTTCCGTCCTAAAAATCTTGGATGTTTTTTCCGACGGAATTCCGCTCAAGATTGGCTTTCATACACACGGTCACACAAAAGTTCTCTGAACTTTCGACCGTCAAGAACGCGGTGATGTACAACACTAATGCCCCGTACACACGATTGGAAATTCCAACGGAAAATGTCCGATCGGACCATGTTGTCGGAAAATCCGGCCGTGTGTGGGCTCCATCGGACTTTTTCAGACGGAAAAAATTTGAGATCCTGCTCTCAAATTTTCCGACAACAAAATCCAATCAGACTGTTTCCGATCGCGTGCAGAGAATTCCGACGGACAAAGTGCCACGCATGCTCAGATCAAATTACAAGACCAAAGCTATTGGCTACTAGCCTCTACGTAGTTCCGTCGTATGCAACGAACGCCACCACGTTCAGAATGATCGGGTTTTCCGACAACTTTGTCCGACCGTGTGTATGCAACACCAGTGTCGGACAAAATCCGTCGGAAAAAATCAGATGGATTTTGTGGTCGAAATTTCCGACCGTGTGTACGGGGGCTTAGACGAGCTGAGAAAATGAAGTTCAATGTAGAAATTTTGCGCGTCGGAATTGCTACAGAACTTTTTCCGACTGAAAAATAGGGAACCTGCTCTCAATCTTTTGCTGGCAGCAAAAGTCCGATGGAGCATACACACGGTCACATTTTCCGACCAATAACTCTCATCTGACTTTTGCTGGCGGGATTTCCGATCGTGTGTACGCTGCATAAGGCTCGCTGATTAGTTGCTAGAAGTTACAGCAGATGATTTCTGCTTGTTGATTGGTTGCTAGAGATTACTGTACAGTAATACTGCTCACTGGTTGCTAGAGGTTAAAGCACATCATCTTCTCACTGCAGGGGGCATGATATACATATGAATGCCGCATTTATTTACATATATGCAGCCAGATACAGCTATTTACATATGAATGCCGCCACTATTTACATGTAAACATAAGGTCTGCAGGTGAGTCATTTGTACAAAACAATAGGACAGAGCTGGGCAGCATTAGTAGCAGCACTTCACACTGAGATATCAGGACGCAGCACAGGACTAATGCCCTGTAGACACGATGGGATTTTCCGACGGAAAATGTTTGATGGGAGCTTTTTTGGCGGAAATTCTGACCTTGTGTAGGCTCCATCGGACATTTTCCATCGGAAATTCCCACACACAAAATTTGAGATCTGGATCTCAAATTTTCTGACAACAAAATCCGTTGTGGGAAATTCCGATCGTGTGTACACAATTCCAACGCACAAAGTTCTACGCATGCTCGGAATCAAGCAAAAGAGCCGCACTGGCTATTGAACTTCAATTTTCTCGGCTCGTACGTCAACGCGTTCTTGACGTTCAGAATTTCCGACAACATTGTGTGACCGTGTGCATTCAAGACAAGTTTGACCCAACATCCGTTGGAAAAAATCCCATGGATTTTGTTGTCGGAATGTCCGGTCGTGTGTACGCGGCATTATGCTTGCAATCCAAGGTTCTAATGTACTTGATTTTTCTAGGCTTTTAACTGCAATATTTGAAGTTAGTGACAGTTGGTAAAGTTGGCTACAAGGTCTCTGTATTCAGCCTAACCCCAAAGTCATGGTGTATTATTCTACCTCACCTAAAAAATAACTTACCAGGAATATCAACCCGAGTTTTGGGCTGAATTCGCACCTGAAACGGACCAAAAGATTTCTGCAAAATGCACCGGACTTGCTGCAGAGATATGTGAACCGGCTCCATAGACAGCCGGTCAAAATCTCCTGCTATTGCAAAATCGATGCAGGGGTCCTGCATCCAATTCGCAATGGTGTGAACCCAACCTAAAGCATGGTCCAATCTGCTCCAGAAAAGGAAAACAAATAGCTTCCTGATCTCTAGAAGGCAATCGGATATTCTTTCATTTTGGAAAGGGCAAGGGAGGGTTATAACCCCTGTCAGATTTTTTTTTGCCATCTGGGTCCCATTTCAGAGATTTCCCTTCACTTCCTGTCCCATAGCCGGGAATAAGAGGAAATCCCTGAAAATTAAGGGAATCCCTTGGATACTCCCGGGTCACCAGTACTAGTGTCCTCATTGAAAGATTTTCCCTCTATTGCTTTTCTGGGGACAGCCCAAAATGTGGGATTTTCTTTTACTTTCACTTTCAATGATAATGGTAACCAACACATATAGAGAGGGTGAATCTTCCTAATGGGGGCACAGACAACAATAAAAACTGACAGGTGTTCTAATCCCTCTGTACTCTATCCAAAACTACAAAAAAAGTTTTGGCCTTAGTTATACTTTAACTAGCTGAGATCCGCGCTATAGCCAAATGACGGCTACAGCGCGGATCTGTTGTGTCGGGAGCACGTCATATGACGTCCTCCCCTTCTGTGCACTCCAGGGAGCGCGCGCGCGTCGCCGGGGGCGCGCTCTCGCCGTGTCACTGGGCACCCGATGCGCGTGCCCAGTGGCCGCGATGTCCGCTGGGCACCCGCGATTGCCCGGTAACACAGCGGGACCGTGGATCTGTGTGTGTAAACACACAGATCAACGGTCCTGTCAGAGGAGAGGAGCCGATGGTGTGTTCTCTGTACAGAGACACGCCGATCGGTCTCCTCCCCTTGTGAGTCCCCCCCCCCCACAGTAAGAATCACTAACAGGGAACATAATTAACCCCTCCCCGCCCTCTAGTGGTTAACCCCTTCACTGCCAGTGTCATTTATACAGGAATCAATGCATTTAAATAGCATTGATTGCTGTATAAATGACAATGGTGCCAAAAATGTGTCAAAAATGTCCGATGTGTCCGCCATAATGTCGCAGTCACAATAAAAAAATCGCTGATCGCCGCCATTACTAGTAAAAAAAAATATTAATAAAAATGCTATAAAACTATCCCCTATTTTGTAAATGCTATAACTTTTGCGCAAACTAATCAATAATCGCTAATTGCGATTTTTTTTTTACCAAAAATATGTAGAATACGTTTCGGCCTAAACTGAGGAAAAAACGTTTTTTTATATATTTTTTGGGGATATTTATTATAGCAAAAAGTAAAAAATATTGTTTTTTTTTTAAAATTTGTCGCTCTTCTTTTGTTTATTGCGCAAAAAATAAAAAACGCAGAGGTGATCAAATACCACCAAAAGAAAGCTCTATTTGTGGGGAAAAAATGATAACAATTTCATTTGGGTACAGTGTCGTATGACCGCGCAATTGTCATTCCAAGTGCGTCAGCGCCAAAAGCTGAAAATTGGTCTGGTCACGAGGGGGGTTTAAGTGCCCAGTAATCAGGTGGTTAAAGGGGTTGTAAACCCTTGTGTTATTTTACCTTAATGCACCCTATGCATTAAGGTGAAAAGACACTTGGCAGTGACCGCCCCCCTAGCCTTCCCGTTTTACTTACCTGAGCCCTTGGCGGGGTCCCGGCTCTTGATTGGATAGATTGATAGCAGCGCAGCCATTGTCAACCAAATCCAATGACGCGGGCACTGGGGGCGGGGCAGAGTCCGGCATTCATGTCTATGGACGCAAATGCTGGATTAGGGAGTGCGCCCGCAAGGTAACCCCCCCGGGAGAGCACTTCTCCTAGGGGGTTAGCTGATGCGGGAAGGAGCCGCGAGAGCCACGAGGGACCCCAGAACAGGATGTTCGGGGCCACTCTGTGCAAAACGAGCTGCACAGTGGAGGTAAGTATAACATGTTTGTTATTTAAAAAAAATTGCCTTTACAATCACTTTAACCACTTTACATTCGCAGGCCGTCATATGACGGCCTCTACTTTCCGGGGTATATCTGAATGATGCCTGTAGCTACAGACATCATTCAGATATTGCCGCTTTCAGCCGGCGATTCCCTGCACCATAAGAACGATCATAGCGGCTGTTCCGCCGCTTGATCGTTCTTATGGGCGGCGGGAGGGGACGCCCCCCCCTCCCGCCGCCCTCCGGTGCTTCTACCGACTCACCGCTTCCATCGGTGAGTCGGACTCAGGATCCGCCGGCCCCCGGATGATGACCATAGAGATTTCCGGCGGACCAGATGGTCGCCGGTGTCTCTATGATCGTTCGGAGGCCGGGCGCGATGTTATGACGTCACGCCCGGCCTCTGCATTCAAATAACGGCGCCGCCTCCGCTGGGAAGCGGTGATCGTTTTATTTTATTTTTTTAATTTTAGGCTTCCCAGCCTAGAGGTGAGATGTGGGGTCTTATTGACCTCATATGTCACTGTAAATAGGTCCGATCATGTCATATTCCTATTACAAGAGATGTTTACATTCCTTGTAATAGGAATAAAAGTAATCAATTTTTTTTGTCCCCGTGAGCTCGTACGCAGAAGTGAACGCATACGTAAGCCCCGTCCACATATGAAAACGGTGTTCAAACCACACATGTGTGTTATTTCCGCGAACATTAGAGCGAGAGCAATAATTCTAGCCCTAGACCTCCTCTGTAACTCAAAACATGTAACCAGTAAAAAATTTTAAAGCGTCGCCTATGGGGATTTTTAAATACCAAAGTTTGGCGCCATTCCACGAGCGCGTGCAATTTTGAAGCGTGACATGTTGGGTATCTATTTACTCGGCGTATCTTAATCTTTCACATTATGCAAAAAAAAATTGGGTTAACTTTACTGTTTTGTTTTTTTTTTAAGCATGAAATTGTTTTTTTTCTGAAAAAAACTTGTTCGAAAAATTGCTGCGCAAATACCGTGCGAAATAAAAAGTTGCAACGACCGTCATTGTATTCTCTAGGGTCTTTGCTAAAAAAAACATATATAATGTTTGGGGGTTCTATGTAATTTTCGAGCAAAAAAATTATGAATTTTACATGTAGGAGAGAAATGTCAGAATTGGCCTGGATGCGAAGTGGTTAAGCCTATCTCCATACAATTATTGCATTTATGTATTTATTTTGATAACACCCAACTGGGACATACCTATGGCAATGGATACAAGCTTGGAGATGGCCTCGTCTTAACCCTTAAAGGAACACTTTTTTTCCAACTTGTTTTTAGCACTGAAATCCCCACTAACTACAGTGCTGAAAAACCTGCTTTCAATTGCAATATCCTTCCAAAACAAAGAGAAACTAAGTCAATGTGAGCTCTTTGTGTGTAAAACAGTTAAGTTAGTGGATAAAAGGGAAGTTTGAGCACAGTAAGTGCTTTGATTGAAATACACACTGGGGAAGAGGTTTGTGAGAGCCAGTGATGCAGCACTGAGACAGAAGGAGAAGACATAGTTAAGACATTGCCAGAATACCCGTCTTCATTTTAAGTGGTGAAATGGGAATTCCAGAGGTAAACATTGCTAAAAAACAAAGCATTCACTGTAACTGCTTAAAGTGGAAGTTTCTCTGGTATAAGGAGACTTCCACAGTGTGGAGGACACGGAATACATCACTAAAAAACTGAGATAGAAGTTGGTGTAGCTCAGTCTTTCTCAACCTTTTCTTCCTAGAGGAACCCTTTAAATAAGTTTTAGGTCTCAAGAGGTGGTCAATGAGAAAAATACGACCCTTACAATGGTGGTCAGTGGAAAGAATGCTCCTTATATTGGTTGTCAGTGGAAAGAATGCTCCTTATATTGGTTGTCAGTGGAAAGAATGCTCCTTATATTGGTTGTCAGTGGAAAGAATGCTCCTTATATTGGTTGTCAGTGGGAAGAATGCTCCTTACTTTGGTGGTCAGAGGGAAGAATGCTCCTTATATTGGTTGTCAGTGGGAAGAATGTTCCTTACATTGGTGATCAGTGGGAAGAATGCTCCTTATATTGGTTGTCAGTGGGAAGAATGTTCCTTACATTGGTGATCAGTGGGAAGAATGCTCCTTACATAGATGATCAGTGGGAAGAATGCTCCTTACTTTGGTGGTCAGTGGGAAGAATGCTCCTTACATTGGTGATCAGTGGGAAGAATGCTCCTTACTTTGGTGATCAGTAGTAAGAATGCTCCTTACATTGGTGGTCAGTGGGAAGAATGCTCCTTACATTGGTGATCAGTGGGAAGAATGCTCCTTACTTTGGTGATCAGTAGTAAGAATGCTCCGTACATTGGTGATCAGTGGAAAGAATGCTCCTTATATCGCTTGTCAGTAGGAAGAATGCTCCTTACTTTGGTGATCAGTGGAAAGAATGCTCCTTACATTGGTGGTCAGTGGGAAGAATGCTCCTTACTTTGGTGATCAGTGGAAAGAATGCTCCTTACATTGGTGATCAGTGGAAAGAATGCTCCTTATATCGCTTGTCAGTAGGAAGAATGCTCCTTACTTTGGTGATCAGTGGAAAGAATGCTCCTTACATTGGTGGTCAGTGGGAAGAATGCTCCTTACATTGGTGGTCAGTGGAAAGAATGCTCCTTACATTGGTGATCAGTGGGAAGAATGCTCCTTACATTGGTGGTCAGTGGGAAGAATGCTCCTTACTTTGGTTGTCAGTAGGAAGAATGCTCCTTACATTGCTGATCAGTGAGAAGAATGCTGCTTCATTGTTGGTGTCAGGAAGGACATAACAGCAGACTAGATGGCTCCTCTAGGTGGATTTCTCTGCGCAGTCATAAGCCAGCATACAGTAGTACACACGACCAGACTTTTTGACCAAACTGGTCCGACGGAACGAATCCATCGGACAATTCGATCATGTGTGGGCTTCATCGGACCTTCAGCGGGCCTTTTCTGTCGGAAATCAGACGGACTTTAGATTTAGAACATGTTTCAAATCTTTCCGACGGACTCGAGTCAGGTGGAAAAATCAGTTCGTCTGTATGCTAGTCCGACAGACGAAAACTGACGCTAGGGCAGCTACTGGCTATGAACTTCCTTATTCTAGTCCAGTCGTACGTCATCGCGGTCGAATCCATCGGACTTTGGTGTGATTGTGTGTAGACAAGTCCGATTTGACAGAAGTCCGTCGGAACTCCGTTGAAAAGTCCGACAGAATTCAGTCTGTCGGAAAGTCCGGTCGTGTGTACACGGCATTACACATCCACTTATAAAAGGCGCACCTGTATTATTCATGAGGAAGAGGATTTGTTTTTTCTATTTCCTGTGAGAACTTTGTGCTCCCTGGCTCTGCTCATCTGCCATGCCCATTATAAAATGGCTCCTACCATCCCTGTCTATTTTTTTTTTTTATATTTATTTTATATTATGGAGAATTACACAATGGAATGGAATACAGAATGGTGGGTGGTAACATCGAAAACTCCCAAAGGGACAGAAACAGAATGGAGTTTTATGGCAGGGAGGTCTCGCTGTTGGGGTATCCAAGATATATTAGAAGTTAAAGGGAAGACTCTGTTCAAGTTCCATCTATAACTATCACTTTTTGGTGGGCTGACCCTTCAAAATGCACATGGCTACCTGCATAGATACAGTGGAGGAGTGATTGTAGCCACCCAGGTACAGTAAGTGTGTTTGCAGGATTACTAGGTAGAAATAAAGGAACACAAAACATTAAAAAAAGAAAATGAATACAGCCATCTAAGTACTGGTGAACAGCAGTTTTTTAAAGCCACGGCCGTCTAGGTGGCACAGAACACCGATCACCTGACTCCACCCGAATATATAGGTTCTCCCAGCAGGCCAAGGGATCCAAGAAAACCCCTGCCCATTGGCTGAGATACCCCATATACCCATAATCCGACCTTGCAATGCCCTTCTCATATCCAGTACCACCAGGTACCCAGCCACCTACTGGTAGAAGAGAAAAGTGCAACAAGGTCAAACTCTGAGCGTGGTCACATGGAGTGAGACTAGATTGCTAGCGGTTCCATGTGTGAGGAATTTGGTTGTGCTTTTTGGGCTGCATTTGTATACCCCCCTTCAGGACCAGGCCATTTATTGTGATATTGCACAGTGTTTAACTGACAATTGCATGGTCATGCAACGCTGTACATAAATTAAATTTATGTAATTTTTTTTCCCCGCAAGTAGAGCTTTCTTTTGCTGGTAATTGAATAGCACTGTGTTTTTTATCGTTTGTGCTATAATCAAAAAGAGACCGACAATTTAAATTTTTTTTGCTGTCTGCTATATATAACATATCCAATAAAAAAATGTAAAACGTCAATATTTTTGGTAAATAAAATATTTTTGGTAAATAAAAAAAATCCCAATAAGCGTATATTGGTTGGTTTGCACAAAAGTTATAGCGTCTACAAACTATGGGACATGTACTTGCTTAAAAATGTATTTATTTATTTATTTTTGTACTAGTAATGGCGGCTATCAGTGACCTATAGCAGGACTGCAATGTTACAGTGGACATTCAGACACTAACTGACACATTGTGGGAACCAGTGACACTAATACAGTGATCAGTGCTAAAAAATATTTACTGTCACTGTACTAATGACACTGGCTGGGAAGGGATTAAACATCATGGGTTAACTGTGTGCCTAGCCTGTGTTTATGTGTACTGTGTGTGGTGCTTTCACTAATGGATGTGCTGGATTTTCTTTCCAGGGAAAGAAAATCCAGCACATCCCCGTTGACAGAACAGAGCTCTGCATTGTTTACATATGTAGAGCTTTGTCCTGTGTCTCTCCTTGACAATCAGTGGGTGCCAGTGGACATCCATTGTCTGGCACCTGCTAATCACAGCAGAAGCGGTGAGCCCCCTACCTGGAAGTGCCGAATCACATACCTAGTATGTGGTCTGGCACAGGAGCGCCACCCTACAGCCGTATAACTAAGTGGTTAAAGTGGTAGGGGCACCCCCCACCTTCCCTCCCTCAGCCTGCCCTCGAGGAACATTTATCCTGCCTTCTGCTTTTGGATGCTGGCCTGGAGACCCTCAGCAGCACAGTCCCTTATATTGGCTTACAAAGAGGAGAGCGGTGGTATGGTTGACCGATGGGCTGGGCCTACATCTCAAAAAGACAGTAGAGTGGAGAAGGAACTCCCCATTACGGGACTTAGTAGTACAAAAGAGTATTTAAAAGGATTATACAACATTTATTGAAATATAAACAATTAAAATTTGAATCAATAGGTGGCCATAGACATCTGAATTAAATAGACATGGCAAAAACCAGAAGGACAAAACTCTAGAGAGGTCCAAGGACTACCGTGATAGGGTCACCACGGCAAGTCGCACGGACCCCACCCGACGCATTTCAGGAAACTCCTTCTTCAGGGGTTTTTCTTTTTTTTCTTTCCTTTTTCCGATAGATGTATTATTGTTATACTGGATTTTGAACTTGTTTTATTCATATTTCTGGTTCAATGTGTATAATGTTTTATTGTTGTGATTTTTGTTGTTTGTTTGTTAAGAAAATAAATAAAAAAAGATTTATAAAAATTAAATTAAATTAAATAACGTGTACAGAATTTTTTTTATTTACATGTATGCAGAATATAAAGCCATTAGTTATTCAAAAACATATTTGAGTACAGGTATATGAAGAAAATATAGAGGAATCCTGTATTTAGATATGTTTTTGAATAACTAATGGCTGTGTATTCTGCATACCTGTATATACACATGTTTTTCTGTACATGTTATTTATTCCAATTTTTTTTCTGTTTTTAAAGATAAAAACAAAATTGCTCTACACTTCCCTGAAGAAGGAGTTTCCTGAAACAAGTCAGGTGTGGTCCCTGCGACTTGCCGTGGTGACTCTATCACGTTAGTGCCTTGACCTCTCTAGAGTTTTGTCCTTCTGTTTTTTTCCATATCTATGTAATTCAGATGTCTATAGCCACCTATTGATTAAAATGTTAATTGTTTATGTAGCACTTACCCCCGAAGGAGCTGCTGGTATTTGATTGGGCTTACCGTTACCTCACCATTCCACATGTCCATCATAGAGGTCCCAGTACAGAGTTTTCTCATAGATTTCAGCTCCGACACTTTTTTCCAATACTTTATTGACAAAAAGACATTCCAATAGAGGGATGGAGGGTTAAGGGGTACCTCTTGATCCAGAGGACAACAGCTCCACAACTGGATCCAGCAACCACCGGTTGGCCTCTCTCACTGACCTAGCAGTCGATGGGATGCTCGGTCATAGTCTCTGCCACAGACTTGAAGAATTAGTAGAACTGTTGCACAATCCTCTGCCACAGGATTGTGTAACCAGCAACTTTTTGCAATGTCAAAGAACAATCACGCAAGAACCAGTTTCTTTTAGCCGAACCGGTGGTACTGTGTGGTAGATGACCTGGGATGCATCCTCCAACTGAGTCTCCAGGCTCTTCTAGAGGTACCAGCTTAGTTACTCGGTTCCTCTCTCTGAAAAGTCCTCCCCTGGATCCTCCAGTCACTTGGCTTCTTCCCGCAGGCAAGACAGCACAGGACCACCCCTGGATCGGTAGGCCTCAGGACTTCTGGGCCAACCTTCAGTAACGAAGCCTCGGGCCAGCCGGTACCGAGACAATTTAGAAGGCAGCAGCACACCTTAGGCCAGGGGGGGGCCATCAGGGAGGAACACACCCTATCACGGGGTCTGTCCCTTAAGTACCCTCTCCCAGAATGCACAGTGGGCAGGCAACACCCAGTTTCCGGGCAAAGAGGCACTCAATACACCCAGCTTGTTGCAATTTCCAACCTTGGCCAATCTACAAGGGCACCACCCCTCAGCCAAGGGGAAAACCACATAACCAGCGGAACTGAAACAGAACCAGAATTTCAACATAATCAATCTGAGCTAAACTACAGCTCAGACAAAACTAAATTTCTATTTATAGCTTCTGCCCATCAGGAGCAGGGCACTACATTTATATTTCTATACATTTTGTATACTCCTTTTACATACTCTTTGTGTACTACTACTTGGGCCATTAAAGTGTCCGTAACGGGTAGTTCCTTCTCCACTCTTATATTGGCTTAGGCCAACATATTGGTCGCCTGCATTCTCCCCAAAAATAGTGAATTGATTGGCTGTCTTCTCAGGAATATGATACAATGTTGGCTTTGTGAGACACACATCACAATTCTGCTTTAATTTAAAGGATTTTAAGAGCATGGCCTTTTAATTTAAAGGGTAGCTTATGGGATAGGTCTGCAGTTTATTGCCTATCAATGCATAAAATGGCCAATGCAGCTGCCAGAGAATTAAACGTCCGCTCGTCAAACTTCTGTCAGAGGCAGCTGAAGACTTAGGAGAGAAAAAAAAAGAGGGGGGGGGGGGGGGGGGGGGGGTTTAATTGATCCTCTTTGCAGTAGCCTTGAAAACCTGATTCAGATATTGACTGGAATGGAGTGCATTTAGCTTCAGCTTCCAGAGGCAGCAATGGCTGAACATCAAACCTATTAACCTCTGGCCCCACCAGTTGGTGAGACATCGCAGTAGCAGTAATTAGGAAGTCAATCGGAATCACATGTCTCACTTACACTGGCATGTCAGTCAATGGGAACTGTGACAGATTCATTAGGGTAAGCCTCCCAGCCCTGGCTGCCAGTAACAGGCCTCATAAAATATACCTTTTTTTTCAGCTGGGCATTGAAGAACTATGCCAGCAGCAGCAGCTCTGACAGTATGACAATACGCATTGATTTAAGCCCCGGCAATATAAAAACTGTCTCTGGCTTATAAACCTCGAAGGCTCTTGGCTAAGTAGCCTAAATGTAGGAAATGCAGAGATGTGTGACATTTATCGCATAAGTAAGTAGCCACTCGTGCTTTGTGTACCTGAAAGGGACAAATGAAAAAAAAAAAGCATATAAGCACCTAGGAGCAAATGGTGTAATATATATAGTTCTAAGATGTGGTGGCCGCATTCGTTTTCTTTTTTCTTAATTTTCACCTGCTGATCCTGCCAGTAAGGCCTCATGCACACTGGATGTTTTTACAGTGGCTGTTTTTGGCGTCAGACGTTTTTTTTCCCGCAGCCAGTAAACTCCCCAGCATGTTATCCTATGTGCCCATGCACACATAGGCTGTTATCAGCAGTTTTTGACAGGAGTGTTTTCTGTCTGGAACCCCCCCCCCCCCCCCAGAACTTGTGGGTTTAACCACTTGCTGCCCACCCACCATCAAATGACGGCTGAGCAGTGAGGCTCTCGTTCTGGATGGACGTCATATGGCGGCTTCCCAGAATGACCGCTTGCGCGCACCGTGTTGCTAGGACACGGGGCGACCCCAATCTGTGTAAAGGGCCGCAGCTCTTTAACCATGTGATCGGCTGTGTCCAATCACAGTCGGTCACATGTAAACACGGAGATGCCGGTAATCGTCGCTCCTCGCCTCACACTGACAGAGTGTGAGGAGAGGAGAGCCGGTCAGCAGCATCTCCTCACAGGGGGACATCTAGGTATGTATCAGGGCACTGATGATCAGTGCCCTGATTACAATTAAGTGCCATCAGTGCCAGCAATGAGTGCCCGCCACTGCCAGCAATCAGTGCCAACCAGTGCCCACAATTGCCAGGATTCAGTGGCCAGTAGTGATGCCAGTCAGTGCTGGCTATCACTGCTGCCCAGCAATGCCCATCACTGTGCTGCCCATCAATGCCACCCATCAATGCCCATCAGTGCCACCCACCAGTGCTGCCTATCTGTGCCCACCAGTGCTGGCTATCACTGCTGCCCAGCAATGCCCATCACTGTGCTGCCCATCAGTGCCACCCATCAGTGCCCACCAATGCCACCCATCAGTGTTCATCAGTGCTACCTATCAGTGCCCATAAGCATACCTCCCAACATTTTGAGATGGGAATCAGGGACACCTACTAACAAATGTATGTAGGCATAGGACACGCCCCCCTGCCACACCCCCTTAAAGGAGAATTAACCAAAAATCTGCATGGACTTTTTTTTACCACTACTATTCCTTTAAATTGTTTTTTAAATTGTACAAATGCAGCAATTTCGGATGAAAGGTTTAGCACTGGGAAACACTTTCTGAAAGGTGAAAAGTGCATTTTATATACAACTATATAGATCAGACCAAAATGAGGGACAAATTAGGTGGAAAGAGGGACAGAGGGATATTACTCCAAATCAGGGACAGTTGGGAGCTATGCCATAAGTGCGACATATTCGTACCTCCTCATCAGTGCCACCTAATCAGTGTCCATAAGTGCCACCTCATCAGTGCCCATCAGTGCAGCCTATCAGTGCCCATCTGTGCCGCCTCATCAGCGCCCATCAGTGAAGTAAAATTACTTATTTACAAAATTTAGAAACTAAGAAAAACTTTTTTATTCAAAATTTTTGGTCTTTTTTTTTTTTTTTTTAGGAAAAAATAAAGAACCCAGCAGTGAATAAATACCACCAAAAGAAAACTGTATTTGTGTGAAGAAAATTATAAGCATTTCACATGGTTACAGTGTAGCATGACCGCGCAATTGTCATTCAAAATGTGACAGCGCTAAAAGATGAAAAATGGCCTGGGCAGGAAGGGGATTTAAGTGCCTGGTATTGAAGTGGTTAAAGAGCAGTTTTTCAGCTGTAAAAAACACAGAAAAACACAGCTATTCTGTGTTTATCAGAGTTTTGGAGTAATAAGCTCTTATGGTAGTATAGTTTTGCTAAAAAACGCTACAGCTAAAAAAAACATCAAAAAAATGCTGAAAAACTCACTCTACAGCTACAGCTTTCTACAGCTAAAGCTACTGGCTTTTTTTTATAATGTCCAGTGTGCATGAGGCCTTACACATGTAGGCCTCTTTCAGATGGGTTGCCGGGGGCAAGAAAAAATGAGCAGCTAAACCGTGGTTTTACCGCCACCCCCTGACTGCCCAGCTAAACTGTAAAATAACAGCCAGATGAGGCTGTACACATGCCATGGCTGCAATTAATTGCTTTACGGCCACGGCAGTTTTAACTCAGGGTGCAGAGCAGTGACGGCCGGTGGTAATTTTTTCTTGGGTGGGTGGAAAACAGTACCACACCCCAACCCCCTATGGCTCTAATCAGGTGCCTCAAAAAACCAACCCCCAACCCCCTATGGCTCTAATCAGGTGCTTTAAAAAACGCTGTAATCCAGGCGCCCGCCGCCCTGAAAGGGGCTGGACGCCTGAATTGGGGGTGGCCGCGGCGGCCGTGGATAGATTCATGCTATTAGAAAATAAAAGCCTTCTCACACTACAGACTAAAAGAAATTAAAATTGGGACACATGGTTCATTGCGGCGGACACTTCGGATACTTTTGACACATTTTTGGGACCATTCACATTTACACAGCGATCGTTACTATAAAATTGCACTGATTACTGTGTAAATGTGACTGGCAGGGAAGGGGTTAACACTAGGGGGCGCTGCAGGGGTTAATAGGTTCCCTATGTGAGTGATTCTAACTGTGGGGGGAGGGGACTCACAAGGGGAGGAGACCGATCGGTGTTCCTCTATACTGGGAACACACCATCGGTCTCCTCTCCTCTGACAGGACGTGGAGCTGTGTGTTTACACACACAGCTCCACGATCCTGCTGTTTTCCCGGGCAATCGTGGGTGCCCGGCGGACATCGTGGCCGCCGGGCACGCGCACCGGGTCCCGAGCGATGCCGCGCGCGCCCCCTAGGCGGCCGGGAATGGGAGGACATCATATGACGTCCATCCAGGATGGGAGATCCACCTTGTGGACGTCATATGACTATGGGTGGGTAGTGAAGTGGTTAAGGTAAAGAAACCAACGAAGACTCTGGAGGACCACCTTCGTTAACTAAAAGGACCCTCTCACACTACAGACCAAAATAAAGAAAAAAGGTGGGGGAAGCCATCCCGGCCAGTAGAAGACAGTGATTATGCTATAGCCGCTAGCAATAATCACAAGAGAATCCAGCAGGCTGGTTGTACCAAAGTTGATTGCTCTATCAACTTGGTACATTCAGCCTGCCCATTAATGGTTTAAATCGCGACTGGTGCAGCAGGTTTGAATCGTGTATGGCCAGCATAAACGGCCAAATGTTTACCTGGACACCTAGGCTAACATAGAGTTGCTTCTACAGGCTGAAAGAAAGAAAGAAAAAAAAATGCCCAAGGTCTGTATAAGCAGCATTTTCTAGAAAATTGATAGACTACCATAGGTTGGCGTGTAAATTTCCCTCATCCCTGAAGGAATTTAAGGATAGAAAACCTCAAAAATTGGATTTTAACCACTTCAGGACCACCTCCTGCACATTTACGTCGGCAGAATGGCACGGCTGGGCAAAAGCACGTACCGGTACGTCCCCTTTAATTGCCCAGCCATGGGTCGCGACCAGGTCCTGAGCTCCGTGACCGCTGCCGCGGGACCAGCGGACCCGCTGGTGTCCCGCGATCGGGTCACAGAGCTGAAGAACGGGGAAAGGTCTGTGTAAACAAACCTCTCCCCGCGCTTCCTACACTGCCTGTCACTGATCGGCTGTTCCCTGTCATCGGGAAAGCCGATCAGTCACGTCACACGTAAAGCCACGCCCCCTACTGTAAAAAAAACACAACACGTCACACTTAGCCCCTCCCTGCCCCCTAGTGGTTAACTCTTTCACTGCCAATGTCATTTATATATGAATCAATGCATTTAAATAGCATTGATTGCTGTATAAATGACAATGGTCCCAAAAATGTCCGATGTGTCCGCCATAATGTCGCAGTCACAATAAAAATCGCTGATCGCCGCCATTACTAGTAAAAAAAAAAATATTAATAAAAATGCTATAAAACTATCCCCTATTTTGTAAACGCTATAACTTTTGCGCAAACCAATCAATAATCACTAATTGCGATTTGTTTTACCAAAAATATGTAGAAGAATACGTATCGGCCTAAACTGAGGAAAAAAATATGTTTTTTATATATTTTTTGGGGATATTTATTATAGCAAAAAGTAAAAAATATTGCATTTTTTTCAAAATTGTCGCTCTATTTTTGTTTATAGCGCAAAAAATAGAAAAACCGCAGAGGTGATCAAATACCACCAAAAGAAAGCTCTATTTGTGGGGAAAAAATGAGGCCAATTTTGTTTTGGAGCCACGTCGCACAACAGCGCAATTGTCATTTAAAGCGACGCAGTGCCGAATCGCAAAAAGGGGCCTGGTCCTTTGGCTGCAAATTGGTCCGGGGCTGAAGTGGTTAAAGGCAATTTTAGACAAAAAAGGGAAAATTTGGAATATAAAAATATAAATTTATAAATGTAGCCATTGTTTTTTGTATTAATATTTTTATATACATAATTTTCCCTTGTTAAAAATTGCCTTTAAAATCCCATTTTTGAGGTTTTCTATTCTTAAGCAGCATTTTCTATGCCCAGTGTGCATGGAGCCTAAGCGCTCATTCACATTGGAGCGACTGGTCAAATCGCATGACACGTTGCTCCCTATTGTCGGCAGTGGCCATGTTCAAAACGGTGCAATGCCGACTTTGCCGCAACGTATCATTTTGAAAAAAGTAGTTCCCGCACTACTTTTGGCAATTTTGTGCATGAAGCCGCACAAATGTCGAATTCGAAGTCGCACTGACATGCGTCTTTGAAATCGTGCAATTTCAAAGCCACATTCAATGTGAACAAGGGCTTAGAGCTTGTTTGGCTGAACCAATATAAGGTTGCACATTTTGCACATTTACGCGTTTAGACTTCAGTCTCCCCGTTCTCTTTTAACACTGCAGAGCGGACTTATTTTTTATACATAATGTAAGCCAAATGGGTTATAAAAATTGTACATTTTAATAATACAGTTTAATTCGTAAGATCGTTATCACAATGCTTTTTTTTTATTTTATTTTTTTTTATTTTAATTTTATTTGTTTCAAAGTTAAAGGTCCCCATTTGATCATACAGTGTTAGCATGTGCTATAATTACAGATAATGTTCTTTTCTAGATGCCTCTTTGATAAGAACATAATAGCCTATATGAAAGAGAGCTTCAGGGTAAACGGATAAGTAATATAAAATACATTAGAGTAACCCCAGCTATCAACATGACAAGAAATGTTTGATTTACAAGATGCATGACATTACTCAGTACTGCCAATTTAATGCCATTTGCCAGAAAAGGCAGAACAGTTGGACAATCGTCAACTTGCTGAGAGCAATAAAGTTACAAGGGACAACATGGCGTCCAGGCGCTAATGAAGCATAATGTTTAGGCCAGGAGCGGTGGAAGTAGAAAGGCAGTTAAATTGGTGGTAAATTGGAAGTTATTAACACCAATGTGGATTAACACACACCGGGCATAATTTATCCTCAATCAATATGTTTAGGAAAGTTACAGATAATGGAAAATAAGAAGTGGCTGAATCCACATGGTGGAGGCCAAGGCTAGAGCCAACCGGCACCATGTGGGCATCAATTGCTGGTATAGCAATTAGATGGGATCTGTAGGATCTTTTCCAAATAATATGTGAGGAATGGTCTGTTTCAAATGCCACTTTATGCATTGACCCAGTCCATACCCCCAACATTATAAGATAGGAATGAGGGACACCTACTAGCAAATGTATGTTAGACATGTGCAATTCGTTTAGTTACGATTCATTTTCCGTTCAAATTCGTTATATTTGTTCATTCGTTATCGTACGAATGAACGAATGATTTAGTAAAAATTTTAATGAATTATCGAAACGAACGAATATGAAAAACAACGAAAATACTAAATAATTAAATTAGAAACAACGAAACGACGAAAGAATGAAAATCCGAAAAACGAAAACAGAAACAACGAAAATCAAAATGAACGAAAAAATTCGTACATTCGTAACTTTTTTTTTGTTTGTTGATTCGTAATTTTCCGTGTCTCTTACAATGTAATAATAGCATACACATTACATAAAATTATGAATTATGCTCCGATTACGAATCTACGAAAACAATGTTACGAAAGTACGAATAAATCAATCTTACCAAAGTACGAATGTAACTAAATCTACGAAAATACGAATGCGTCCGAATGCAAAATACAGCGAAAATACGAATTTCGAATAAACGAAAATTAGACTAACGGAAAAACGAATAAACGAAAAAATAACTCTACGAAAATACAAACGAGTCCGAATACGAACACCAACGACTTATGAAAATACGAACGAGTCCGAATACGAACACCGACGACTTACGAAAATACGAACGAGTCCGAATACGAACACCGACGACTTACGAAAATACGAATCGTTACCAATCAACGGAAACGAACAGAAACGAAACGAATCTAAACTAATTTTTCTATTGTGCACATGTCTAATGTATGTCGGCATAGGACACGCCCCCTACCATGCCCCCTTAAAGGAGAATTAACCAAAAAAAAGGTTAATTAAATCCACAAGTGCTTTTTTTTACCACTACTATTCCTTTATATTGGCTTTTAAAATTTACAAATGCAGCAATTTAGAAATTGGATGAAAGGTTTAGCACTGGTAAACACTCAGCTGTCGGTTAATTGCCAGCTCCAATCTTTTCCACAGTAACTCGCCTGGTGATGATATCCTGTTTGTCAGTCCTGCTGGTTACTTAAGCTGTTCTGTTCAGTTCAGTTCCGCTCTGCTTTCGCCTTGGTCAACACATCCAGAGACTCTCTCCTGTGTAGTTGTTGAAGACATCCTTGGCTGACGTCCCTTCTGGTTCCTGATCCTGCTTGCTGTTCCACTACTCTGATTCTCTGGTTTCCTGATTTCCTGGCCTGTCCTGAAGTACGCTGATCTCTGGCTCCCTGACATCCTGGCTTGTCTGACTATCCGTTCCGGTTACCAAACTCTGGCTATGATTTGACTACGTTGCTCTGTTTACCTTTTTAGTATTATTATTATTATTAAACAAGTGTGATTTTAACTGCACTTCTGTCTCGGTCTGATTCATGGTTTCTGACACATTGCTCCAAATCAGGGACAGTTGGGAGCTATGCCAATCTGTCTGGACAGGATGGTCACCTGCTGACTTGAACACCATCCACAGGCAGCTTAACCTCTTGCTGACCAGCCACCATCATTATACTGTGACAATACGGCTCGTTCCCGCAAATCGCTGCAACTGTAAGTCGGCTCGGGAACTCGCTTTTCTGGGTGCTTTTCCCATTGACCAGCGGGGGAGCCAATCAGTGGTTTTGGTGGACTCAATGTCAGCCGGCCACCCGCGAACATGTCCCGCAGTGACATAACAGGGATCTGTCTGTGTAAACAAGGCAGATCTCCGTTCTGACACTGGAGATCATACAGATCCTGTCTTTATGCAGGAAGATGGACCTGTGTGTTTCCCCAGTCACACAGTCCCCCATACAGTTGGAGCACACAGTGAGGGAACACATTTAACCCCTTGATCGCCCCTGATGTTAACCCCATTCCCTGCCAATGTCATTAGTACAATAACAGTGCATATTTTTAGCACTGATTACTGTAATAATATCACTGGTTCCCAAAAAAGTGTCAAAAATGTCAGTTAGGTGTCCGATCTGTCTGCCGCAATGTCTCAGTCCCGCTAAAAATCGCTGATCGCCACCATTACTAGTAAATAAAAAAAAATAATAATAAAAATGCCATAAATCTATCACCCTAGGTTGTAGACATGATAACTTTTGCGCAAACCAATCAATATACGCTTATTGTGTTTTTTTTACCAAAAATATGTAGCAGAATACATATCGGCCTAAACTGATGAATAAATTAGTTTTTTTACAGTTTTTTTAATGTTTTATAGCAGAAAGTAAAAAATTAGTTTTTTTCCTAAATTGTCACTCTTTTTTTGTTTATAGCGCAAAAAAAAAAAAACGCAGAGGTGATAAAATACCACCGAAAGAAAGCTCTATTTATGGGGAAGAAAGGACATCAATTTTGTTTGGGTACAGCATCGCACGACAGCGCAATTGACAGTTAGAGCGACGCAGTGCCGTATTGCAAAAAATGGCCTGGTCAGGAAGTGGGTAAATCCTTCTGGGGTGAAGTGGTTAAAGCAGAGTTGGACTTAAAAGTGTAACTTCTGCTTATCTGGTGCCACATTTGGCACCTTTCGGGAGGGAGTGGGTACCTGTTTTTGACCTTGCTGCAGCGTGGTACGTCAGAAGTCCGGCCACTGTCCTCCTCCTCTTTCCCCTACTGTCAGGCCAGTAGGAGAGCACAGCCGCGTTTTCGCGTGTGCACAGTAGGGGCCCAGTCAGGAAGCCGAAAGGCTTCACTGCCGGGTTCCCTTACTGGCAATAGCAGCAGCACCACCCGAAAGCTGATGGAAACATCCGCTGCAGTGCCGACATCGCTGGACTCCAGGACTGGTAGGTGTGAATAATGTTAAAGGTCAGCAGCTACAGTATGTATAGCTGCTGACTTAATTTTTTTAGGGGAAGGCGGAACTCCACTTTAAAGTGTCACTAAATAGACATGTGCAGTTCGTTTCGTTCCGAATTAATATTCAGACGCATTTTGAGTTATTTGGAGATTTGAATATATTCAAATACCTGGATTACAAAGTTTACCGAATGCTCCGAATAACGAAACAAAATTTGTGCGAATTTCCAAAATTCTAATTGAAATTTTAATCAAATTTTACATCGAATTCCATTTGAATTTGAACTGTAAACATATTTCTGAAATCAAAGACTGTGTGTGTTATTAGAGTACCATTTCGAAATAATGCTGTTTTTGTTAAGCCATAGATTATTTAAAGAATCATTGTAATCATTTGATGAAGATTTTTGTTTTGTTTGATCACTTTGCCACATTAGAATCGAATAAAAATATAAAATGTTCAATGCGAATGATTTGAAATTTAGGATTTGGTAAATTGTAAGAAAATTCGAAAGAAGTCGAAAGAAGTCATAAAACTAATTTAACTAAACAAAATAACTAGGTTAACAAATCTAAACAAAACAAAACAAATGTTTGCATCATGCACATGTCTATCACTAAAGCCACATCATAAAAAACGATCAATAAATGGTGTATTACATGCTGTTCATACTCAGACACTATGAGATTAGTTTTCTGTATTCTGCAAAGAACCTGGTTGAACCTGCTTTTCTTTATCTCCAACTTCTGTCCACGTCCCCAATTCAGCTAGGGTTTTTGCAGCTGTGGTGGCAACTCTGCACATGCTCAGTTTACAGTGAGTTTCTATGCTGAGCATTTCCTCCCTTCTCACATCTAAGCAGCCCATGTGACGATAGAATGAGTGTATACACAGTGGTAAATGGGAGCTCACTCCCTCCCTATTCCTCCTCCTCCATGTTCACTAACCAGCTAAACACAATGGGGGCAGGATATTACATGTAGTTTGATGGAGGCTTCACCTCCCTCTTGTTCTAAGACACAGGCTGGATCTTAGAATCCTATTCCCATTTAGGTGGAGGAAAAGAGGATTGAAGTATCTGGGAGTGTCTCTGTCAACACTAATAATGGGCCTGTACCAAGATAACTATTTACCCTTATTAAATAAAATTAAACAGGACCTAAAAGGCTACCAGGTTCATCGATTGTCATGGTTTGGCAGAATAAGCGTGATTAAAATGATGACCCTTCCGAAAGCTTTACACATCTTTCAGTGTCTCCCAATAAACATCCCCGCCACATATTTTAAAGTTCTCAGACTAATAATACAAACATTTATATGGAATAATAAAGGGAATCGTGTCTCATATAAAGTCCTCAGTAGACCAAAGGAGAGAGGGGGATTATTTTTCCCATATCATGAGGCAGCGTCACTGCGAAGAGTCTTGGACTGGGCCCACGGCTCTCCATATAAAAAATGGGTAACACTCGAATCAGAATTGAGTAATTCTGCCTTGAACCAGATTATCTGGATTCCAACCCAATATAGAGGCCTCCCTAGGGATATGGCCCCAATTACTGCAGAGCCAATCAGTGCCAAACAATAATGCCTGCCAATCAGTGATGCCCATTGTGGGCACTGATTGCCATCCCTGGTGGCCATGTGTGGCATACCTGGTGGTGACTAGTGGTGGGCATCCCTGGTGGTCCTGGTGGCATCCTTGGTGGGCATCCTCGGGGGGGCGGCACTGATAATCAATCAGCACAGACCCCCCTGTCAGAAGAGCAGCCAATCGGCTCTCCTCTACTCGCGTTTGACAGACGAGAATGAGGAAAAGCCGATTAACGACTCTTCCTGTTTAAATCGTGATGAGGTGAGAAAGGATGAAAAAACTCTGGACAGTCGCACTCGAATCGGTTTTCTTGTGCCCTTTATTGTAAAATAAAAATCACATAACACGATCCACAGCAGAAGTGATGCAAACCAAACTGACGCGTTTCACACTGGAATCAGTGCTTACTCATAGCTAGAGATCATTTGAAATAAGGAACAAATATATACTCTAAAAATTGCATCATGTGACATTGGTAGTTAATTGCGAAAACCCATAACAGCTGAAGAGCTGTGGATGTGAGATCCCTGCACATGTTGCCTGTATAATTAGTCCCAAAAATCTGTGATTGGGACAGATTTTTGGGACTAATTATACAGGCAACATGTGGTGACAAACTTCAGTGCACTATATTTTTCATAGCCCCCTTATAGGTCACCAGATTAGTTGTTACAGAGGAGGTCTGGTGCTAGAATTATTGCTCTCACTCCGGCGTGCGCAGCAATATGTAACATGTGTATTGCAATCAATGTTTTCACGCAAAGGCACCCCCGACGAAAGCATTTACGTTCGTGCGTGTGGGGGCTTCCAAAACATTTTTGAGGGAGATTTTATGTGCTTGGGTGTAACTTTTTTTTATTTTTATTTTTTTTGCAAAGAATTTTTTTTTCTTTGCTTAACTTTTTTTTAATATCACGTAGGGGAAAAAAAGTTCCCTATGTGATGATTTTTAGGTGACAGGTTCTCTTTAATGAGACATGCATGGTCTGAAAGACCCTGCATGTCTCTTCTGGGCTCCACTGAATGTATTGCAAAGCAGATCTCATTTTAGTAATCACAGTTCACAGCCGCACAGGGGGTGGGGAGTGGGGGGGCGGGGCAATAGGGGGTATCTGCACCGCACATAGTGGCACACCCCCTGCGCATGTCTATGACATCCACACAGGTAGCACTAACAGCTTAAAGAGTTAGTTCACCTTTCCCGAAATTGCCTATGCAGGTAAAGGGTGCCTGTAGATAAGAAATAAATTGTGCAGCTTTGAAAAAACTCCCAGAGATGACATCCTCCTATCCTGCCTTGTTACTCGCATGTTGCAAAGACATTTCCAGCCATTACTGCTCACCCCTATTATCTCAGGAGCGATCTGACCAAAGTTGGATAATGCCTGAGCTATAGGTGTAGGCCATCTACATACCTCCTGAATCTTGACCGAAAAGTTCTCGAAAATGGTATCCCCCATGCTGCCTTGTTGCTAGCACAGTATCTCACAAAGAAAGTACACCCCTCACATTTTTTGTAAATATTTTATTATATCTTTTCATGTGACAATATTGAAGAAATTACACTTTGCTACAATGTAAAGTAGTGAGTGTACAGCTTGTATAACAGTGTAAATATGCTGTCCCCTCAAAATAACTCAACACACAGCCATTAATGTCTAAACCGCTGGCAACAAAAGTGAGTACACCCCTAAGTGAAAATGTCCAAATTGGGCCCAATTAGCCATTTTCCATTCCCGGTGTCATGTGACTTGTTGTTGTTACAAGGTTTCAGGTGTGAATGAGGAGCAGGTGTGTTAAATTTGGTGTTATCGCTCTCACTCTCTCATACTTGTCACTGGAAGTTCAACATGGCACCTCATGGCAAAGAACTCTTTGAGCATCTGAAAAAAATTATTGTTGCTCTACATAAAGATGGCCTAGGATATAAGAAGATTGCCAAGACCCTGAAACTGAGCTGCAGCATGATGGGCAAGACCATACAGCGGTTTACCAGGACAGGTTCCACTCAGAACAGGCCTCGCCATGGTCGACCAAAGAAGTTGTCTTTGGGAAATAGATGTATGAGTGCTGCCAGCATTGCTGCAGAGGTTGAAGGGGTGGGGGGGGGGGGGTCAGCCTGTCAGTGCTCAGACCATACGCCGCACACTGCATCAAATATGTCTGCATGGGCGTCGTCCCAGAAGGAAGCCTCTTCTAAAGATGATGCACTAGAAATCCTGCAAACAGTTTGCTGAACACAAGCAGACTAAGGACATGGATTACTGGAACCATGTCCTGTGGTCTGATGTGACCAAGATAAACTTATTTGGTTCAGATGGTGTCAAGCATGTGTGGCGGCAACCAGGTGAGGAGTACAAAGACAAGTGTGTCTTGCCTACATTCAAGCATTGTGGTGGGAGTGTCATGGTCTGGGGCTACATGAGTGCTGCCAGCACTGGGGAGCTACAGTTCATTGAGGGAACCGGAGAGGTGAGAACCAATCAAAAGAATTTTGATCGATCAAAACAACTACAACAACTACAACAATATGTACAAAATAATAACATTTATTGTAAAAATCTTGTGCGCATAAAAGCAGTCAATAAAAACAAGTTGACATACAGTATAAGCTTGAAGGTGACTAACTACTACTAGATACACCATGACTTTGATACATCAGAACCGTCACTGATTATGTTGGGATATAGCAAGGAATTATTAGAATTATCTGCCAAGGTTTATTTGTTGCATCACCATGAAAAGTCAGATGTTATAGTCAAAGGATTTAAATGATGGGGTATCTTCCTGACACTCATTAGAACTGAATAAGTGGCTTGGAGAAGCAACAAATTGTCTTCAATAGTGTAGAACAAGTTCAGCTGACAGAGATAAACTACTACTATGTAGCACCCTCCTAGTGTAGAGTGGGCTGTTAAGTAAATTTAGTTAGCTTGACTGTAATCAAAAGGAACAGGGTTGATTAATTAGGGCTGCTCAGTGTTTCACAGGCTACTGCTCTGTTGCTTCTCCCTGTTTTCAAGAGGATTCTAGAACCATAGTGATAGGAAGAACAGGGCATGCAGCCTGAATATTTATCCAATATTTATCCAATATTTATCCAATCAAGGGGGAGTTATGCCTAGTAGGTGGCAGAGCAGCAGTTCTCCTGGGTCCAATTCTGCAGGAAGAGACCTCTGTGCAGAGGCTCTGCCCCGAGTGCAGGATCTTAGAAGAAGCTTTTAGGAAGACACCGAGGTCCCAGCTACGCTTAGCTGGAGGACCTATTCACAAGTTCAAGTCCACACATCAAGTTGGGTCTAGAGAATCTCACTGGAGAGAGCTAGGAGGAAGGTGGTGGAAAAGTGTCCAGCTGTCTTATGGTGGTGTGGGTCTACATCTCCCTCACTAGTAAGAACCTGATGGATATCGGCAGGAGGCAACGGATGATCCCGTGGCTGTGTGAGAAATTGACCCCAGTGCTGAAGAGTAGTGACTGTGTGTAGCTTTTAACTCTAGAAGGTCACCATCAGCATATAGATCCTGTAGGACATTCTTTGTTTTGTACAGCGCAGCCAAAAGAGTCCTCACGTTGTTCAGTTCCACAGTTTACCAGGGTATCCCCTGATTCTTATCCAAGTTCATTGTTCTCAATAAAACCCCCCAAAGAGAAACCCCTAGACTGTTCTTTGGAGCCAGTGAAATTGTGCATGAAATGCTGTGTGTGGTCTAATGCCGCGTACACACGGTCGGAATTCTCGTCGGAAAAAGCTCTGATGGTTTTCCCGTCGGAATTCCGACGGAATTTCGCTCAAACTATCTTGCCTACACACGGTCACACCAAATTCCGACGGTCAATAACACCACGGCATACAACACGTTCGACGGCACTATTAAAGGGAAGTTTAATACTGCTGAGCATGCGTCGAATTGTTTCCGAGCATGCGTCGGAATTTTGCGTGTCGGAATTGCATACACATGATCCGAAAATCCGATAGAAGGGTTTTCCGTCGGAAAAATTAAGAACAGGTTCTCAATCCAAAATCCGTCGGAAATTCCGACAGAAAAAGACCGATGGGCATACACACAGTCGGAAAATCCGATGAAAAGCTCCCATCAGACTGTTTCCATCGGAAATTCTGACCGTGTGTACGCGGCATAAGGGGGAAATAGGACCAAAATTCACCAGCGTCTCTTTAGGGGGTGTGCTGCAACTAGATATACCATGACTTGGATAATGCAGAACATTCAATGTATATGTTGGAGGAATATAGTAAGGAATGATTAGAACATCTGCCAGGGTTTAATTGCTGCATTGTCATGGAAAGTCAGATGTTATTGCTTAAAGTGTAAGTAAACCCCCCTATCGGTTTCAGCCAAGGAAGCTTCCATCTTTGCCTTTGTTTAATCTACAACCGCCATGATGCTGCACATGTGATTCGTTATGACACTAGCCATTGGATGGTTTGACAGTTTGCTTGAGAGCACAACCAATGGGAGTGTTACATTTCCGGCACATGCCGCAAATTAAACTGTTTTTTTGAAATTGATAATTGGATGGGTTTACTTCCGCTTTAAGGATTGTGACACGTCAGGGTTTCTTAGCTCAACGGTAATGCCAAAACAGTGAGTTTACTCCACACCAGATAAAGTTTTTAGGGCTTTCCTGACCACTTTTATTTAAATGAACATCAAATCTTCCCACAGGTATGTCTTCCCATGCAGTGGGTTCTCCCCATCACTGCAAAAACATAACATTCAGCCTTCTGGCTCTCTTGTGGCAACTTTACTGCTCCAAGTACCTCTTAAGGGTCCCTCCTGAACATTAGTACCTTTTTGGTCCTCACCTCCCAGTGTTTATGCATAGACGCTGCACCTCAGCTCTGCTTCTTCCTTACAGCTTCCTAGCTGCTCTTGTCCCTCCTGGACTCTCTCTGTACAGCTTCTTTGCTGCTTCTGTCCAACATGGACCCTCTCTTAGGCTCGGGCCTTGCTCTGTCCAAACCTGGACACCATGGTGCACATCTAGGGTTGCCACCTCATCCCTTTAAAACCGAACACATATTAATTACACAGGTTCTGTGGCTGATTAAAGTGGAAGTAAACCCCCTATCGTTTTCAGCCAAGGAAGCTGCCACAGTGCTGCACATGTGATCCGTTATGACACCAGCCATTGGATGGTTTGACTGTTTGGTTGAGAGCACAGCCAATGTGCAGTTAGCATTCCCGGCATGCCTTTTTTTTTTTAGACTGTTAAATCGATGGGTTTACTTCCGCTTTAAGGTGGTAATTCAACTCACTTGGTGCCATTCCTGGGTTAAATTAGTCTCAGAACCTGAGTAATTCATATGTGCTCGGGTTTGGGGGATGAGGTGAGCACCTTCTCAGCTCCCATCACACACTGACTCCCTCGGGAGGGTGGGGCTCTGAGCTCTACTGTATCTCTGGCTCTCATATGAAACCACCACGCACCTGCAAAATTAGTGTGCTTGCTTCCTACAAAATCTGGCTTAAACCACGATTTTACCTAGTGGCCCCGGTTCACCCTACTTCAGGATATAAATGATGGGGTATTTTCCTGGCACTGATTAAAACGGAAGAAATGGCTGGGAGAAGCTACAAAACCGTCTTCAATGTTACAGAACAAGTTCAGTTGATTGTGACTAACCACTACTAGATATATTCAGACATTAAAAAGAAAAAATTTAGGACGGCGTTCCACTTTGCGTAACAGTGATATCAGAAGCTGTTCGAATTTCAATAAACACGCAAGCCCTTAAGCTGCGTTGCTCCAGTCATTCATTGGAACATCTGATACGTTTCTGTCTCATTGAAACCCTTGCTGAATATCCCCATCCACCGTATCACCATATATATCCCGAGCTACAAGAGGATGTGTTACACTCCGGAGTTTTGCTGCTACCCAAGCATTCCGATGAGATAAGAAGGCCTAGTCTTTTTATAGTGCTTTATGCTCCATTAGTATTATTGCAAGTCTCAGGACCCACATGTTAAGGCACTTAATCAAAGGCAATGGGTCGAAAATCATGTCCTAGCTTTTCTCATATTTGATTCATTCCTTCCAGATAGAAGGGGGGAGAAAAACACATTACTTGCATCCAAACAGCACATGCATTATCTCCTAAGCAGTGCTAGCGACTTGCGGCATGCGTCCAGCCCCTCTGGGTACGTTGCCCAGGCCCGGCCGCTATTTCTTAACGCTTCCATTTAAGAAACAGCAAATGACATATTTCATTTTTTTTTCTTCTCCCTCCTCCTCCCACCTGACAGACAATTATTTATTTTTTTCCTTAAATCTCTTCTTAAGGAGAAGGCCTCCTTTTCATATGTCACTTATGTAATTGACAGCTTCGGGCGCCAAACTCAGCGTCTATCATTTGCCAAAACAATCATATGATCTAGAGACGAGAAGATGGAATGTAGAGCTTTGATAAATACAAAGTGATTTAAAGAGTGTAAGTGACAGAGATACAAAATAAAAACTTTCTGCGCTTACAAGCATGAAGAGGTATGTCACATTCACACATTAGATGAATGGATAGGTGATGATTTTTTGTTGTTGTTGTTGATTTATGATGTCTGCAAACATAATCAAAAGCATATTCAATGAAAAGCTAATAATTAAAGAGACCCTGCCGCCAGACCATTTATCTCAACTAAAATCGTTCCATAAGAATATATTGTGCATTTACCATATACTATATTACCAAAAGTATTGGGCCGCCTGCCTTTAAACGCCCATGAACTTAAATGGCATCCCAGTCTTAGTCCATAGGGTTCAATATTGAGTTGGCCCACTCTTTGCAGCTATTACAGCTTCAACTCTTCTGGGAAGGCTGTGCACAAGGTTTAGGAGTGTGTCTATGGGAATGTTTGACCAATCTTCCAGAAGTGAATGAATGAATGAATAATTTGTATAGCGCTACAATGCGAACTGAATTGCCTCAAGGCGCTATATTCGTGCTTTGTTGTCAAGCTTTTTAGAAGAGGTAGGTCTTGATTTTTTTCCTGAAGGCCTGATGGTTTTCTTCCATGCGGATATCGTTCGGTAGAGCATTCCATAGCCGTGGTCCTTGGACAGCGAATCTCCGTTCCCCCTTAGATTTGTAGCGGGATTTGGGAATGAGGAGGAGGCTTTGGTTAGACGATCGGAGACTGCGATTGGGTGTGTAGTGTTTTATTTTCTCGAGAAGGTATTGAGGAGCGTCTCCGTGGGTGCATTTGTGGGTGAGGCAGAGGGTCTTGAATATGACCCGATTCTTTACGGTTAGCCAGTGTAGGCTCCTCAGGGAAGGGGAGATGGATTGGACTTTATTTGTGATTTGTGAATTGGACTTTATTTGTGATCATTTATGCAAATTAGTCACGTGATCATGTTATCGCATGCGGTAAACGTTAGTGAATTGACCCCATAGGCTTTTATGGAGTTGAGTTTAGGAGCTTTGGCAAAAAACGCCAAAAGCTCCTAAACTCAAGTTTAGAAGCTGTAGTATACACGCGCACTCATATTGTTGATATGGTCCCCAGGAGTGAGCTCCGGTTGGTGGAGTGAAATGTGTTGTGGGCGTGGCCTGGCGGGGGTCCAGGCTGAGACTGCCATTCACTATCACACAGCAGGCTTTGACTTGATGTGCGGCTTTTGGGACACCTATCACTCTCTACCCTTATATTGTTGACTTTGTGTATAGAAACCATCATGGATACACTCAACTTTCTTCATTCAGCAAAACTGACTTTTTTCAAAGGCCAGTAGGTAATTTACAGATTGAATCGGCTGTTCGTTGGCTGGCTGGGATATTTACGTTGCGGTGTTGTATCAGTAGCTATTGGGAAATTACATAATAGATTTCCGCTGTAAAAACACGAACTGAACATTAATAGACCCATACAAGAGACAATGGATTCTAAACTCTAATTAAAACTAGAGTAATACAAACATTTGACTCCGATTCTTGATTATAAACATGATTAAACATCACATGAGATGCTTCGTTCTGCAATTTTGTAATTAAATATTATGCTGTTTAATAATTGAAGATATTATTGAGTCACAGTTAGTTAGAACTGAATATGGCATTTGTAGGGTTTATGACTGTGAAGGCAAAATTCATTGGTTGTTTTGGATAATAAAGAGTGAGTCTGGGGATGGAGGAGATCAAGAGAAAAACATTTTTCATGTATAGTCAAGTTTATTAAAATGTGTTTTTTTTTTTATTTTATTTTTTTATAACCTAATAAAATTATTTGCTTGTCAAATCCCTGTGAACAAAATAAGTGAACCATGAAATCACAGTACACAAAAAACACCACGAGGGCAGGGCTCAAGTCCTGCGGGAACGCATGGGAACGGAGTTCCTGTACTTTTTCCACAACAGGAACTCAGTTCCCTTTAGCAGCCGTGTCCTGCAAGACTTTGAAGAGCTGTGTGGCAGGTGCTACACCAGCAGCTGCCGACACAGCTCGCAATAATAAGCGCCGCACACCTAACCATTCAAGCATTTCCAGTAGGTGGCCCATTGACAGCTTCCGCTTCGATCTACCTGTCAATCACAGCTAGCTGACGGGTAGATCAGGTTCCTGCTGCTAAGAGATTGTATTTAGTTAGACCTCTCATGATGCGCTCCTCCCTGCCGGCCCCTCCTGATTTTCTGTCTCCTCACCCCCCCCCCCCCCCAGTCTCCTGCATACTTGCTCTGTGTGTCCCGCTGAATCCCCCCCCTCCTCTATCTGCAGTGCCATATGATGAGAGAACCCAGAGGAGGAGCACAGCTATTCTGTTCACAGGACATACAGGGAGAGAGGTGAGCTGAGGGAAGAACATCAGTTTGGGGTGGTAAGCTGAGCACAATACCTGGCAAAGTTTAATGCCAGGAGGGAAGTTTATGTGGAAATATGTGAAGGGTTGGAATGGCAGCGAGTGTGTGTTGGAGCCCTGCAGAGTTTGCAGCCCCCCAAGCTAACATACATGTCCTAAGCAGAAACACATCTCTATCTCCCCAAGCATTCTGTCCAGATAATGTGCAGTTCATTTTTGACCTTTCCGTTTAACCCTGTGTTATCCAAACTCTGTTCAATGAAAAGTGTAAACTCACCACATAAACACTCTATATACAAAATAAAATTCCCCAATAAAGATCAGAACATGATGTTCACATTCGCATGGAAGCACAATTGAATGAATGCTGATTATTTAGAGAATTACCGTATTTATGTTTATTGAGTATTGTTTTTTACTCAATAAAAAACTTTCACACTGAAGCGGTGCGCTTGCAGGACGCTGGAAAATGTCCTGCAAGCCGCATCTTTGGCTCGCTGTAGGAGCGGTATATTTACCACTCCTATAGCGCCCGTTCCCATTGGAAACAATGGGGCAGCGCTCCAAACCCACCAGCAAAACGCCGCTGCAGCACGGTTTGCGGGCGGTATTGACCCTTTTTCGGCCGCTCGCGGGGGGTAAAACCACCCCGCTAGCGGCCGAAATGCGCTGCTAAAACGCCGGTAAAGCGCCGCTAAGGCCTAAAGCTTCATACACACAATACGAAAATTGGATGAAAAATACCACTTTTGAAGCGTTCGTGCACGTGAGCGTATCATTTTTTTTTTTTGGTGGGAGAGTGGATCTTGGGTGGGAGTTCCCACACTTTTTTCCCCAGGACACCAGAATAGGACTGACCTCAGAAGAGGAGGGGCCTGCACCCCTGAACCCCATGGGATGCAAGGCTCCTGACCAAGGCAAGGTACTCTTAAGCCCCATACACACGGTCGGATTTTCCGATGGATTCTGTCCTATCGGACAATGTTGTCGGAAATTCCGACCGTGTGTAGGCACCATCGGACATTTTCCATCGGATTGTCCGATGGACAAAGTTGTATCTCCTGCTCTATAAATTTTCCGACAACAAAGTCCGATCACACCAATTCCGATTGTGTGTAGCGAATTCCGACGGACAAAGTGCCACGCATGCTCAGATCACATTACAAGACCAAAGCTATTGGCTACTAGCCTCTACGTAGTCCCGTCGTAGGCAACAAACGTCACCACGTTCAGAATGATCGGATTTTCCGACAACTTTGTCCGACCGTGTGTATGCAACACCAGTGTCGGACTAAATCCGTCGGACAAAATCCGATGGATTTTGTGGTCGGATTTTCTGACCGTGTGTATGGGGCATTAGGCTTCATGTACACTAGCCTATACTACAGCTCCTAATCTAGATTTTTTTTGCCAGAGCTCCTAAACTCATCTCCATAAAAGCCTACGTGTCCATGTACACATAGCATTCAGGAGTTTCCACATTTAGGTGAGATTTTATCCGTGGGAAACCGCTAAACACTGCAAAACCACCGAAAAAATGTGCCATGTTCCCGCAGCCTCGGTACATGAAGCCTTAGTCTACCTAGGCTGAAGCCAGATGGACCCTGCTACTTAGGGACCTGCTGAAGCTGGTCTTCCAAGTACATGGTGAGGGCCTCTCCTGAAGAAAGACTGGGGAAAGGAAAAATAACCGAAGGCCACAGTTTCTCAACCTGACATCAGGACAGGCCCCCCAAAAACCTGCACCCTCTGTCTCTCTGAGTGAAAATATTAAACCACGGTGGGGTGTAAGTGCCCGTGATAAATATGTGCATAAATAGAAAATAAAAAAAGAACCATGTGCAATACACAAGGCGGCCTAAAAAACCCTTGATGTCCCACCTGTTCCATGAGCTCCTTCTTCAGCCATAATGGCTGAGGAAAATTACACCAGGACCCAGACCATTACACATTGAACAGACATTTGGTGATCTCCCTTCCCTCTACCCAGCAGCACCCGACATGCCAGTGCTGAGGCCGCGGAGCAGGGAAAACTGGGCTGGGGTGCACGGGGGGTGATGGCAGTTACCGGGGTGTGTGTTGCAATCACAGCAGATCACATGGCAATTTTACATAATAAATTGCTTCCATTAACAGCCATTCATTGTGTACTATTGTATTGATCTCTGTGATTGGTCATAGTGATCACATAGTACAGACAGGGCCAATCACAGCCCATCTGTACCATGTGATTAGCTGTGGCCAATCATAGATAATAACAATAGTATACACTGGATGAATAGATGTTATTCGTAAAAAAAATGGTTGCTTATTACAGTGATTATCACTGTTATAAGCAATCATAGTGTGTAAAGAGAAAAATAATTCTGATCATCCCCCCAGAGTAGTAAAGTGTTACTATAGTAACAATCTACTGCTCTGGTCACAAAATAAAACTAAATAAATAAATAAATAAATAAATGTAAAAAAGAAAAAGATTTTTTTTTTAGAAAATTTAAAAAAAGTATTAATTATTATTATTTTTTTAACATACTGTCGGGTGACAGTCGGGTGACAGTATTTAACCACTTGCCGACATTCTCACGCCAATATACGTCGGCAGAGTGGCACCGCTGCACAAATCGGCGTACCTGTACGTTCTTCCGTTAAAGTAGCATAGCCGGCGGCTGCAGCATGCCTGTGGGTCCCGCGGACTCTATGTCTGCCGGCAGCCCGCGATCGCAGTGAGGAGAGGCAGAACGGGGAACTGCCTATGTAAACAAGGCATTTCCCAATTCTGCCTAGTGACATGACAGGGATCTACTGTTCCCGGTGATCGGAACAGGGATCTCTGTCATGTTTCAGTAAGCCCATCCCCCATACAGTTAGAAGATGCTGAGGGAACACACTTAACCCCTTGATTGCCCCCTAGTGTTAACCCCTTTCTTGCCAGTGTACTTTTTACATTGATCAGTGCATTTGTGATCAATGTAATAATATCACTGGTCCCCAAAAAGAGTAATTTATAGACGCGATAACTTTTGCACAAACCAATCAATATGTGGATATTGCGATTTTTTTTACCAAAAATATGTAGAAGAATATATATTGGCCTAAACTTTGTTTTTATATATATATATATATTTTTTTTTTTTTTTTTTTTGGATATGTATTATAACAGAAAGTAAGAAAAAAATATTTTTTTTCAATATCGTCTGTCTTTTTTTGTATATAGCGCAAAAAATAAAAACCGCAGAGGTGATCAAATACCACCAAAATAAAGCTCTATTTGTGGGGAAAAAAGGACGTAAATTTTGTTTGGGTACGTCAGTTAAATCGACACAGTACCATATCGCAAAAAAAGATTTCTGGTCATTAAGGGGGCAAATCCTTCCGGGGCTAAGGTGGTTAAAAAGAAAAAAAAACTGTGAACATTTTTTTTTTTCAGTTTCTTAATTTTCCAAAAAATTGTGACAAAAAATGACAACTTCAAAAAAATTGCTATGCCTGTTACTAAATACCTCAGATTGCCTACTTTCCAAAAAGGTGTCATTTGGGGGGTATTTGTACTGCCCTGGCATTTTCGGGCCTCAAGAAATTAGATCAGTACATCAAGATTGATCAATTTTTCGTAGCTTGTGGACTTTATAACTTTCCTACAAACTAAATAATATACACTGATTTGGATTATCTTAGCAAAGAAATGTAGCAGAATATATTTATTATCAAATTTATGAAGAAAGGTTTTTTATTTGCAAAATTTTATAACAGAAATAAAGAAACATTCATTTTCGAGATTTTTTTTTCATTTATTTAGTAAAAAAATAAAAAAAAACCCAGCGGTGAATAAATACCACAAATAACGAAAACTTTATTTGTATGAAAAAAAAAAAGATAAATAATTTCATTTGGGTACAGTTTCATTAGGGTGAAGCACAAGAAGCATCAGGATGGGCTTGGTCACTGAACAATAATTGTCTTTAATCCCCCCTTATCCTGGGCACACTTTCCCTACTGTATAGTAAACAGAAGGCCCCCATTACTCTTTCCACCACTAAATCCTGGCGACTAAACTCCCAAAATCCACAGTTCCTTATTATCAATTTTTCCTTTCCTGCAAACTGATTGTGGACAAAGAAACTTGTTACATTTTGCTGATGATCCAAATGCTTCTTAAATGAGAACAACATGCTTCTAGGTTATGAACAGCTGGCAAACCAGGAGGGTCTCCGCCATTATAAAACAGCCCCCCTCGTGGTGCGTGGATCATTCTGGAAAAGAGATGCCTTTCTCGGGAGCCCCTCTGATTAATCCGCTGCTGTGAAGCTCCGCGTGTCACACCACCGTTGCGTCTTTGAGATGTTTTAATATCGGTAGATAATGCAAAGCATTAAAGAACGTCTCTGAAGAGCCCAATATAATGGCTGCTATAAAAACTTTCATAAACCACCTACAATTAGTTGGCTTCATCCCCATTTACCGGGAAAATATTTTATCGGGTGGTGACAACTTATGTGACGTGTATCTCAACAAGAAAGTGAGACCTGAAGGACAAAACGGATGGAGGGGCTGCATGACTAAGGGAGGAACGGGGTCAGGGAACGGTCAGCTAGGTCAGTGCTTGGGTAGGGGTGTAGCCTTACCTGATTGGAGGCACTGATTAAAGGGGCAAGGTTCAGAGGAGTAGGTCTTCTGCAGATAGGTAGTCCTTCGCACCCTCCCACCCTCCCGCCCTGGGTTAGCCTCCCACCCGCCCGCCCTGGGTTAGCCTCCCACCCGCCCGCCCTGGGTTAGGTGTTACTGCAGTGGGTAGGTTGTGGTTCTGTTTTGTGTCTCATGTTTTATCAAGTTTATATTAAAAAAAAAAAATATATATATATATATATATATATATATATATATACCGTATATACTCGAGTATAAGCCGAGTTTTTCAGCACATTTTATTGTGCTGAAAGTGCCCCGAGGTACGGGGCCCCAAAGTCGGTTCAGAAAATGTCATTCTCTGCTGCAGAAAAGTGCTTGACATTTTCTGAACCGATTTGGGGCCCTGTATCTCAGGGTCACTTGGTAATAGGAACCCCATCCCCATACCCCATATGTTGTGCATGTGTTTGCATGTGCATGTGCATGTGTGCATATGTTTGCATACCAAATTTGTGATTCCGAGATACGGGGCCCCAAAGTCGGTCAACTGTGTCAATCTGCAGCAATGTTATTTCAGGACCCTCTGGGTCCAGAGATCCCAAATTTTGGCTGAAGATTGGGGGCATACCAAGTTTGAAGTTTGGGGGACCTATGGCTGTAAATGGGCACAGTGAGGCATGCAAATGGGCACAGTGAGGCTGCAAATGGGCATTGTTGACCCTCTTTTCCACTTACAGTAGCTGCGCATTTCTCACCCTAGGCTTATACTCGAGTCAATACGTTTTTCCATTTTTTTGTGGTAAAATTAGGTGCCTCGGCTTATATTCGGGTCGGCCTATACTCGAGTATATACAGTATACCGTATTTATCGGCGTATAACACGCACCGGCGTATAACACGCACCCCAAGTTTAGGAGGGCATTTTAAGGAAAAAAAGTTTTAGGAGGGAACTTTAGGGAAAAAAAAAAAACGTACATTTAAGCGTCATTTGCAGCTTGCCCAGCGTCATTGCAGCCTTGCCCAGCGTCATTGCAGCCTTGCCCAGCGTCATTGCAGCTTGCCCAGCGTCATTGTAGCCTTGCCCAGCGTCATTGCAGCTTGCCCTGCGTCATTGCAGCCATGCCCAGCGTCATTGCAGCCATGCCCAGCGTCATTGCAGCCTTGCCCAGCATCATTGCAGCCTTGCCCAGGGTCATTGCAGCCATGCCCAGCGTCATTGCAGCCTTGCCCAGCATCATTGCAGCCTTGCCCAGCATCATTGCAGCCTTGCCCAGGGTCATTGCAGCCATGCCCAGCGTCATTGCAGCCTTGCCCAGCATCATTGCAGCCTTGCCCAGGGTCATTGCAGCCATGCCCAGCGACATTGTACCTTGCCAGCGTCATTGCAGCCATGCCCAGCGACATTTGAAGTCCGGTCCGGGTTTAAATTTCCCGCCGCCGAGACTCTCTGTCGCGCGCGCCGCCGAAAAAAACCGAAGCGGCTCCGGAAAAGGCCGAGCCGACTGTTCAGCTCCGATCGCGGTCCCGCCTCCCTGCTGTTTCCGGAGCGAGCGCAAAGAAGTGGGACTCCGAGCAGAGCTGAACAGTCTGCTCGGTCTATTCCGGCGCGGCTTTGGGTTTTTTCGGCCGCAATTCGGTCTTTTTCGGCAGCGCTCACTATTTTTCGGCGGCGCTTGCCATTTTTGACATTTTTGAATATTTTTTTTTGGGGTATCGGCGTATAACACGCACCCACGACTTTCCCCCGATTTTTAGGGGGAAAAGGTGCGTGTTATACGCCGATAAATACGGTATATTGTGGCAGAGCAAGGCTCTGTTCCTATGAAATAGGGGTTAAAGTGGACACAGAGTCTGCATATCAGCGGATTGCAGAACTACAGAGCGTAGATTTGAAACAGAGAAGACTGCTCTGGCAGTTTTCTCCGGATCTTGCTATTTCTGGAAGGGGTTCTGTAGTTTGGAGATCCTTCAGAGTCTTGGGTGGGACAGGATCTCCAACTCTGTGTCCGGGTCTTGTGGACAGCCAGCAGGGTGTGTGCCCAGGTGCACACAGCCCATATAACGAGGGGCTGGTGAGAGCAGAAGGGGGAAGGAAGGTGGAGTTGGAGCAGTGGCTGCTAGTAAGTGTCTCTGTGTGAGGATAGATGCTGTGTGCATTAAAGCAGGATTCCACCCTAAAGTGGAACTTCCGCTTTTCGGAACCCTCCCCCCCTCCGGTGTCACATTTGGCACTTTTCAGGGGGGAGGGGGGTGCAGATACCTGTCTAAGACAGGTATTTACACCCACTTCCGGGCATAAACTCCACGGGAGTTTATGCCACTTCCTGTCCCTGCGCGCTGTCTGCCGAGACACACACGGGTCCCAGCAGACAGCGCGGACGATTCTCATTGCGCTGCGTGACTCGCGCATGCACAGCAGGGAACCGGGAAGTGAAGCCGCAAGCTTCACTTCCTGATTCCCTCACCGAGAATGGCGCCGGCAGCAGCAGAGAGCCGAGCGATTGATCGGCCTCTGCTGCCGACATCGCTGGAACCTGTGACAGGTAAGTGTCCATTTATTAAATGTCAGCAGCTGCAGTACTTGTAGCTGCTGGCTTTTAAAAAAAAATTTTAGCAGGTACAGTCCCGCTTTAAGAAGCTCAAAGCTGTGTGCGTTGAAGGGCTTGAAGCCGTGTGTGTCCAAGGAGCCTTAAGCTGTGTGCATCCAAGCAGCTTATTTGAGGGGTAAGTACCTATAGCAGCAGTGCTGTTGAAGAGTAGCCAGGTGGGCTAGCATTTTCATTTGGATTTTGTATATTTAATTGAAGCTTGGACCTACACATAACATGACATACACATAACATAACATACACATGACATACACATAACATAACATACACATGACATACACATAACATAACATACACATAGCACAACATACACCTAGCATGACATATACATTGCGTGTCCTCCACATAACGTGTCCTACACATGACATACACATAACATGTCCCACATATAGCACATCCTGCACATAACGTTGTCCACATAACATGTCCTACACATAATCTGTCCTATGCCTACAATTTTCTACCCATAGCATATCCTCCACAAATCACAGCATGTCCTACATAGCATGCCCTGTACATAAAATGCCATATAACATGACATACACATAAAGCAGCCCAAACATATGTGTAGTCATGTGTAGGACATCATGCTGCAGACACCCACTTCTGGCCAGAGACAACACCTCGGATTATAAGCACTTGTTGATGTCATTATGGGATGGGGAGGGATTCTCATTAGGTGATCAGACAGTCGCTGGCAGGAAGGATGGCTTTAATTTGAGTGGGGTGTGTGGGGGAGGGGAGGAGGCCATTAGAGCAGCTGATAAAACTCCTTACCTTCCCTGGCTGGCCAGCCTCATCATTCTCTGTGTCCTCTGTCCAGTATGTGTCCACTGTTGGTGTGGATGGAGGGATCACTATGGAGGCTGGCATCCCAGATTCCAGTGCCAGGAGAGTCAGTCTGCTCCTCATACTTCCTGTTTCCTCTCTCTCACGGGCGCAATGGGATAGAGAAAACAGGAAGTGACATCAAACTCGGATGTCAATCAAACCGCCCGGCCGTAGTAATAGATACTACAATCGCCGGGCGGAAGCTACTCAGCGCTTCGGAAAGTGCCGCAAGGCGAGATAAACGCCTGCAAATGAAGCGCGGTGTCTGCAATCTTGTGATTGCATAGACGTGGCGCTTCCCATTAGTGCACTGTGTCCGGCATCGCACTGTGTCCGGCGTCTGAACACAGTGCACTTATGGAAGTTTCTTTGTATTTTATTTTTATTTTTAAAGGGCCATTTTTTTTTTTTAACATGTTTTTTTTGTCACTGCCTGGAGGGGGGGTGGGGGGAGGTTGCGGTGCCCAGGCGCCCCCTATGGACGGGCCGCCACTGGTCCCCCCCTTCCCTCTGCATTTCTCTTGCTGTTGCTTGTTTGGGAAAAGTGCTCATAGCCAATATTTGTTTATTACAGGTATGTTTTTGCACCCACAATTTACACAGCGTTTTACATACTGTTCATTCATATTAGTCCTTGCCCTCAAGGACAATTTGGAAATGAGCCTATCAGCACGTCTTTGAAGTGTGGGAGGAAACTTGAGGAAACCCAAACGTTCATGCATATAGTGTCCTGGCTGGGAATGAAAATGGGGGAACCCCAGTGCAAGGCAGAAGTACTAACCACTGAGCCACTGTGCTGCTGCTATACATATACACTCACCAACCACTTTATTAGGTACACCTGTTAAATTGCTTGGTAACACAAATTGCTAATCAGCCAATCACATGGCAGCAGCTTAATGCATTTAGGCATCTAGACGTGGTGAAGACAACTTGCTGAAGTTCAAACCGAGCATCAGAATGGGGAATAAAGGGGATTTAAGTGACTTTGAACGTGGCATGGTTGTTGGTGCCAGACGGGCTGGTCTGAGTATTTCAAAAACTGATGATCTACTGGGATTTTCACACACAACCATCTCAGGTTTACAGAGAATGGTCCAAAAAAGAGAAAATATCCTGTGAGCGGCAGTCGTGTGGAGGAAAATGCCTGTTTATGTCAGAGGTCAGAGAAGAATGGGCAGACTGGTTCCAGATGATAGAAAGGCAACAGCAACTCAAATAACCACTCGTTACAATGAAGGTATGCAGAATACCATCTCTAAAACACCACAAATCGAACCTTGAAGCAGATAGACTACAGCAGCAGAAGACCACACCGGGTGCCACTCCTGTCAGCTAAGAACTGGGAACTGAGGCTACAATTCTCACTTGGACAATAGAAGATTGGAAAAACTTTGCCTGGTCTGATGAGTCTCAATTTCAGCTGCGACATTCAGATGGTCGGGTCAGAATTTGGTGTAAACAACATGAAAGCCATGGATCCATCCTGCCTTGTATTAACGGTTTAGGCTGGTGGTGTAATGGTGTGGGGGATATTTTCTACAATGAGGTCACTGTACTCCAATGGCCTCCATAGTCACCAGATCTTAATCCAATAGAGCCCCTTTGGGATGTGGTGGAAGATTTGCATCATGGATGTGCACCTGACAAATCTGCAACAACTGTGTGATGTTATCATGTCACTATGGACCAAAATCTCAGAGGAATGTTTCGAAAACCTTGTTGAATCTATGCCACGAAAGATGGCGGCAAAAGGGGAGGCAAAAGGGGTCCAACCCGGAACTAGCAAGGTGGACCTAATAAAGGGGCCAGTGAGTGTATGTATTTCAAAGCAGAACTTTACCCCACCCCCAAATAATTTATGAGCAGCCAATCAAGATGCCCAAAGATGCTGAATCTAGGAGAACACCAGGTAAAGATGTCGGCATGGGTGGGGGGACATCACATCGCTGGAGGAAAAGTAAGTATTGGCAGCTTTAGTTTGCTTTAACTGTTTATTTTGGTGTTTCTAAGGTCTCCAAACTGGCAGCTTCTAATACCCTCAAATGCCTACATGTACCTATAACAGCTTCAACTCTTCTGGGAAGGCTGTCCACAAGGTTTAGGAGTGTGTCTATGGGAATGTTTGACCATTCTTCCAGAAACTAATTTGTGAGGTTAGTCACTGATGTTGACAAGAAGGCCTGGCTTGCAGTCTCCGCTCTAATTCATCCCACAGGTGTTCTATCGGGTTGAGGTCAGGACCAGGCCAGTCAAGTTTCTCCACTCCAAGCTCGCTCATCCATGTCTTTATGGACCTTGCTTTGTGCATTGGTGCACAGTTATGTTGGAACAGGAAGGGGCCTTCCCCAAACTGTTCCCACAAAGTTGGGAGCATGAAATTGTCCAAAATGTCTTGGTGTGCTGACACCTTAGGAGTTCCCTTCACTGGAACTAAGGGGCCAAGCCTAACCCCTTAAAAACAACTCTAGGTGCACCACCAGGTCCTGTTTTCTGTATTTTCCTCAGATGACTCCTAAAAACGACTGTGTGCATTACTAACATTAAAAATGACAACATCACCTGTGCCAAATTCAACAAATATAGAAAACATGACCTGGGTTTGCATCTTGAGAAGGAGAGTTGGGAAACACTGCCCTAAGTAATGTGAATTGTAATCTTTCTGTGTTTTGAAGAACAGCAAAAGCAAATTTGAAGATGCACACAAATTGTGCCTTAACATTCTTATTTCCCTCATGATCAATTGCCAACTGTCAGTATTTTTACTGGCAGCCAGTAAAAAATGGGCACTTTTCTCCTGCCAGTAAATGCCAGTAAGAGGAAAAGGTTGCCAGTAAAAAATATGTCTGTGACGCTCGGCACAGAACTGCGCATGCGCAGCTCAGGCCTGGAGATGTCCAAGACCATCCAAGTGCCTGCTACAGTGTGTTCGAGGGTGGCGGCGGGGGGCGGGTCTGTTAGAGGCAGTGTCTGAGCATGTCGTGTGATGTCATAATGCAAGGGAGTGGAGCGTCCGGAGCAGAGTGTGCAGGTCTGCAGGACGGGATTAAGGCAAGCCAGGAGCGGGACTGTCAGTGCTGTTTGGACTGGAGGGGACTGGAGGGGACTGAAGGGACCCCTTGGCATGGAGAGAGACAGTCACTGTGACTCAGGAGGGGACGTGTCATGACGGTAATCTGTGCTGCAGCACACTGCTGTCAGTATCACTGTGAGAGTCAATTTCATGTGTGCATCACCCATTCTAATTTCTTGCCCTCCTGAGTCCTGCCCCTGAGCTACTTACTTACTATATCGAAAATAAAATTAGAAAAATGCTTTTTGCCTTAATATCTACCTTAAATAACATTGCTAATTGCATATTATGTGATCTAATCTATAATCGTTCCTTCCTCGTAGATGGAATATAGTTATTAAAAGTATTGTCCGCAGCAAAACCCGATTCTCCCAGAGAGAGATTTTATTGACTTCCAAAACAGAACATCCTTACAGACGACAAAATCCAACAGAGCACATGACAAAGACTATCTTCCCCTAGACCCGTCTTTCTCTCTAGACTAGCTGACAACCTGCCTGTCTTCTCATATACTGATCTGACACTGGGGGGGGGGTCAACTAAATGTTTACCATGAATACCCCCCTCAATTCTAATTACCATCAGTAAATACCAGGTGAAAAGGCTATTCCTCACACACACAACTTGCATAAGATTTACACATCAAAGGGTAACAGATAACATTGTCTTTGATGTGTGCGACTACCGATTAGATTAAGAGATGACACCTGGACACCCTTTTGAGGTGTAGAATAGACTTGAATCCCCAATCTATATTCTTGCATAATGAATTTGTCTTAGAATGCCTAAATAGAATGTCTATACGAACTACATAAAAAACACTACATATATATATAAATATGTATATATATAATATATATATATATGTATACATATATATATATATATTAGATATAATATACTACATATACCCCCACTTGGGTCGTTCTAACTACTAGAACTGACCCATAAATCAAGCAACAAACATAGCATTACCGACTTGAGGTATTGGATGCTTCACAATGGCTCATATGAAATATAAAGTTGAAACTGGTTACATCTCTCTTCACCAGCCTCTAAAATATCCCCATGAAACAGTCATTAGATAATATAGCTTTAGACCATGACTGGAAAAGGATTCGGTAAACATCCTTATTATATCACATCAAGATCTTGAATATTGCACAAAAACGAGCGGATGTCGCAGTTCATTCTTCAATTTTCAACTTCATCATAACTCTCATTGAAAGTAGACTTGGTGTGCTGGGAGCTCCGATCCACATAACTCCAGGATTCCTCTCCAGGCTCAAGGTTTTCATTTTCTTAAAGATGCTTTTGCACAAACACCAGCAAATCCCGAAATTCTACTTCCATCTTTATAGTAAGAAGAACCATCCATGTACCAGCATTCACTTTCAAGTTCAAAAGGCTGAAAAAAAACTGCTATTGCTGTACTTTGTAATTTGCTGTAGGCCGACTCCTCATTTCCATCCTTAATAGAGCAGTTGCTTGAATCATTCAGTCCATAATTCCACCTGAATGGTATACCAATCTATATACCAATCTATAATTCATATATCCATATAATCCATATATAATCCCCCACTTTCAGATAGAATCAGCTTGACATCAGCGTTTATCAGATCTTCTATCCAGACAAAGCAGCAGTGGAAAATCTTGCCAGTAAAGTTAGGTCTTTTTTTCATCCATATGTCAATAATATTAATGACTGATTCAACAAAGTTTCAAATCATGACTGGAGTGATGAACTTCACTCACCCCTCTTATAAATTTAGGAAAACCACCCAACATACTATAATTTATGCTATGCCAAGCCATTGTGCAGCATCTCACCTTAGATATCAAATATATTGATCAATATGCAATATGTAATATGCAACATGTAATGTAACATGAAAAATTATTTTCGGTTTAAATGTTTCGCTCTGGGTTTAAGATAAAGTTCAAGAAATAAAACATAATAAAATAAAAAAATAAAAAAATAAAAATAAAAATGGAAAAGGGTGAAAAATAAAAATAAAAAATAGGGCTTGATGAATAAAAATGGGAAAGGGTGAAAAATAATAAAAAAAAAAAAAATATAGGGAAAAGTCCATTGTCCAAGTCAAAAAGTAAAAAAAAAAAAAAAAAAAAAAAATCAATTGCTTGATGAATATTGAGAGAGTCCATGATATTGTTTATTCAGTGTTTCTCCCCCACTAGCCAGAAATTTCAGCTTGCAGTTCACATGCTATGCGGATGCAGTATCTTCAATATCTGAAAGACAAAAAACTCTCCAACAAAACTAATTAGCAAGATCCTTAAACATTCTTTGAAGTTAAAACAAAGGACTATTTACACATCCACAGGTTGAAACTAATCCACCCCCACTGCTAGAGAAATGTCACTTGTATTCAAAAACAGATCTGGATAATGTAATCTGTTTAGCTGTCCCAGCAATGTGTTATGTTCCATTTTCATTTTATCGTACTCAATCTTCAAGTGGTCATATTTCTGTTTTAACTGAGAAAATGGTATCCAAGCCTTAGATACCTTTTTATTATGATTTTGGTCAGCTCTGCTTTTCATATTAATATCACCTATATTTGACCTGGTGTCTCCTCTTTGATTGTTATCATAAGACATTATCTTTTGATCTTTATGTTCAGTATCTGTCCTAAACAATGTGGCTAAATCAATCTTGACAGCTTGCTCATTTGACTTTCTCCATAAATTGTCTGCTTTCAACAATACATCTTTTAAATCATGGGGATTTGGGGTAACTAGTAAAATATTTTGTCTGATCTCTTCGTTCAAAGCATGTAGAAATATACTCATATGTAACAAGCCACCATGCTCAAATGCAAGATTATTACTGACCAATATTTCCATAATAGATTTTATCCTTCCTGACAACTCGTAGGGAGATTCATTTTTCATTTGTTTGATCTTCCCATGAACAGTAACATCAGAACGTACACCATACAAAACACATAACAATTCCATCAATATGTCCCTTGTCCTCATTGGCTGAGTACAGATCTGCTTAATTCTCACCCAAAGACTATTTCCTATAGAATGTTGCATAACTCTGTCTAAATCAGATGGGTTGAGATTGTACATATCTCTGACATTCTGCAAGTCACAAAACCATTTTAAAAATCTGTTTAAATCATGGCAGGGAATCATTCCTATTTCTTTAAGAATTGCATCTAATTCTTTTGGTTTCAAAGGCTTCATTACAAGCTGAACTTCACCTGCATTATTATTATTGTTATAAACTGTGGTGGTCACAGTGGGTGCGGCTGGCAATGAATTATCAGATTTAATATGAGGTTCTGTTTCATTTGATAGAATGTTTGTATTTGCATTTTGCTGCAGATTGCTGAATCCACGATTCGATGCATATCTGCATTCCTGAGATCTCTTCTCTAATTCCATAATTCTTAATTTCAATCTCTCATTTTCCTCTGATAATTCATTACAACGTTTAGACTTCTCAAGCAGAGCTTCCCCAATGGTGACTGCATGCAATTTTAAATTTACAGTCTCAGATTCTGATTGGTTTTGTAACCTCTGACAAACCTTGTTGCTATTATCAACTGCACTCTGTAACTGGGTAATTTCCTCAACCTTATCTTTCAAAGAACTTTCCATTGTTAAACAGCAAGATAACAAGCCCTGTACAATACAACCTTTTCTTTTACTTTCTGAAATTTTGCTCTCAAAAACAGTTTTTTCTAAAAATTCATTCATCATAGTCCATGTCTGCTTATATTTTTCTGGCACTTCATAAGGACCGCCATGACGCTTAATACATTTTAACACCCATCTGTTAACTTTATCAGAACTGACACTAGCTTCACACTGAGTAAGCATTTTTACTATATTATTAATAATTTAAAAAGAGAGAAATATTTTACTCACCGCATTAATTACTCCTTCAGCTTCCAGCTCACGTCTTCTGGTACACGATGCAGTCCTTTTTCCTCGTTTCCAGTCTCCAGAGAATAATTCTGGGGTTCCAAACTTGTTTGATTTTGTAGATCAGACTCTCTTATGTCACAACCAGACGTTAGAGTCACAGCACAGGTCTTGGGTCTCCATCAGACTTCTGTCCAACTCACGGATTGTTATCACCACGATTTCTAATACAAAGTCCTGAAAATGCTCTTCTGGTCGCTTGAACGGCACCAATGTAGTGATCTAATATATAATCGCTCCTTCCTCGTAGATGGAATATAGTTATTAAAAGTATTGTCTCCGCAGCAAAACCCGATTCTCCCAGAGAGAGATTTTATTGACTTCCAAAACAGAACATCCTTACAGACGACAAAATCCAACAGAGCACATGACAAAGACTATCTTCCCCTAGACCCGTCTTTCTCTCTAGACTAGCTGACAACCTGCCTGTCTTCTCATATACTGATCTGACACTGGGGGGGGGGGGTCAACTAAATGTTTACCATGAATACCCCCCTCAATTCTAATTACCATCAGTAAATACCAGGTGAAAAGGCTATTCCTCACACACACAACTTGCATAAGATTTACACATCAAAGGGTAACAGATAACATTGTCTTTGATGTGTGCGACTACCGATTAGATTAAGAGATGACACCTGGACACCCTTTTGAGGTGTAGAATAGACTTGAATCCCCAATCTATATTCTTGCATAATGAATTTGTCTTAGAATGCCTAAATAGAATGTCTATACGAACTACATAAAAAACACTACATATATATAAATATGTATATATATAATATATATATATATGTATACATATATATATATATATTAGATATAATATACTACAGTCGTGTGATGTCATAATGCAAGGGAGTGGAGCGTCCGGAGCAGAGTGTGCAGGTCTGCAGGACGGGATTAAGGCAAGCCAGGAGCGGGACTGTCAGTGCTGTTTGGACTGGAGGGGACTGGAGGGGACTGAAGGGACCCCTTGGCATGGAGAGAGACAGTCACTGTGACTCAGGAGGGGACGTGTCATGACGGTAATCTGTGCTGCAGCACACTGCTGTCAGTATCACTGTGAGAGTCAATTTCATGTGTGCATCACCCATTCTAATTTCTTGCCCTCCTGAGTCCTGCCCCTGAGCTACTTACTTACTATATCGAAAATAAAATTAGAAAAATGCTTTTTGCCTTAATATCTACCTTAAATAACATTGCTAATTGCATATTTTACTTATTTGTAGCCTAAATACTGGAATTTATACTTAAAACTGTAATTTTGGAACTGCCAGTAAAAACATGGCTGTGCCAGTAAATTTTGGGTGTCATGTCAGTAAATTTCAATCTGGTAGGTTGGCAACACTGCTCATGATCCCATGCCTAAAATGTGTGTATTTCAATACATATAGTTTGCCAAAAGCCACAAAACACATAGTGTGTCAACATGTGCTATCTACCATCACTGGGTATCAATGGACACGTTTTGGGGGTTCAACCCCTTCCTCGTAACTATAGAAGCTCAGAGGAAGGGGTTACACCCCCGAAACACGTCCATTGATACCCTGTGATGGGAGCTAGCACATGTTGAAACACTGTGTGTTTTGCGGTTTTATTAAAAAAAATTTTTGTAAATACACACATTTGTGACCTAGGATGATAGTGGTAATTTAATTGGTATGCCTCTATGTGTATGTCGCTTCACATTTTGGCTTTTAAAGGGGTCAGATCACCCCATATGAGGAAGGCAACATCCACACAGTCTTGGGATACTAATGTTTCATTTGGCCTTCACGTTACCAAAATCTAACTTTGTAAGTTCTTGAGTGTATCTAATATTTTGGAACATGCCTTTAGCCCCAAAAAGGGGAAATAATGCAAAACATACATGTTATACACCAAGATGTTGGTTTGTTTGAAAACCTTAAAACACACATGTGTAAGTACTTGGCGTAAATTTTTTTTCACTAAACAATGTGTAGCTTATTATTTCAAAGCTCAATACCAGTGTATTTGTTAAGTTGTTGTAGTTACTTTGACAATGTACTATAAAATGTGGCCAACTCCTGCAATTTTTAGTCCTCCCAAAAATTATAAGAGTTGAAAAGCCATAATGTTTTTGAACTTCATGCATTAGATCAATTAAGAACAAAAACATTGTGTGTGTGTGTGTGTGTGTAGCAGAACCACAGCACACCATAATAGTTATCAGAAGAAGACATTGTCACCTCATGTAGCAAATAAGGTACATTTGCACTATTGGAGCAAGTGGCCAAAATAAAACCCATTTGTGAACATATTAGACAGAGAGGAAACACAGACAACAGCAGTTCAAATGAAATATGAGTTTATGATCTCAAAATTATATTAGGCATAATCAGCTACAATTTGCTGCCAAGCCACTGCTCCTCTACCCACAAAATAATCTAGGTATTTCTGTTGTAAATCTCTGGCAATTTGTGAGGGCAATCCAGCACAGGCATTTTCAAGAGCCATCAGCATGCCTACAGACAGCCGAGCTGCAGCCTCTTAAGCTGGGCCTGCCACTGCAGGGTCCACGTCACTTGGCAGTGAGACAAGGTAGCTAGTCGCATTCCTCCTTAAAAAATTATGTAAAATTCAACAGCACAGGACCACATGGTTGATCTTGTAGAGCAGGGGTCTTCAAACTACGGCCCTCCAGTTGTTCAGGAACTACAATTCCCATCATGCCTATTTATGTCTGTGAAAGTTAGAGTTTTACAATGCCTCATTGGATGTGTAGTTGTACAACAGCTGGAGGGCCGTAGTTCGAGGATCCCTGTTGTAGAGTGCCAGGTTGATTGGAGTCAAAAACAGCCTGAAACGAATCGATAGGATGCCAAAGGCGTTTTCGACCACCATTCTGGCACGAGAGAGCCTGTAATTGAAGATTCTCTGCTCTGGGGTGAGGTTTCTCATAGGAAACGGCTTCATCAGATGTTCCCCCAAAGCAAAGGCCTCATCTGCAACAAAAACAAAATCGAGGCCCTCAACATTCTCCTCAGCAGGTGGCAAATTTAAAGTACCATCCTGGAGCCGCTTGTAGAACTCTGTCTGCATAATCACTCCTCCATCAGAGTTGCGGCCGTTCTTCCCAACATCCAGATACAAAAAATCATAGTTGGCAGACACTACAGCTAGCATGACTATGCTGCAAAAGCCTTTATAATTAAAATAATATGAGCCAGAGTTGGATGGTGGGAAAATCCGGACATGCTTGCCATCTATAGCACCACCACAGTTGGGAAAATCCCACTGATGGTGGAACTGGGCTGCAACGTCCTGCCATTGCTGTGGGTTGGAAGGAAACTGTAGATTAAAAAAAAGAAGAAAAAAAATTACTACTTCTGCACTAAACATTGCAAGCAGATTTGATACAAACATTCTTAGCCAACATAAGGAGAAAACTTAAATGAGTATTTAAAGACAAAAGGGTAAGGTCAACTTATCTGATTCATCTCCTCCTCTGGTGGCTAATTAGCTAAATTTTAGGGTGGGGGGGAGGAAATGGGTAGATGACAGGTAACCCTCTCCACTTCCATGAGAGCTGTTTACCCAAATAATCAGGGATACTTTAGCCAGCCCCTCCTTACTTACACTATTGTCATCCCAGTGGACAGGTAAGAAGTGTCATAATCTAAAAATATGGATCCGCACTGCTCAAATTGTAGCACATTTTGACATTCTGAAAATACCTATCAATATAATAGGAGACAAAAACTATCTACGTTACAATTTGTAGGTAATCAGGCAGGCCCTTGCACTACATGGTTGGGTGAATTTAGACAGAAATTTAAACACAAAAGAGGAATAGTGTGTATGGGTTTGGCAAGTCAGCAGATAGAGTATTTGTATCTACTGACTTTGCATTTTTGGGGGGGGAGGGAGGGTTTGAAATGAGTTTGTGCCCCAAAAAACGGTCTCTTGCACTCTGCCTGAATTTGAGATCAACAATAGCATTTGTACACATTTTAGGGGTTGTTTAGGGTAAGCCCCAAAATGTTGCTGACATAAAACACTGTGAAGTTACTAGGCTAGGTGTGTATGGGCCCAGGATAGCATGCTGTGGAGGTTAAGGAAAATATGCATGTAGGCCAAAGGAGCAGGAAAAACTTACAGCATGCATGAGGACAAAGAGGACATTCACAGCATATTACAATATTGATAATTATGTAATCAACAAATTAAGACAATACATTAGCAAACATTAATACATAGAATGTGATCTTAAAGGTTAAAACTTACCCGAATATAGTCCTTCTGCAGTACTTGAATAATGGCTGAGCAGGTGTCTGGAATAATGAGTCCCAGAGCCTGGGGGGAGATCCCAGTGGTAAACTTGAGGTCCTGGAGACTTATCCCCATCACCAAGTAACGCAGGGTGGCTATGAGCCTTTGCTCTGGAGTGATGGCAAGCCTCATGCATGTGTCCTGCTTCTCAATATAGGGGGGCACCAATGCCAAAAGTTGGTGAAAGCAGGGATCTGTCATCCGGAGATAATTCCGAAAATCATCTGGATTATTCTCCTGAAGCTTTAGCAGCAAAGGCATATGACATAATTGGTCACGATTAAGCAACCAATTTTTGGTCCAAGAACTCCTGCTCCTCCTGTTCCTGGACTGTACTTGGGTCAAAGCAATAACTCCAAGCCCAATAATAGCACGTTCTCTCCTCCGATTACGCAATATGGCTGGTTGACGAACGGCTGTTCAGAAATGAACTGAAAAGCACGAATCAACACTCACCAAACTTCTACTAACATGAAATTAGCAGAAGGAGCCCAAAGGGTGGCGCCTAACAATTGAGCTTCCTCTTTATTGGCTCGTAGTACGTTGAGTACGTCACTACGTTCGTGTTTGTGTACCGTTTGTATTGCAAGAGAAGTTCACAGCACATGCCCTTTGTAAAAAAGTCTGACGCTTTGTTGGCCAACAATCCAATCATGTGCACGAGGACTGAAGACTGAGATGCCATTAAAGTTCATGAGCATGTAAAGACAGGCGTCCCAATACTTTTGGTAATTTAGTGTACACTTTATCAAAGGCAGATTCACAAATGACAATAATGATTTTTTTCAGAAAGCGAAGGCCATAAGTCTACTAATATGTCTAATTATTTTTAATAAGTGTTATTTTGCTGAGACAAACCATTTACATTTTTAATTCATACAGACTTTAAGTTAATTTGATTGGATACTTTTACATCCCATATTTTTTTTTTTTTTTATTAAAGGAAGAAAAAAAGGGTTGTGGTTTATAATGAATGTGATAATTAATTCCTAATTGATACGTGAGGAGTAGCTTAATTAAAAAGTCTCATCACCCACTATTAAGGCTAAACTGATTAAAACAACATATTAGTTAAACATGAATGTGCAATGAGCCCCTGGACAATTTTAAAACCACCATCTATAAAAAAATAAAATAAAAATTCCGTGCATTTAAGACCCCGGGCCATTAATATTATAAAATGTAACAAGGTAATGAAAGAAAGACAGAAATTGACATATTCCAAAGGAATATTATGGGGATAGACATTTCTGTCACTGAGTAATATTTGGTTTGTGAAGTCATACCAGATGCAAACATTTTCATAGGTCCTGTTCATTTTGAGTTAGTTACTGGATAAAACTCTATGGCCTTATTTACACTTGTGTTCCCACTGGAGAGCAATCCACGTTGGATCGCTCTTCAGAGGGAACTTGACTAGCAGTGAGGAGGCCTAATATCGCCTTCTCACCACCTGTTATAACCCCTTAACCACTTCAGCCCCGGACCAATTGGCAGCCAAAGGACCAGGCCCCTTTTTGCTATTCGGCACTGCGTCGCTTTAACTGACAATTGCGCGGCCGTGCGACGTGGCTCCAAACAAAATTGGCGTCCTTTTTTTCCAACAAATAGAGATTTGTTTTGATGGTATTTGATCGCCCCTGCGGTTTTTATTTTTTGCGCTATAAACAAAAATAGAGCGACAATTTTGAAAACAATGCAATATTTTTTGCTTTTTGCTATAATAAATATCCCCCAAAAATATATAAAAAAACTTTTTTTTTCCTCAGTTTAGGCCGATACGTATTCTTCTACATATTTTTGGTAAAAAAAAATCGCAATTAGCGATTATTGATTGGTTTGCGCAAAAGATATAGCGTTTACAAAATAGGGGATAGTTTTATAGCATTTTTATTAATATTATATTTTTACTAGTAATGGCGGTGATCAGCGATTTTTATTGTGACTGCGACATTATGGCGGACACATCGGACATTTTTGACACATTTTTGGGACCATTGTCATTTATACAGCAATCAATGCTATTTAAATGATTCCTGTATAAATGACAGTTGTCATTTATAATGGGTTAACCACTAGGGGAGGGGAGGGGTTATGGGCTGTGACGTGTGTGTGTTTTTTTTACATTAGGGGGCGGGGATGACGTCTGACGTCATTGATCGGCTTTCCCGATGACCGGGAACAGCCAATCAATGACAGGCAGTGTAGGAAGCATGGGGAGAGGTTTGTTTGTCTCCCCTTTCTTCAGCTCTGTGACCCGATCGCCCCGAGCGGCGATCGGGTCCGCTGGTCCCGCGGCCGGGGTCACGGAGCTCCCGACCGGGTCGCGAGCGCACGACCCACGGCCAGGCAATTGCAAAATCACGTTTATATACGGGATTTTGCCTGCCCGTGCCATTCTGCACACGTATATGTACATGGTGCGGTCGGGAAGCGGTTAAACTCTGCACCAATGCACCTCAACTACAAGCATCGCATGCGGTTGCAGGGCACCCAATTCAGTTGAATGGGTTGTGTACACTGGGTGGTGACAGCAGGGACAATGTTTGCACCTCCCTTACACACGATCCGAAAATCGAACGAAAAATACAGCTTTTGAATCGATTGTACGAATCGGATCGTTAGTACAGAGCTTTCGAGAGCCGATTACGACAGTTCATCCAAAATTATCAGATCGGACAATAACAAAAAATTTTCTCGTATGATACCAGATCGTATGATTTTTTGCCGAACCCGCTGATTGGCTCCCCCGCTGGCCAATGTGCCGGTGGCATGCGCACCCACAGAACCTTGCGCACAAACCGACGTATACCTACGGCGATTCGCACAGTCGAGCAAGCTTGCCGGAGTATAACTGCGGCGACTGGTCGGCAACAGGTTAAATGAATTCCAAATATGAATTCCAAATAATAATTCAACTAATCAACTGAATTTAACTAAACTAAATAACTAGATGAACTAATCTAAATGAAACAAAGCTAATTTTTTCGCCATGCACATGTCTAGTAACTCAAATAAGGGTAATGCTGTGATCTCGGCACATAACCCGGGACACACAATCATGGGAAAGGAGGACAGAGATGCGGGACTATCCTAGTAAATGTGGGAGAGTTGGCATCAATGGCATCAATGGCCACCTTTAATCTCCATGAGGGTCATATATGAAAGGGTGACAATGCAGGTGCACAATTGGGAGGCAGTTATCATCCTATAGCAGGAAATGACTGAACAAGGACATTCATACTAGGATCAAAGCATGTATGCGAGCAATGTACAAGCCTTAAAGCAGAAAATCAGATATTAAATCTAAAGTACGTTTTCCAGCTTTCTCACCTACACAATGATGTCAGAATAAAAAATGGCAGTGCAGGACCAGGAGTGTTGAGTCTTATGTTAAGTGGCAGCTTACACCTGAAAATGTTGGATTCACTGGGCAGGTGAAAATGTTTTTTGAGGAGGGGAGTGAAGCTCTTCTTTAATTTGTTCTTGTATCAGCCTCATAGGCGTGCACCATGGGGTGTGTGTGTCAGGTGTGCCTGGGCACCAGGACTGTGACAAGGGGTGGGCCGGAGGGGCATCTGCCCTGGGTGCAATGGTATACTGTAGGGATGGGGGCACCTTCCTTCTGTTACAATGCTGGCAGGAGTAGTACAATACAATATCCTGCGCTTAGGAGCCCGGTCAACTAAGTAGGTGGCGCAGCCAACCCCCTTAGAAGAGTAAATGGAATGTTGTAGGTCTTGCTGCCCTCCTCAGAACAATGGGTATCCTTAGAATTGAAACATACAAAAAGAAAAGGAGGGCACACCAACCTTGTGCATTACCAAAGATAAAATTTATTTATAAAATATAACAAGAATTATACTCACAAACAAGCTTTGAAACAAGGCTTATCGATACTCCAGCAATTGCAAGCAATATCTCTAGATGGAAGTGTGATTAAGGGGAATAATATCGCGCTAAACTTTAGTGAATGACTAAACAAACAGGTATAACCCCAAGCAGCTACATAAAAATGTGACGAAAATTCTATCAATAGTGAAAGTAAAAAATGTAGCGCTACATTTTTTACTTTCAATATCTCTAGATGCCTGCAACCTGGACCAGATATTTGGAGGAACCAGATGGCATTGCAAACGGCTTAGAAAACCCTCTTCCTCAGAGCCACAGCTATGGTAGATTGACCTCCTCGAGCATCCTCTTAATATACCCACAGTCACATGTATGGGTAAACGCCCACCAGAGCCTGCCACACCTACCTGAGGAAGAGGGTTCTCGCTCATAGCGCGTAAGCCGTTTGCAATGCCATCTGGTTCCTCCAAATATCTCGTCCAGGTTGCAGGCATCTAGAAATATTGTTCGCAATTACTGGAGTATTGATAAGCCTTGTTTTAAAGCTTGTTTGTGAGTATAATTCTTGTTATATTTTATAAATAAATTTTATCTTTGGTAATGCACAAGGTTGGTGCGCCCTCCTTTTTCTTTTTGTATGTTTAGGTGTAGTGAGAGTGGCAGTGTTCTTGACAAGCGAGTGACTGCTAGGCGTAGCATTCCCTACATTTGCACATCAAACTTGGTATCTTTGCCCTGGGCACTGGATGACCTTGCCCTGGCACTACTGGGCACACCCTAATCACTGTGTGCGGTGCTGATTTCCCCTACTGCCAAGGCCTCCCCGTGTTGCCCCCCCCTCCCCCACTGTGCTTCTGGCTTCCCTCCTCTCCTCTTCCCTTGGCTGCTGCGGGGAATGTTTTAGGATGGAGAACGAGGGAAGGGGCTAGTCAATATGTCATTTACCGACCCCTTTCTTTTTATAAATGAACACAGTGAAAACACTCTTCTGTGTATTCATAACTGAAGCATAACTGGTTTGTGAATGAACAGGAAGTCGCTCAACACAGAACACTTCCCATTCATTCAGTGCAGCTGATGCTACAGGGAAAGATATGTGTGTTTGAGCTTTGGGGTGCATACCCTAATGCAATAGGCTGCGCACACCTATGATCGGCCTCTTGCAGACCCAGTACAACAGAGCTAGAGTGTGGGAGGAAAAAGCAGCACAAAGAGCCAATCAGTTTGTGTGCTGGCAAGAAGAATGTTGATAGGAGGTAATATCAAAATGATGAGCTAATCACTGTGCTGCTTCTCCTTTCACTGTTCAGTCACTGGCTGGGGACCGGTTCAGGATGACCTGGGCTTAGAGGAAGCAGGTTGCAAAAGATTTCACTTTGATCATACACAGCCAAGGAAGAGTTAAATTAAATGAGAGAAGGAAAACTTTTAATCAGCTGAAATCCACATAGTCCCTCCTAAGCGCAGGTTTTAATAATCGTTTTGTATGAATATCATAGATCAAAGCAAACCTCAGCAGAGTGATAAACAATTTTCTGGCCGGTAAAAATGTAAATTCGAAGAGTAAAAGCGCATTTTCAAAACTGCCATTTTTTATTTTTTTTTCAATTGCAAGTACTAGAACTGCGCCGTGTTTGGAGAAGAAATTTTATGAATAGCCGAAGCCGCATTAAAGAGCTGGACCCATCTGGTCACTAGTACAACTCAATTTGATCTCATTCATTCCCTTTTGTCCGCCTCACTTTGCAGCAGATCTCTGAAAATTTTCAGACAACCGCGAGGGCAAATGCTTAACGTTCTAAATTACTATTAAAAAACAGGCGGTAGGATACGGAGACAATGCCGAGGCAATCTTTGTGAAGGTATCATTTCATGCAGACCTTTAGAACTCGAGAGCAGAAGCTAAATACTTCTGGGTCAGCTTTGTTTTGTCAGGTTAGAATATCTGTACAGACAACAGCTGAGCTACATCAATGGGGGTTAGGAGAGCCCTTTGAGCTTTTCACCGTCGCTTTGATGCAACAATAGGCTCATGCTCGGATCCTGAAAGAGGCCGCATTGTTTTATATTTTAATTTAAAAAGGGGCACAGATGACTTGAACTGTAGGATTTGATTAAAAATACAAACGCTGAGGAGATCTGGAAAAATAAAAAAAAGAGATGGAGGGCTGGTTGTGCAACGAGAGATCGGAGTTGTCTAGGAGTTTTTTTTTTTCTATTTAGTCTTTTCTTCTGCTACACATAATAGAATGGTCGTAGCATCTCCAAAAAAAATCACACATGTTATACCCTGAAAAAAAATCTATTCCTTCCTGGACACCTAGACATTTGTCTCATGGTCTCTAGCAATGGACAATGGCACAGCCTAAACACCGACCCTCCTCTATAGGTGAGGTTGCATGACCATATGCATCCCATGATGTGAAAGTTGGCAGATGCTAATGTTGCCTATAAGGTAATTTCCTTGCCTTATTTTGGTAAGGTGTGTAGGAGTCACCTACTACATTGCCAGCTACGTGAAGGCCATCTTTAATGCCAGCCACACACAGCAATCTTTTTAAAGCAGACCTTCTCAAACGTTTTATTCTATAGCAGGGGTCTCAAACTGGCGGCTCTCCAGCTGTTGCAAACTACAAGTACCATGAGGCATTGCAAGGCTGACAGTTACAAGCATGACTTCTACAGGCAGAGGCATGATGGGACTTGTAGTTTCTCAACAGCTGGAGGGCAACCAGTTTGTGACCCCTGCTCTAGAGCAACCCTTGAAATACTTTTCAGGTCTTGGGGAACACCCTGCTAAAACAAATTAATTAAGGATCAGTGGGCAAAAGGCCCCATTTCATTGGTTGCCGGTGGGAATAATTACCCCATTACATTGGTGGCCAATGGGAAGAATGACCTCATTATATTGGTGGCCAGTGTGAAATATTGGCCCATTACATGGTGGCCAGTGGGAAGAATGACCCCATTAAATTGGTGGCTGTAAACAATGACCCCATTACATTGGTGGCTGGTGGGAAGAATGGCCCATTACCTTGGTGGCTGGTGGAAATAATGACCCCATTATATTGGTTGCCGGTGGGAAGAATGACCCCATTACATTGGTGGCCATTGGGAAGAATGACCCCATTACATTGGTGGCCATTGGGAAGAATGACCCCATTACATTGGTGGTCAGTGTGAAAAATTACCCCATTACATTGGTGGTCGGAGGGAAAATAACCCTATTACATTGGTGGCCGGTGGGAAGAATGACCCCATTACATTGGTGGCTGTGAACAATGACCCCATTACATTGGTGGCTGGTGGGAAGAATGACCTCATTACATTGGAGGTCAGTGTGAAGAATGGCCCCATTACATTGGTGGCTGGTGGGAGGAATGACCTCATTACATTGGTAGCCAGTGGGAAGAATGACCCCATTACATTGGTGGCCAGCGGGAAGAATTACCCTATTACAATGGTTGTCACAGTGCCACCCTTACAGATAGCTAAAAAAAAAGAGTTTTTGGCCCTGGAAATTTGCAGGCACCATCATATAGGAGGTCAATCAGCCACAGCTCAATGAACCCCTAGCAACCCCTGGTGGAACCCTAGGCTTCCATGGAACCCTTAATGAAGATGACTTACAGCTTAAAGCTGAAGTTTACGTATATACATTTTTACATAGTTTTATTGGTCCAGCTTGGACCAATGTATGTATGTGCCATAATTGTGGGATTTTCATGCAGCTGAAATCACTGTAGTAGGCACCACTACTCCAGTGAGCTCCACTTTCATTTGCTAAATGATTGAACGAAGTGGAGATCAGAACACCACCACTTTGTCTCTCAAATCAGAAGGCACTTTGCTTTCTTTGAGAAAATGCAACGTGTTCTCTGAATGGTGCCCAAGCTGAAAGCCCAACCTCCTATATTCAGAATGCAGCAGGGCAGCTGCTCAGCATGGGTACTGGAAGCTAGTGGAGATCACTGGAGTAGCAGTGACTACTACAGTGATTTCCCGTTTCCGTGGGGGATCCCACAGATATGGCACATACTGTACATGCTTACATCCTGGACCAATGCAACTGTGTAAAAATGACCATACCTAAACTTCCGCTTTAACTCCAGGTAAACGGAAAAATACAAAGATGAAATTCTTACATGTGAGCTGTTTTACCTGGCAAAGGATTTTTATTTCTGCCCATCCAGTTGTAAGGTTTACACAGCTGTGCCTCACAGCCTAGCTCTGTCTAGCTAGGGATGGGACTTGATTTTACTATGCTGCAGTTTCAGAAATTCGGCCAGCAAAAGACTGTTGAGAGCTTTTCATCGGAAAATGCGACCGTGTGTAGGCTCCATCTGACTTTTTCTGGCGGAAGTTCTCAATTTTTCCGACGGAAAAGGTTTCTATCGGAAATTCTGATCGTCTGTGGCAATTCTGATGTGCAAAATTCTGATGCATGCTCGGAAACAATTTGACGCATGCTCGGCTCGTCGTAGTGTTGTACGTCACCACGTTCTTGACGGTCCAAAGTTCATCAAACTTTTGTGTGACTGTGTGTATGCAAGCCAAGCTTGAGCGGAATTCCGTCAGAAAAACCATCCAGGATTTTTCCGACGGAAAATCTGCTCGTGTGTACGCGGCCTAACTTCTGGGTCCTTTCTCCACCCAAACTCTGTGACTGGACAATGAAAGGAGAAGCAGCACACTGATGAGCTCATCTCTGCTCTCTTCTGCTATCAGCATGACTTTTTGCACTGTACCACTCCTGATTGGCCTCTTGTGCTGCTTCTGGCACCCACTTTCAGTAATAATTGTGAAGAGATAAGTTAATGGAGAAGGTAGAATTACAGTTTATCAGGTGGAGGCAGGATAGGCTTCCTGAAGAGATGAGTTTTTAGGGATTGCCTAAAGGTAAATAGAGTAGGGGATTGCATTAGAATGGATTGGGGTAGTTAGTTTCAGGTAATGGGAGAGGCTCTGGAGAAGTCCTGGAGGCGAGTATGAGAGCTAGAGAATAGGAAGTCTTAGGAGGAGATGATGGTTTGGATGATATTTTGATATGAGGTGAGTGATGTGACTTGGGGTAGGTTTTTGGATGGCTTTGTATGTTGTAGTTAGTATTTTGAAATCTATTTGTTGAGTTATTGCAAGCCAGTGGAGAGAAAGACAAAGGGACGGTAAACTGCGAAAGGCCGATTCCACGTCATATCCATACTGTAAATTCAATGATGCATTGCCTGCCTGGAGGGCAGCTTTAAAATTCAACCAGTTTCAATGAACCCTAAATAAAATAAAAAAATGCAAGTGATTGAACAAACCAGGGATATTTCCACACATGATTTTGATCAATTTTGCAAAAATTAGAAAACAAAAAAAGGAACAAAACGTGCAATGAGCAATTGGAACAAAAATAACTGTGGAGAAAACAATGGGATTTTATGCCACAATCAAACTTGGCCTTTAAGTCTTGATTCACATTGGTCAATTTGATCCGTGCCTAATGCAGGGCCCTTGTTTTACTGGAACCGGGATTACAGATGTTGCATACATTCATGTGCCGGCAGTCCCATAGCTGTCTATTGGGATGCAATGGCTACACGGATATAGACACTGCTCACAACGTGACATCCATTTGGGTGCGGGTGCACTTGCACCCGCATGGATGTCACATTGTAAACAGTGGTTCCCATATAGACCCAATAGACCCAGAGTGCATTGGATATCACATTAGGAGTAGTGGCTGTATTCGTGCAGCCATTGCATCCCAGTAGACAGATATGGGACTGCTGGCATGGGGACGAACGCAACACCTGTACGCTTGTAACACCCAGCCCTGCATGACTGCTATTGGCTACTGGCTATTGCACTTCCTTTTTCTAGTCCCGTCGTACATGTTGTACGTCACCGCATTCTAGACAGTTGGACTTTGGTGTGACCGTGTGTAGGCAAGACCGCTTGAATGGAATTCCGTCGGAATTCCATCGGAAAAACCTTCAGATTTTATTCCGACGGAAAAACCGCTCATGTGTACGCGGCATTAGACAACAATGGGGCTCTGGCCACACAGTGCTTAGAAGACTTTTATCTTGTAAGGTGTGGGAATTACAAAGCCTGCAGATTTTGTCAAATACAAGCTCTGTCATTGCTAGGTTTATCATCCTCATAGACCAAGTTCTCTGTTCTGCCTCCTGAGTACACCGTTACCCACCGCAGCACCGCTGACCGCTAAAAGATTGCATTAGTAAAACACATACCAGGTTTCATTCTGAAATATAAGTCTCAGGGAATCAATAGATGACATTTTCAGACGACTAGCATCTGTACGTCAAAGTTAATGGAATTAATCCATAGAAAACGAGACTACCCCTATCATCAAATCAATGCAAAACTTCATAGCAAAAAGGTTAATGGGGGGAATAGTCAGCAAAGTCATAATCGGATATCAAGATGAAACTATTTTTATGCCATGTTGAAAAGTGAGCATTGTAAGCGCTCAATCTCCTGCCACGAGCCCCGCTCTCCAGTTTTATAAGTGATGCAGGCAGAGTAGGAAAACGCTTGGAACTGGACAAGGAAATTATTATTTCTACACTGTTGATGATTGTTGTAGAATAGATGATGGTAGTTATTGGAAAGTTGGTATTTTATGGATCTCTCATACGCAAAAACAACAGGTGAAACAAAAGTAGCCTTTTCTTGTAGTTGTGGTGATTTCTAAACTGGAATAAAAGGGAAAAGGTGTTAATTGTTTTTCAATTATGATGGTAATCCAGCCCTCACCCACTCCCTACTAGAGCATCTTTGCACCTATTAAAAATAATCTGTATACTCCCCTTTTTTCCAGGTGTCTTTGGTTTGGTCTGATGATGTCACAGGTCCTCTTCGCCTTCTTCTTCCTCCGGAGATGGGCAGACCCTAAATGATGTAGAGAGCAGAGCTACATAAGACTGATCTTGCCGACATTGAAATAATGCTCATCATAATGATGCTAATTTTGCCCGTAGATCTGTTATATTTTGCCTTCTGTAAAGGTGACAACACTGTAAAGATGACGTTCTGTAATAGTGGCATTGTTGTTACCTTGTGAACAGGGTAGATTTAGATGGACATCAGTAAAAAACTGGCACTTTCTCTCTTGCCAGTGACAGGAAAAGGTTGCCAGAAAAAAATATGTCTGTGATGCTCGGCCGGCCGAGACCATTCAAGGGGCCTGCTATAGTGTGTTCGGGTGGCGGCAGGTCTGGCGGATGTGGTGCCTGAATGTGTCGTGTGATGTCACGGTGCAAGGGAGCTTAGCATAATGGCTGGAACCTCATGTGCGGCTCTGTGGGACAGGAGCAAGGCATGCTGGGAGTGGGACTGTCAGTGCTGTTTGGACTAGAGTGAACGGAAGGGACCACCTGGCTTGGAGAGAGACTGTCACTGTGACTCAGGAGGGGAGGTGTCATGTCGGTGAGGTGTCATCATCATATGTGCTGCTGCACACTGCTTCCAGTATCACTGTGAGAGTCAATTTCATGTGTGTGTGTGCCCGCCCATTCTAATGTCTTGCCCTCCTGTGTCCTGCCCCTGAACTACTTTTTTACTAAAAAGTAGCGGTGCAGTGATTCTTTGTACTTTTTTACTACATTGAAAATAAAATAAGAAATCTGTTTTTATAACTTAACATCTACCTAAAGTGGAGCTCCACCCAAAAGGGGAAGCTCTGCTTGTCTGCCTCCTCCCCCTCCCCCTATGCTACCACATTTGGCACCTTTTGGGGACGAGAGGGGAGCAGGTATCTGGTTTTGACAGGTACCCGCTCCCATTTTCGGCTCAGCTTGCCGCAGCGAAGTGAGTCAGAAGTTCAGCCCCCCCTCCTTCCCCCCAGCAGCTTACCCATTCACAGAGCGCAACCCGATTCATGCATACACAGTAGGAAAGGCTTCACTGACAGTTTCCCTTAGCCAAGATGGCGGTGCCAGCACCCAAGAGCCAGTTCAAGAATTGGCTCGGTGAGGACACCGCTGGATGCCTGGACAGGTAAGTGCCCTAATAGTAAACGTCAGCAGCTACAGTATTTGTTTGTATTTTATTTTTTGGAGGGAGGGGTCGGAAACTCCGCTTTGAATAACATTTCACATCACACAAGTAATATATGCTAATTGTATATTGTAATTGTTTGTAGCCTACCTATTGAAATTTGCACTTAAAACTGTAATTATGCAACTTTTGAAAATGCCAGTAAAAACTTGGCTGGGCCAGTAAATTTTGGGTGTTGTGTCAGTAAATTTCAATTTGGTAGGTTGGCAACACTGCTGTGTACTTACCTATTTTTAATCTGATTTGGTCACATGATTCAGAAAATTCCGGCTCTCCTGTGTAAGCAAACACTTAACAACGGCTGTGAATTCCTGGAGCCATGATGTCACCCATGTTGTGTTGGCACTGCCTCCTCTTCCCTGCAGAAGCCTCTCTCTGACACAGGGGAGCCGGAGATGCAGGATCACGTGACAGGAAATGAGCAGGTACAAAAAATAGGTGAGTTCACAGGACTTTTTTGTGCAGGATCGGTTGGAGAAGCTGGTGGGAGAATTAAGCCAGCCATACATGAATCAAAATTCGTTTCAGCAGGGACTGGCCAAAATTTGATCCACATATGGGTAACCTGGTTATACAAAAGTCGATCCATCGATTGACTTGTGTACAACCAGTCTGTCGGGTTTGTCCCGATTGATTAGTGCCGCAGGCTATAAGCTGGCAAAACGAATTGTTGTGTTCTGCGGGGAAGGCTCCCTGTGCCCCCGGCAGAATGTATGAATGTGTTGATAAAGAAATTGATCAATTTGTGAGTGGAAAGAAAATGCATAATGTATGACCTGCTTTATCATCAGCCTTTTCTTTCACTTTAAAAGACCAACAAATTAAATCCCAATGTTAGATAACACTTTTTAAAGCAGAACTAAAACCTCCTGTCCTTTGCAGCTGTAGCGCTACTCCTGTAAGAGCTGCTGGTCAACTAGATCCTTCCGGAACAGTGCAGAGGGTACCAGTCACACAAGCAACAGTCCATTCACTTTGGCTCCATTAAGCAGTCTAGTACAGCCTTCTTCACCGGTCTTGCTTTTGGGTTTGCAGACTCCGGCTCTGTGACTGGCCAGAGCTTCAATGACATCAACCCTGCATGTGCACGGGAGCCGCCGGTCACGGCACAGGGCTCTGAAGGAACGGCACGGGTGGCCATTCCTTCAGAGCACATGTGCCAGTCATGTCACTGGCTGGATGTAATGTAAATATCTCCTAGACAGTGCATGTTTAGGAGATATTTACACTACCTATAGGTAAGCCTTATTTTGGTTTTACCTATCGGTAAAATTCAAAGATGGAAGTTTACTTCCTCTTTAAGTGTATTTTTTCCTAAAATCTGTGATTGATAAACAGCCATGCAAATATTGTGTGACATTACAAATTGCAACAGCCACCATTTTATGCTCCAGGGCCTCTGCTTTCAGAAAATATAATATGTTTGGGGGTTCAAAGTAATTTTCTAACAAAAAGTTAAGTATACAGGGAGCAGCAGTGACACCTCCCATGAGCGGGCCGATGACACCTTGCACTAAAAAGAAGTGGGTTGAATGATACTGGGTGTCATTCAGCCTGGAAGACAGCAGAAGCTGGATCACAGAGCGGATAAGCATGTAGGGAAGAGAAAGTTAGTATTGCAGCTAGGATCATGCGTTATAATTTATGGACAAATATTTAAATAGAAATGTAATAATGTTTGGCCCTTTAAATTGGCATATCGGCGATGTGACACAACGCTATTAGTTACGTGTGTTTGGAGAATCCTGACATCAATTCTATTTCTGTAAACAAGAGTCTTGATAATTCTCATTCTATTTTCAGAATTTGTTTGGAATCAATTGATAGCTCTGTACAGGAGATCAAACCTTCACTTCCTAATGGCCATTTATTAATGCATTTATTGAAGCGCAGACTCGCGGGCTGAGCTAATCATGATAGGTAGGTTTATATATGATGACCTGCATTAGAGAGAAGATCACGTCTGCTTTGTATTACTATATCCAGTTCTTTCTTAAAAGAGAAGTATGAGATCTGTTTTTTTTTTTTTATCATACTTACCTAGGTGGATGTAGCAGCAAACCGATGCTGCATCTTTCCCCCCGCCGCATCTAAGACTGAGTACTGAGCGATCTAACACTGCCGATCGCTCAGTTCTCAGAGCTCCGTGAGCGGTGGCTCTCTGCTCCGCCCCCCCCCCCTTACTGGGGCGCTGGGCTGTGGAGGGGGCAGGAGCTGCCGGTTCAGGCTCTCAGCAACTCGCTGAGAGGCAGAGCCCGGTGCCAGTCCAGGTATCTGGGTGGACCCCTACCATATAGTCGCAAACTTTCCCAAGCCTGGACCAGCTCTGTGACGTCAGCCGACAGCGGGCTTCAGCCCGGTGTCTGCTCAAAGTGGGTCACAGGGGTGCAGAACGAAATGTCCTCCTGTGATCCACAGGAGAAGTACAGCCAAATTAGCTTTTGCCTGTACTTGTCAATTAAAGAGAGTCTTTCCTCATAGATAGAAGATTATTGCCATATATCATCAACGCCATAAAGTTCTGTGCGATACTGCAAGTTTATCGCTGTATAGTTCTGTGCGTTACTGCAAGTTTAACGCTGTATATTTAATTGCGTTACTGCAAGTTTAACACCATATAGTTCTGTGTGTTACTACACGTTTGACGCAGTATATTGCAGTATATTATAGTGTATCCGTGGAATGTGTCTGTGTAGTGAGTACTCAAATTAAAGTGCACCAAACACCACTTTCCATTGATTAAAGTAAATCTACGTACATATTTACACATCTTTATTACATTTTGTTAATAAGCACTCCCCCCATTATGTCTGGGAGGACAGCAAGGAGAGGCATACTTTCCCATGGCACTGTAAGGGGGCCAGCAGCGTATGTGTTCACAGACAAAGCTGGACGTGGTCAGTCCTCAGGCAGGGCATCATTTCCTCTATTTAGTGATGTTGCCCATGCTATCCAGCCACAGTATACAGAGGAGGTGGTGGACTGGCTTACTAAACCGTCCTCATCCTCTTCATCCTCCGTCACCCAAGCAGAGACTAGTGCGCAGTCCCCTGCAGCTGCCAGAGTGACAAAACCTGCCTCCTTGACCACAGCTATTCCTGCCATAACCCTAGCATCAGGCATGAAGGAGTCAGCAGACTTTTGAACACAGCGTCAGCCATTGCTCCTTGACGATGCACAGCCATTACTCGATTCATATGTTGGTTCTGAGGTTGAGGAAGGCAGGAACATGAGCCTACAGAGAGGGGAGAACAATGGTACAGAAATTGGCATTCATGTTCCCCCAGCCGCAGCGTATTGCCTGGTTGTCTCCAGTGGTAATGAGGATGGAGGAGATGATGATCATGAGGTCACTGACTCCACTTGGGTGCCAGATAGAGCAAAGGAGGTAAGCGAGGGTGAGGCACAACCCCAACGAGACAGCCATCATGGAAGAGTAGAGAGCAGCCACTCTATTCCATCACATTGTGGAGCTGTTATCTCCTGGCCCACTTCCCACAGCTCAGCTGTCTGGGCGTTTTTTAGTACATGTGCAGCCGATCGCACTTCTGCTATTTGCAAACTTTGTCTCAAGCACATCAAGCGTGGCAAAAACACCAACCATTTGGGTATTACATGCTTGACAAGGTATTTAACCTCCCACCACTCAGCCCATTGGTAAGAGTACCTAAAAGCCACACAAAGGTGCACCTCAGTCTGTCCCTGCTATACCTCATGACCTCTCAGCAGCCACCTCTGACAGGGATGATGGTATATAGCAGGTTGTCCCAGGTCCTTGCAGCACATCTGCCAGCGGCACACCACCAGCTGTAGACTATAGCCGGCAAATTTCTCTGCCCCCTTTGCTGCAGCTGTAAAAAAAAATAAAGTCCCTGTCACCCACATGCCCAGCGTCTAAATGCAAGCTTGTCAAAGCTGCTGGCTCTACAACTTCTGCCTGGTGGATTCTGCATCCTTCCGTGAATGTGCAGAATGTGCTGTACCACAATGGCAGGTCCCCAGTCACTCTTTCGTTTCACGTAAGGCCATTCCAGCTCTCTACCATCACGTGGAAGGCAATGTTGTGGCATTGTTGGGCTAGGCAGTCAGCCACAGAGTCCACATTACTGCTGACACGTGGTCCAGCAAGCATGGGCAGGGATAATATATTTAGTTCACAGCACACTGGGTAACTCGGAATGATGCAGGACAGGGCTCAGTGCTGCAGCTTGTAGTGCCCCATGTCTCCATACAGCTGCTGATGATGCCAGATTTGTCAGCTCTACCCCCCTCCACCTCCTCCTCCTCAATGCCCTCTGATGCTGAATTGTCATTTGAACCTCAAGTACCCCTAATCGTTCAAAGGGCTATTCAATTAATCAGGCTAAAAGGTGCCATGCAGTGCTTCAGCTGGTGTGTCTAGGGGACAGGAACCACACCGGAGCAGAGATTCTTGCAGCTCTACAGGGACAGGCCCAGAGGTGGTTCAGGCCATGCCAGCTGGAGCCAGTAATGGTGCTGTGTGATAATGGCACAAACCTCCTGTCCGCCCTTAGACAGGGAAAGTTGACACATGGGCCATGCCTGGCACATGTCCTCAATTTCTAACTATGTATCCATGGTTAGAAGATCTACTAAAGCAGGCCAGAAGAGTCTGTAGCCATTTTAGGCGGTCATACACAGCCAGTGCTCGGTTGGCTGAAATTCAGCAGGAATTTCACCTGCCCATAAACCACCTGATTTGTGGTTTTTCACCCCCAGAACCCTTGGGAGTAGTACGTGGCTGGGAGGAGGCGGTCCCAGATATTGTAATCCTCAGTGACCCCGAGGTGTCTGCTTCTCATGCCTCCACAAAATTGCGGTGCATGGGCTCCCTCATGGTTTAAAGCCTGCGCAAGGACCCCAGAATACGTGGTGTAAAGGAAAATGATCACTATTGGTTGGCAACCCTCCATGACCACCGTTATAAGGGGAAAGTCTCAGAACTAATCCCGTCCCCACAGAAAGTGCAGAAGATGAAATCTCTTGAGGACACCTTAAAGGAGTTTAGCGAATGCTTTTTCTGGCTCTGGTAGGTTACAGTGTCGTGGAAAACGTAGTTTTGAGGCTTCTGTTGGTGAAGAGAGGAGCGGTGGAGAAGGCAAGTGATGCATTTCTGAATTTTATTAGTCCCCACATCCCATTGGAAGCATTTGCATTACATGGTGGACGATTTTTTATGGGGCAAAAACAGAGATGGAGAGCTTTCCAGTCGACGATCCACTGGCTTACTGGGTCATGAGAATAGACCACTGGCCAGAACTTGCCCAGTATGCTATTGAGCTGCTGGGCTGCCCTGCATCCAGCGTGCTTTCTGAACGGGCATTAAGTGCTGCTGGAGGTTTTGTTACTGATCATAGAACGTGTCTGTCCACAGACTCCGTGGACCGTCTGACTTTTATCAAGATGAATCAGTCCTGGATTACCAGTGTTAGGAATTAGTTTCATAGTAGAAATTGGACAATCCTTAACTCGTACAATACTTCAAGAAAAGTTGTTTATTCTTGACATAGCAAAGACAAGACTTACATAATGACAGCTGGTAACATATGGTAAGGTGATGTTTGTTCCAGAAGGAGAGAGTGAGACGACAGGTGGTATGTCTTTTCAGAGTGCAGAATTTCCTTCTAGTCTCCTCTCTATCCAGTGTTCACTCGTGATGCATTATTACACTGTATGTAAAGCTAAGCTAAGCATTATTTACATTTAGCACTTCTCTGAGGAAAGGTAGTACTACTGTTCGTAAAAAAGTAACACCCACTCGTGTATATTAAGTAACATAACTCCACCCATTGTCCTGACATAGTAACTCAGAATAGAAATACATACACAGCAAATGACTCTTTTCTGTCTTTTGTCAGTAACCTTCATGAACTAACATTAATATTACATTATAACATTCATGTGTTTCATATCGATTTCAGAAACTTTTATCACTTAAAATAGTAATAAACTCAAAATCTCTAACAATTGACACTGAACAATTATAAACATAATAAGTAATTTACCCGTTTGTAGATACATAAAAAACATAACTTTCACATTATTTAATTTGTCATTTTCTATCTATCTATCTATCTATCTATCTATCTATCTATCTATCTATCTATCTATCTATCTATCTATCTATCTATCTATCCATGACCAGCAAGCAACTCTTTATATTATGTATTTCCTTTTATCTTATTAATACCATCAATATAATAATTTCAAGCTCTAAACACTCATATGCTCTTATAGCAGACAATTCATTAAAAAAAATCATATTTTAGAATCACATCCCAACCCCCCCTCACATAATGATCGACCGATCAATATGTCGCTTATGATGCAAGTCCATATGAATAAATCATTGAAGTTCATTCAAAAATGATAGTCCTTGATAACATAATTAAAAAAATAATTTTGAAAAAACAAGAAGTAGGAACAAATAGAAGTTTAGTTGTGCTTGATGCATGGTCATGGAAGAAAAAATAAAAATCCAGAAAAGAATAGAATAATTTTCTTTAAAATGAAAACAAGTATCAAATTCTTATAAAAAATTATATGTTTTCTTAAGTAATTTTAGTTAATCAATATAAACCATTCACTCATAATCCTTTCTGTGTTTACCCATTTTGTTTTTATTTTTACCAATTATTTTTATTTTTACCAATTATTTTGAAACAAAAAGAACTATAATCCCAATTACTTTAAAAATAACAAAACAACCTTCCCAATTGGCATCCTAATTGATATCCCAGTTGGCATCCCTGGAACCTCCAGATCTATAATTCTTAACCATAACTTTAGCTAGTGGAATAAATTACTAAACATACTCATTAGCAGTAGAAATCTTATTCTAGACATCATTTCTATTTAAATTTAGCAATGTTTTGTGAACAAACTTCTGAAATTCCTGTACCTGTTGTTGCAATTTTTTTTATACAACAGATTGTAAAAAAACTAAATATTCTAATCTCAAAAGACATAAAAAAATAGACATTCTTCAGCCTGTCATTAACTCAAAAAGTTAACAAACCGTATGTTTAGAAAATACTAAAGTTTTTTTTAAACTAAAAATATAGTAGGTAAATAAGTCACCCAATATGACATACATTCACAACAACTTAGCTTTTGTGAAAACAATATTATTTTTTTCTAAAATGACCTCAATTAATTTATCAAAAAGAAACATTCCCTAAAAAAAAATATCCTTGTATCCTCCTTTAGCAGGTGAAAAAAACAAATATAATCAATCTATATAGATTGCCAAATCTGTCAATACTTTGTAGTATCAAATTACTCTTTCCTTTTGAGTTGTTCTATAAACAAATAAAACAATATTCAGACGTTTGATGACAAAGTGCTCTAAAATGAGTAGTTCAGAATTTCTTTCCTTAAAGCGGTTCTGCACTGTCTGTATTTTTTTTTTTTTTTGTGCAATGCAATGGATTGCAAGATGTTATTAAGTACTCACTACAGTACTTATTTAAGTTCATGTTCACTAAGTCATTGCTGCCGGTTTTCGTCATGTAAAATAATTTAGAAACATCCTTCCTGCTGGGTGCCATCTTGCCTGTGGGCATGTGAAACCACACAGGCACTTCAGATGGCCCAGCATGCACCGCCGTTACTGCGCCGATCTCGCGCGTGCGCAGTAACGGCAAACTGCAGCTCACGTTCTCCGAAATCTCGCGGGATGTCGGCACATCTGCCGACATCTCGCGAGATTTCGGAAGATGTGGCCGAAATCTCACGAGATTTCGGAAGATGTCCGCACTGACTCCTGGGATCAATGACACCAGATCCCAGGAGACAGTGCGGCGTGACGACGATCGACGCAGAGACCCCGCCCACCGCCGAAGAGACAGAGGAAAGGAAGTCAGCGATTACAAGGTGGAAAAAAAAAAAAACACACTTCATTTAGTACTCTTTGCCTGATTTGGAAGGCAAAGAGATTTACTAAATGAAATGTGTGCACAACCACTTTAAATTAAACAAAAAATCTATAAATCAATTAGTCACCCAGGTAGTGGTACCTGGATATGCAAAAAGAGAATATTTTTTCATTTAAAAAGAAGTCTATCCATTATTGTTGGAATCAATTATTTTTACCATAAATTTTATCTCCACAATCAGTCTGTACTGATTCTAACTAAAATCAAAATTTCATAGTCCCCCTTTTTATCCTGTGACTAAATTAAATCTTGTAAAGAATAGTCTTACCAGATTATTGTGTTTTTTTTTCACTACAATTTCCCTTATAATTGCTTTAATTGTGCAAAAGAACACTAATTTAGGTTGGGCTTTCCTAAATATTCTATTTCTAAAAGAAACTTTGATCGTGTTGAAGTAGATTATTTTTCAGAACCAACCATGCCTCTCATACAGTATGATTGAATGAACCACACATGCTCTGTCACTCTGACTGCTAAACAAACACATGGCAGTCTTAAGTTCAGCTTTCAGTGCAGAACACGTATACAGAAAGTTTATATTGTAATAAAAAAATAGCTGATCTGAAATCCCAAATAGAAAATCCCATCACATACTGTACATTGCATTGTGCCAATATCTAGTGCTATCTATAGGCAAATTCTTTCCCGGTAAATGTCTACTAAAAGTTAAAAAAAAAGTGACTTTTGCACAATTCATTTAGACAACTGTGGCTCTATCCCTCACAATGCATCATTTTAGTCAAGACATATTTATCTCCTACTTCAACTGACAATCCTTTCTTTTTAACATCCAATAGCCACTAGGCAAAGCTGTGTGCATTGATACATCCTGTTTTCCTTGTAATAACACCTTTAACCACTTGCCTACAGGGCACTTAAACCCCCCTCCTGCCCAGACCAATTTTCAGCTTTCGGTGCTCTCACACTTTGAATGACAATTAGTCAGTCATGCAACACTGTACCCAAATGAATTTTTTGTCCTTTTTTTTCCCACAAATAGAGCTTTCTTTTGGTGGTATTTGATCACCTCTGGGTTTTTTATTTTTTGCGCTATAAATGAAAAAATACCGAAACTTTTGAAAAAAAAACGCATTTTTCTTTGTTTCTGTGATAAAATTTAGCAAATTATAAATTTTTCTTCATAAATTTTGGCCACAATTTATACTGCTACATATCTTTGGTAAAAAAATAACCCAAATTAGTGGATATTATTTGGTCTTTGTGAAAGTTAGAGAGTCTACAAGCTGTGGTGCAAATAATACGAAATTGATCACACCTGATGTACTGGTGGCCTATCTCATTTCTTGTGACCCTAACAAGCCAGGAAAGTACAAATACCCCCCAAATGACCCCTTTTTTGAAAGTAGACATTCCAAGGTATTTAGTAAGAGGCATGGTGAGGTATTTGATGTTGTAATTTTTTCCCACAATTCTTTGCAAAAAGATTTTTTTATTTCTTTTTTTTTCACAAAATTGTCATTGTAATAGGTTATTTCTCTCACATGGCATGTGTATACCACAAATGACTTTTCCACAGCCTGGCCACTTAGAGAGGCCCAACATGCAGGGAGCAACATCACGTGTTCTAGCAGCATAAATTACACATCTAACTTGTTGACTACCTATTACACTTTTGAAGGCCCTGGAGCACCAGGACAATGACACGTGACACTGACGTGGCACTGATGACAGATGGCACTGATACGTGGCACTGATGACACGTGACACTGATGTGGCACTGATGACAGATACCACTAATACAGGGCACTGATGACATGCGACACTGATGACAGATGGCACTAATATGTGGCACTGATGACAGATGGCACTTATACGTGGCACTAATACGTGGCACTGATGACAGATGGCACTAATACGTGGCACTGATGACACGTGACACTAATGACAGATGGCACTGATACGTGGCATTGATGACACGTGACACTGATAACAGATGGCACGTGACACTGACAGGTGGCACTGATGACAGATGGCACTGATACGTAGCACTGATGACAGATGGCACTAATATGTGGCATTGATGGCACGTGACACTGATATGGCACTGATGACAGATGGCACTATGTGGCACTGATGACACGTGACACTGATATGGCACTGATGACAGATGGCACTATGTGGCACTGATGACAAGTGGCACTGATGTGGCACTAATGACAGATGGCACCTATACGTGGCACTGATGACAGGTGGCACTTATACGTGGCACTGGGGACAGATGGCACTGACAGGTGGCACTGGGGGACAAATGGCACTGACAGGTGGCACTGGGGACAGGTGGCACTGGGGACAAATGGCACTGGGGACAGGTGGCAGTGGGGACAGGTGGCAGTGGGGACAGATGGCAGTGGGGACAGATGGCAGTGGGGACAGATGGCAGTGGGGACAGATGGCAGTGGGGACAGATGGGCACTTTATTTTTATTTTATTTATTTTTTTACTAACCGCTGCAGCCGTTCATCTCTCCCTACTCACACGCTGTCTCTGTGTGAAGAGGGAGAGCGGTGATGAGAGATGATCTCATATGTTTACATTAAAGATCATCTCTCATTGGACACGCCGATCGCGCTGTAAATGGCCGCTGTGATTGCCCATTTACAGCAATCTGTGACTGGCAGTGTCCAAGGGACACGGCCAGCACAGAACTTCCCGATGCGCGCTCTCAGGAGCGCGCATTGCGGAAGTAAACAGGAGGACGCCCTCCCTAGGAGCACCATCAAATCTATCATAACCAAATAGAAAGAACATGGCACAACAGCAAACCTGCCAAGAGACGGCCGCACACCAAAACTCATGGACTGGGCAAGGAGGGCATTAATCAGAGAGGAAGCACAGAGACCTAAGGTAACCCTGGAGGAGCTGCAGAGTTCCACAGCAGAGACTGGAGTATCTGTACATAGGATGACAATAAGCCGTACGCTCCATAGAGTTGGGTTTATGGTAGAGTGGCCAGAAGAAAACCATTACTTTCAGCAAAAAACAAAATGTCACGTTTTGAGTTTGCAAAAAGGCATGTGGGAGAATCCCAAAATGTATGGAGGAAGGTGCTCTGGTCTGATGAGACTAACATTGAACTTTTTGGCCATCAAAGAAAATGCTATGTCTAGTGCAAACCCAACAAATCACATCACCCAAAAAACACTATCCCCACCGTGAAACATGGTGGTGGCAGCATCATGCTGTGGGGATGTTTTCCTCGTCAGAGTTGAGGGAAAGATGGATGGTGCAAAATACAGGGATATTCTTGAGCAAAACCTGTACCACTCTGTGTGTGATTTAAGGCTAGGACGGAGGTTCACCTTCCAGCAGGACAATGACCCCAAACACACTGCTAAAGCAACACTTGAGTGGTTTAAGGGGAAACATGTAAATGTGTTGGAATGGCCTAGTCAAAGCCCAGACCTCAATCCAATAGAAAATCTGTGGTCAGACTTAAAGATTGCTGTTCACAAGCGCAAACCATCCAACTTGAAGGAGCTGGAGCAGTTCTGCAAGGAGGAATGGGGAAAAACACCAGTGGTAAGATGTGGCAAGCTAATAGAGCTAACCAGGCTGTGTAACCAGATCTGCATTTCTCTGTTGGTAGTACACATACTTTCCAAACAGTGCACAGAAGATAATCTATTACTGTCAGTCAGCTGCCACACTTTGTATCCCTTTCATTCTACAATTCAGTAACAATCTCATTTATCGTTTTTACCATTTTTTAAACATATTTTGTTTGTACATCTGCCAAAAATCATGTACACTATATTTTAATATGACTTTCCTGATTATAGCAACGACAAAAAAAATTGTTTAGAGGACAATCTCGTGAAACTCACAGATTGGGTCCTGCCCATGAACTGCGATTGGCCATTTCCCAGAGAAAAACTCCTCCCCCAATCAAAGTCCTTACTCTTACTAGAAATGCTAATTGATAAAGACTTTTAACAGCTGGCTTTTACAATGTTTAGATTGAACAAAACTTTCATATTTTAATATTTTCTCTGGGTATCCTTAAAGCGGACTTCCCCATAAAAAAAAAACCGCCATGCGCCGTGACTGGCCGTGCAATCATCTGGGACCTGTCACGTGTCCCAGATGATTGACAGGGAGGGGGGAGAGGTGATCTCCCTTCATGCGCTGAGGGAAGTGACGTCAGGAGCCCAAGCGATGAAGGAGGCAGACTATGAGGGACCACATAGCAACAGGCATTATAAGGTAAGTAAAACATTTTTTTTTCAAATGTTTTTTTTTTTTTTTTTTTTAAAGAACATTAATGAAATTTCTTGGGGTGGAACTCCACTTTAAGTAAATTAGAACAATCTACTACTTTTAATTAATAACCAAATCCAAGTTTGGAATCTTTTGTAAAAATTGCTCAATCCTTAACTTATTATTTCTTGCAACCACATCTGTAGGATTTTAGTAAAACAATAAACACCATGTACTTTTCCATGATCTCATTTTCATACAGTTCTTTCCACAATCTTAATCAATAGTTTTTTCTGAAAACTTTGTTCTGCCCCTTTTATGCACGACACATGTAATAACACATTTTCTGTTGTTCAAGGCTTAAATATTCATAAACATTTTACATGCAGCATTAAACTTAGTTTCCTTATAAAATAACTTCTTTACACTCTGGTATTAATTAATTACCTTACTACTGCATGTATTCCATATACAGTCAGGTCCATAAATATTGTGACATCCACACAATTCTAATCTTTTTGGCTCCAAATCAGGTGAACAGTGTAGGAATTACAATAGCTTGTATATGTGCCTCCCACTTTTTAAGGGACCAAAAGTAATGGGACAATTGGCTGCTCAGCTGTTCCATGGCCAGGTGTGTGTTATTCCCTCATTATCCCATTTACAAGGAGCAGATACAAGGTCCAGCGTTCATTTCAAGTGTGCTATTTGCATTTGGAATCTGTTGCTGTCAACTTTCAATATGAGATCCAAAGAGCTGTCACTATCAGTGAAGCAAGCCATCATTAGGCTGAAAAAACAAAACAAACCCATCAGAGATATAGCAAAAACATTAGGTGTGGCCAAATCAACTGTTTGGAACATCCTTAAAAAGAAAGAACGCAACGGTGAGCTCAGCAACACCAAAAGACCTGGAAGACCACAGAAAACAACTGTGGTTGAGAAAACACCCTTCACAACAGTTGGCCAGATCAAGAACACTCTCAATGGGGTAGGTGTATGTGTGTCAAAGTCAACAATCAAGAGAAGACATCACCAGAGTGAATACAGAGGGTTCACCACAAGATGTAAACCATCGGTGAGCCTCAAAAACAGGAAGGCCAGATTAGAGTTTGCCAAACAACATCTAAAAAAGCCTTCACAGTTCTTGAACAACATCCTATGGACAGATGAGACCAAAATCAACTTGTACCAGAGTGATAGGAAGAGAAGAGTATGGAGAAGGAAAGGAACTGCTCATGATCCAAAGCATACCACCTCATCAGTGAAGCATGGTGGTGGTAGTGTCATGGCGTGGGCATGTATGGCTGCCAATGGAACTGGTTCTCTTGTATTTATTGATGATGTGACTGCTGACAAAAGCAGCAGGTTGAATTCTGAAGTTTTTCGGGCAATATTATTTGCTCATATTCAGCAAAATGCTTCAGAACTCATTGCACGGTTCTTCACAGTGCAGATGGACAATGACCCGAAGCATACTGCAAAAGCAACCAAAGACTTTTTTAATGGAAAGAAGTGGAATGTTATGCAATGACAAAATCAATCACCTGACCTGAATCCGATTGAGCATGCATTTCACTTGCTGAAGACAAAACTGAAGGGAAAATGCCCCAAGAACAAACAGGAACTGAAGACAGTTGCAGTAGAGGCCTGGCAGAGCATCACCAGGGATGGAACCAGCGCCTGGTGATGTCTATGCGTTCCAGACTTCAGGCTGTAATTGACTGCACAGGATTTGCAACCAAGTATTAAAAAGTGAAAGTTTGATGGATGATTGTTAATCTGTCCCAATACTTTTGGTCCCTTAAAAAGTAGGAGGCACATATACAAACTGTTTTAATTTCTACACCGTTCACCTGATTTGGATGTAAATACCCTCAAATTAAAGCTGAAAGTCTGCAGTTAAAACACATCTTGTTCGTTTTATTTAAAATCCATTGTGGTGGTGTATAGAGCCAAAAAGATTAGAATTGTGTCGAAGTCCCAATATTTATGGACCTGACTGTATATGGAACGTGTCACTTGCCACGTCACTTGTCAGCGGATGCAGGGTGTCACTTGCCACGTCACTTGTCAGCGGATGCAGGGTGTCACTTGCCACGTCACTTGTCAGCGGATGCAGGGTGTCACTTGCCACGTCACTTGTCAGCGGATGCAGGGTGTCACTTGCCATGTCACTTGTCAGCGGATGCAGGGTGTCACTTGCCACGTCACTTGTCAGCAGATGCAGGGTGTCACTTGCCACGTCACTTGTCAGCGGATGCAGGGTGTCACTTGCCACGTCACTTGTAAGCGGATGCAGGGTGTCACTTGCCACGTCACTTGTCAGCACATGCAGGGTGTCACTTGCCACGTCACTTATCAGCGGATGCAGGGTGTCACTTGCCACGTCACTTGTCAGCAGATGCAGGGTGTCACTTGCCACGTCACTTGTCAGCGGATGCAGGGTGTCACTTGCCACGTCACTTGTCAGCACATGCAGGGTGTCACTTGCCACGTCACTTATCAGCGGATGCAGGGTGTCACTTGCCACGTCACTTGTCAGCAGATGCAGGGTGTCACTTGCCACGTCACTTGTCAGCGGATGCAGGGTGTCACTTGCCACGTCACTTGTCAGCACATGCAGGGTGTCACTTGCCACGTCACTTGTCAGCGGATGCAGAGTGTCACTTGCCACGTCACTTGTCAGCGGATACAGGGTGTCACTTGCCACGTCACTTGTCAGCACATGCAGGGTGTCACTTGCCACGTCACTTATCAGCGGATGCAGGGTGTCACTTGCCACGTCACTTGTCAGCAGATGCAGGGTGTCACTTGCCACGTCACTTGTCAGCGGATGCAGGGTGTCACTTGCCACGTCACTTGTCAGCGGATACAGGGTGTCACTTGCCACGTCACTTGTCAGCACATGCAGGGTGTCACTTGCCACGTCACTTATCAGCGGATGCAGGGTGTCACTTGCCACGTCACTTGTCAGCAGATGCAGGGTGTCACTTGCCACGTCACTTGTCAGCGGATGCAGGGTGTCACTTGCCACATCACTTGTCAGCGGATGCAGGGTGTCACTTGCCACGTCGCCTGCCACCGGGTCTATGCGTTCCAGACTTCAGGCTGTAATTGACTGCACAGGATTTGCAACCAAGTATTAAAAAGTGAAAGTTTGATGGATGATTGTTAATCTGTCCCAATACTTTTGGTCCCTTAAAAAGTAGGAGGCACATATACAAACTGTTTTAATTTCTACACCGTTCACCTGATTTGGATGTAAATACCCTCAAATTAAAGCTGAAAGTCTGCAGTTAAAACACATCAGCGGATGCAGGGTGTCACTTGCCACGTCACTTGTCAGCACATGCAGGGTGTCACTTGCCACGTCACTTGTCAGCGGATGCAGGGTGTCACTTGCCACGTCACTTGTCAGCGGATACAGGGTGTCACTTGCCACGTCACTTGTCAGCACATGCAGGGTGTCACTTGCCACGTCACTTATCAGCGGATGCAGGGTGTCACTTGCCACGTCACTTGTCAGCAGATGCAGGGTGTCACTTGCCACGTCACTTGTCAGCGGATGCAGGGTGTCACTTGCCACATCACTTGTCAGCGATGCAGGGTGTCACTTGCCACGTCGCCTGCCACCGGGTCGAAGGGGGCCCCGTCAGGTAGGATGTACGGGGCCCCATGATTTCTAACAGCAGCCCTGATGCCCTCTGTCTGTGGGCTGTCGTGTCTGGACGAGGAAGGGACTTTGTGGACAGGGGACATTCAGGGGCACATTCAGGGGGGCGCTTCGCCGGCACCACTGCTTTTTTCACGGGGACCGATCAGGCTTGTTTACTTCCACTTCCTGGTAGCGGTGGAATGCACGATAAGGCGGACGTGATGTCATCCGCCGGAAATGATGCAAGATATGGGCGGCAACGCGCCCATCATTTCCGGCGGATGACATCACGTCCGCCCTATGGTGCGTTCCAGTAACCAGGAAGTGGGAATACACAAGCCCGATCGGTCCCCTTGAAATAAGCAGCGGTGCCGACAAAACGGGCTGGCTAGCGGGTGGGAGTTTCCAGCGAAAGCAGAGAAGTCGCCGCAGAAGCCGGGCCGCACCTGCACCCCTGCCGGCCCTGTGAAGAAACACCTTTCACTGCAATTACAGCTGCAAGTCTTTTTGGGGATGTCTCTACCAGCTTTGCACATCTAGAGAGGGACATTTTTGCCCATTCTTCTTTCCAAAATATCTCAAGCTCTGTCAGATTGGATGGAGAGCGTCTGTGAACAGCAATTTTTAAGTCTTGCCACAGATTCTCAATTGGATTTAGGTCTGGACTTTGACTGGGCCATTCTAACACATGAATATGCTTTGATCTAAACCATTCCATTGTAGCTCTGGCTGTATGTTTAGGGTCGTTGTCCTGCTGGAAGGTGAACCTCCACCCCAGTCTCAAGTATTTTTCAGACTCTAATGTCCCGTACACATGGTCGGAAATTCCGATCGTGTGTTGGCTCTATCGGACTTTTTCCATTGGAATTTCCGACGGAAAACGTTTTGAGAGCTGGATCTAAAATTTTCAGACAACAAGATCCGATCGTGTGTATAGAATTCTGACGCACAAAGTGCCACGCATGCGCAGAAATTTTTTGGAGACGAAAGCTATCCGCTAATGGCCTCTACGTAGTCCCGTCGTACGGTTTGTACGTCACCTCGTTCCGAACGATTGGATTTTCCGACAACTTTGTGCGACCGTGTGTATGCAAGAAATGTGGACCACAATCCGTTAGAAAAAATCCGACAGATTTTGTGGTCGGAATGTCCGACCGTGTGTATGGGGCCTAACAGGTTTTCTTCTAAGATTGCCCTGTATTTGGCTCCATCCATCTTCTCATCAACTCTGACCAGCTTCCCTGTCCCTGCTGAAGAAAAGCATCCCCACATCATGATGCTGCCACCACCATGTTTCACGGTGGGGATGGTGTGTTCAGGGTGATGTGCAGTGTTAGTTTTCCACCACACATATTGTTTTTAGGCCAAAAAGTTAATATGACCAGAGCACCTTCTTCCACATGTTTGCTGTGTCCCCCACATGGCTTCTCGCAAACTGCAAACAGGACTTCTTATGGTTTTCTTTCAACAATGACTTTCTTCTTGTCACTCCTCCATAAAGGCCAGATTTGTGGAGAGCACGACTAATAGTTGTCCTGTGGACAGATTCTCCCACCTGAGCTGTGGATCTCTGCCGCTCCTCCAGAGTTCCCATGGGCCTCTTGGCTGCTTCTCTGATTAATGCTCTCCTTGCCCGGCCGGTCAGTTTAGGTGGACGGCCATGTCTTGGTAGGTTTGCAGTTGTGCCATACTCTTTCCATTTTCAGATGATGGATTGAACAGAGCTCCGTGAGATGTTCAAAGCTTGTGATTTTTTTTTCATAACCTAACCCTGCTTTAAACATCTCTACAACTTTATCCCTGATTTATCTGGTGTGTTCCTTGACATTCATGATGCTGTTTGTTCACTAAGGTGCTCTAACAAACCTCTGAGGGTGTCACAGAACAGCTGTATTTATACTGAGATTCAATTACACATAATTGCAGCGAAAGGTGGTTCTCCAAATATATGATTCAGGGGGGCTGAATACAAATGCACGCCACACTTTTCACATATTTATTTGTAAAAAAAACTTGAAAACCATTTATCATTTTCCTTCCACTTCACAATTATGTGCCACTTTGTGTTGGTCTATCACATAAAATCCCAATAAAACACATTCATGTTTTTGGTTGTAACATGAAAAAATGTGGAAAATTTCAAGGGATATGAATACTTCTTCAAGGCACTGTATATATGTGATCCTGCATAAATCTGCCGCCCTGTAGCCGTAAAACTGCTAAAGGGCAGTCAGCAAGGAGTTAAGCAGTTAAAAAAAAATCACTGCTCCTGACTGAATGGAATTTCCCAAAAAGTTTTTTGTTGCATTGATATATGTTCTTCAGGGCAGTGCTATGCTATATATATATATATATATATATATATATATATATATATATATATATATATTTTTTTTTTTACATTCCCTTGCCTATTAGCCCAGAAAATGGGCATTTTTACTTTGACATCTTCAGCCCCCATTGTTTTCAATGGGGTTCAGGTACTGCATCCAATCTATTTCCTCCCACTTCTGCTCACACGGAACCAAGGGCAGTTTGGCTCTTCCCTACTGTTGGGGAACATTTTGCCAGGAGGACAGATCAGAGAGATGAATCATGAGCATTTTACTGCTTCCATGCCCAAATCTAAGGCCCCATTCACACCTGAGCATTTTGTAGCTTGAAGCCTGAGGGGAAAAAATCCATTATTCTCTATGGAGATGGTTCACATCTACACTCCAAGTCGCCTGAAGCCCAACGCCTGAAGCTCAAACAAGTCACTCGAATCGGGTTTTCAAGTTGCTTGAAAAAGGAATGCGGCCACTCCCCTAAACAGTGGCTAGCCAATCCCGAAACGCGTCGCATATCGGTGACGTCACCGCCGGGCGACTGCGCCGTGTGTTTGCTCTCCAAGCCTCGCTTTCGTCTCCCCTTTACACGGCCGTGTCTCTATACATCTCTGAGGTGAGACTGACGGCTCTTTGGACATACCACAGCGCTCTCCCGGCACTGGCGCCCCCTTACCCTTCTGAGCCCCACCACCGGAACCCCTGCTCTGCAAAACGGGCTTTGTGTGCCCCCACCTACAGACTGGACTTTTTAATACTTGCACCTGGACCCCCTGGAAGAAAAAATACCAGCACCACGCTCTGCCACACCAACATCCCTTGATGAGAGGCAAGCTTAAGTGAAGTAGCTGCAACCTGGACTTGCTGAGATCTGCAGTTCCACAATCTTCCCAGCCCAGCATGCAAGACCTGAATGTGACATCATATACCCCCATGTGAGTGGATAATGTTGCTTTAATAAATTGAATTTTGATACATACTCAGAGGCGCCCCCCTTTCCTTGTTTTTCTTTCTAGCTCATTGGAACCCGCTCTCTGGTTCTCCTGGGAGGCTGCCCTGACTGACCCGAAAGACACTCTTAATTCTTGAGGGTATATATATGTATACACATATATATACATATACCATTATCATCCCCGGACTATTTGGTAATTGTATATGAGGCATATTTACTTGTGTTGTTGCGCCTTTTTTACTTGTTTTTTACAAATGATGAAACAGATAATAATGTTTCCTATTGGCTAATAAAAAAACGCCAAAGCTCAAAAACGTTGGAAAAAACGCTGCATGGAAACGCGTACATACGCACAAATACGCGCAACAAAATGCCTGAGAAATGTTCAAAAAATGCTATGCTCAGGTGTGAATGGGGCCTAAGCCCCCGTACACACGGTCGGAAATTCCGACGGAAAATGTCCGATAGGACCATGTTGTTGGAAAATCCGCCCGTGTGTGGGCTCCATCGGACTTTTTCCATCGGAATTTCCGACGGAAAAAAATTGAGATCCTGCTCTCAAATTTTCCGACAACAAAATCTGATTGGACTTTTTCTGATCGCGTGTAGAGAATTCCGACGGACAAAGTGCCACGCATGCTCACATAAAATTACGAGACCAAAGCTATTGGCTACTAGCCTCTACGTAGTTCCGTCGTACACAATGAACGTCACCACGTTCAGAATGATCGGATTTTCCGACAACTTTGTCCGACCGTGTGTATGCAACACCAGTGTCGGACAAAATCCGTCGGAAAAAATCTGACGGATTTTGTGGTCGGAATTTCCGACCGTGTGTACGGGGGCATAACTCTGCTACTGTTGCAGTGGAGCTCAAGGTAGAGTGGTGACTTTATCTCAAGTGCATGTAGCTTCTTGCCCAGAGTTCACCATTAATGGCTAAACTCTAAGCACCTTCTCTTTCAATAATATCAGTATTTCTTTAATTAATAGCGAATAACCAGGCTAATGACAGAGCCGGTCGAGCACTTTGAGCAGCACTGACGGACTCTTTATTTGACAGTTTAATATTGTGTATGATAACAATTACAAGTGACCTCTATCAGCGCGTCCGTTCTCATTAACAGTCCGGCGTTCCCGAGCTGCCACGGCCGATTTGCATCAAGAGGTGCTTTATTCGGCAGGATATGATGGAGCTGTAGAGCAGTCTTTTTCATTTAAATCGTTTAATTGAGGAAAGGCTTTCAGATGTTGCTCAATTTAATGTATAGAACAATTTGCCTTTCCCCAGCTCTGCCGAGAGAGAATGTCATCTGATTTTCACGGAGAAGGAAGAAAAAAAAAAGCAATTACATTGAGCCGTCCTCATATCTGGCGTGCGAGATTTCACACATAAAAAAAAAAAAAAAGAAGAGAAGGAATTCCTTAAGAGTAATTGTCAGGTAGTAAAAAGATACATCTTCTCTCCAGCCTTCGTGGAGTAATTTTGTAAAGCGTAATGATATTGTGCAAACATGTTTATCGCTGGGTATTATGACACCATCCCATAAAAATCTTTTTAAAACATTAATATTTAGTGGCGGATCTGCTAGGAATACTCTATTCATTTTGGATTAACTCTTGTAGACCTGTAGCAGCAAAGGTCTTCACCCAAGCCATGATGTATTTTCAAGTACACTTCCACTCAATGTTGTAACATGTGTCATAAAGAGGTTTTTGACATGACTTTTACAGTTTTTTCTTGCTGTCCCATATTTTTAATGCTGTTTCCTCTCCCCTCCTCCCCTCCAAATCTATAACAGACCCTTATCTAGGCATGCAGGAAATGGCGGCATCTCCTGAATTATACCAGACCACATGCCCTCAGCATTGGCAGGGTAAGTTGCTGGGGTCATGCAAAGTAAGGGCCTCATGCCCACATCCCTGGTACGGGTATTGCATTCAACCATTTCCTGCAAGGTACTCTACCAATGTTAGAGCATGTGGTTAGGTCATATGCCTAGGTAAAAAGGAAAATTTATTATCAAATACTTACCGTAATTTTCCTTTCCTGATGGACTCCATGGCAGCCTACGTGTGGGTTAACCCCGCCTCCTCTCCAATGCTATAGGACCCCATACCAAATAAAAGAGAGCTCACCGCTAGGTACTGTGTTCCGTAACTAGCCGACTCAATAACTGATGGGTGGGAACTCCGTCTGCCATGGAGTCCATCAGGAAAGGAAAATTACGGTAAGTATTTGATAATAAATTTTCCTTTTTCCTGACAGACTCCATGGCAGCCTACGTGTGGGAAATAACTAGCCAATCCACACGGGTGGGTATACTGAACCGCAATATATTTTAATTTGACCTGCCATCTGACAGGATCCATTACTAAAGCTTCATAGAAGATAGCGAAGCGGGCTCAACATAATGACGATAAGTTTTAATAGAGGCCCCTGAGGCCACTTTGCAAATCACGTCTGGAGCCACGTGCTGGGCTGCTACCCAGGAAGCCGCTATATCTCTGGCCGAACATGCCATCACTGCTTCCAGTTAAAAGGCTGAAGGATGAACTAGATGATCCAGGCCGCAGTTGTTCTAGTCGAAGCTTGAAAAATGGCTTGCAGGTATACCTTCCCAACTTCGCTTATATCCAGAGAATCAACTTTTAGTGGACTCTTGGGCCTAAGTGTAGGTAGGACGATCTCCCGGCCCTTATAGAACCTTGAGGCAATTTCTGGAATTGAGCTGAACATAGGAGTAAGGACCATCCGGATTGGAAAGAAGGACAGAAGAGGTGCCCCGTAATTTTTGGGACACAACTTCCAAGACTCCCCTGGTGAGGGTAACGGCCACGAGAAAGTGAATTCAGTTGAAAAAAAGGCCTCAAAATAGCGATCGGGGGAGGACCCCGTCTTACTGAATCCAGGCAGTGAGTTGAGGACAAGGGAAAGATCCCAAATGAGGAATCTTTGTCTTCTTTGAGGGCTGAGTAAAGGGCTGACTAAAAAAGCTGAACTTTTGGATCTCTACCTGAAGAATGAGAACACAATAGACTTGGCCCATCTTTTCTCTGTCGACCTAATTTGTGCTTGTCCCCATAGCACTCATGAGAGTGGAAATCCCCCTAGAAGTACATCCAAGATGGACAAAGATGCAGGACTGCTCCCTGAGTGTAACACCTCACCCGCTTGAAGCTACCCGGGAAGAGAATAGATCTACCCGGGGATTGACTCCCAGAGACATAATCTTCCTGAAAGATTGCACACTAAGAGACCCTTCGTTAGCGACTTTACCAACGTGCGTGACAGGAAATCCACTCGGATTTTCCTGGACTCCGAGGAAGTATGCTGATGAATGGATAATTTGTACAGCGCTACGATGCGAACTGAATCGACTCAAGGCGAACCGATGGATTCTGGTACTATGATGACCCAAGACACGATGGGTTCGACCTCCCGGAAAAAATGTGGTGCTTTGAGAACCTCTATGATTCTTCACATGAAAATGGCCAATATTGCGATGAACACCTGATAAGCCGACTCTCCCTTTTGCAGAAAGAAGGACTAAAAAGGCACCCCAGGCTGCCGGAAGCTCCAGGACGTACTAGCTCGGGCTGAAAAAGACTCGTACCGTTGAACAAGATCCAATGTGCAGTGGCAATCTAAGCCTCTTCCGTGCTGAAGCCACCAAAAGAAGCTGTCTCTCTTTGTTGATGACATGTGAATAGGTTGACTGTTGCCCCTTGACATTCATACTTGCATCAGCCTGTCGGGACAAGGTAAAACTTCTGCATGGACTGCTTGGCCATAGGGATCGTGGAGACCATCGAACCGATGGGTTCTGGTACTATGAGGCCCCCCTGCCGTAAAGAGGTTTAAGACCACGAATTCCTTCCTGGATGACTGTAACCTTCCCCACTGGAAGAGGGATGGTGCTTTCCACTGTAACAGACTGGGCCCAAAAGAACATCAGTCGGACTGGTTCTAGGTGGCTTTTTTTTTTTTTTTTTTTTTTTAAAACCACCCAGGATGGTCAAGATGGAGAAAAACCTACACCCTGTGAAACTAGCAGCTGGACTTTGTCCTAAGACAGCAACAGAAGGTCGTCGACACAGCGATAAAGACATACTCTTCTTGTTCTGATGAGGGCCGGAAAAAATGGAGCCGGAGAAATTTGAGAAACTCCTTCGCCACCTGAACATGGAGGTCAGCATCTTTAGGTCGATTGAGATTAGCCAATCGCCTGATCCTACACCATAAACTGTTCTCTCATTGTACCAAGAAGAGGGGAAATATACCACCTGGTATTTTTTTTATTTTTTTATTTTTTTTTCATCCTGGAAAGGCGTAACTATAAGACCTGTTCAACCGCTGCCGAAGACCATTTAGACCAGACCAACAGGAGAATCGGATTGACACCAGCTCCTTAACTGCTGAATCTTTGGGTAACTCCTCTGAGTACGAGACTCTGTACTCTGTCCAAGTTTCCATATCTCTAGACATGGCTGCTAGAGCCAGGGCAGGTTTACAAGCCATATCGGAAACCCGTACGTTTATCTTGAAGTCTTGAAACATTTTCTCTCACATCCGTCCAGGACACAGTATCCTCTAAGGTAAGCATAACCTTTTTCGCCAGAAGCACAAAAACCGCATCAATGATGGGAAAGTTTCCCAGACACTTCACCTCTCCTGCCTTGAAAGAATACAGTCTGGAGGTCTTTGCTTGACATAGAAATTTTCTTGTCCATCCTGCTCACTCATCATCATTTAAATCCGTAATGAGCAAAAAGAGAGAAGGAGTTTTCTTTTCCCCAGATGCTTAAAGAACTACCTTGCTTAGCCAGGAGATGGAATGGTCTACCCAGATAGGGGCTTCCATGCCCGATTTGACTCGTGGAGGAACCAGAGAACGACAAGGCCTCTGACATATTTGTCACCATCCCACTCGCTGACCGAGGCATCCAGAGAAGCAGCGTAGGACTGGGAAGAGTCCGAGTCCTGTAGGCCACATCAGCCAAGGAACTGGGAAGATACAAACAGGCTCCATGTGTGGGATATACCCCATTACCTTTAGGGATTACAGCATCACCCATTTTCCAAGAGACTCCACCTTCATGTTATCCGTCTCCTATTTTCAGCCCCATCCGCCCGGGCATAACATGGGTCACATACGGACTTGCCCTCCAGGACTCATGTCCCACATTTCCGACAGGCTCTGTGATCCGAGCGGCTGCCATGGCGGTGGGTGCGGTAACTAGAGGATGAATGAGAACATCTCCTCTGTATAAAGGAGGAATGCTGTTTAAAGGAGGAATGGAACATCTCCTTGTTGGAGGAGGAATGGTAACATCTCCTCTGTCTAAAGGAGGAATGAAACATCTCCTTGTTGGAGGAGGAATGGTAACATCTCCTCTGTCTAAAGGAGAAATACAACATCTCCTTATCGGAGGAGGAATGGTATCGTCTCCTCTATTAAGGAGGAACGGAACATCTCCTTGTTGGAGGAGGAATGGAACGTCTCCTCTATCTAAAGGAGGAATGCAACATCTCCTTATCGGAGGAGGAATGGGATCATCTCCTCTGCTTAAAGGAGGAATGGAACATCTCCTTGTTAGAGGAGGAATGGAACGTCTCCTCTGTTTAAAGGAGGAATGGACCCTCTCCTTGTTGGAGGAGGAATGGGAACGTCTCCTCTGTCTAAAGGAGGAATGCAACGTCTCCTTGTTGGAGGAGGAATGGGAACGTCTCCTCTGTTTAAGGAGGAATGGAACATCTCCTTGTTAGAGGAGGAATGGAACGTCTCCTCTGTTTAAAGGAGGAATGGAACATCTCCTTGGAGGAGGAATGGAACGTCTCCTCTGTTTAAAGGAGGAATGGAACATCTCCTTGTTGGAGGAGGAATGGGAACGTCTCCTCTGTCTAAAGGAGGAATGCAACGTCTCCTTGTTGGAGGAGGAATGGAACAACATCTCCCCTTGTAAATGTTGTGGCATGGCAAGGTCCCTGTCAATCTGGACCACAACTTGTGGGTCCAATCTGAAAAAGAAAAGACGTGGGGGGGGGGGGGAGGGGGGAGGAGGGAAAATGACATAGGTGCAATCTCAACCGCTGAGACTGAAAACCTTGATCCCTCCCCTCACCTGCACATACCCTGTGCGTGAGGGCTGGCCGCATGAAAGCGGTGATCTGTCCATAACCTCTGGACAAAACGTCAATATAAACACGGATGGTCTGCAGATGACCCAGAAAAAACACTTATGCCAAACCAAAAAGAAAAGATTATATACATATATCATGTACCCCCTTTTTTTTTTTTTCATAGATATTTTAAATAGCTCTGTAGAATTGCAGCACAGCAATTCCACATATTTATAAAAGTAGATAATTATTTTCAACCGATGTGTGTGTATATATACATATATAAATATATATACTCATATATATTTTCATTTATTTATTATATATATATTTTTTATTATTTATTTATTTATTTATTTTTATTTTATTTATTTTTTTCAAAAATGTATTTATTTTTTATTTTTTTTTAAACAACTTTCCCCTTTAAGGGGAGGTATCAAGGCATATGCAGACCAGGCGGGGGAAGGGCGCAACTCACTGTCTATGGGAATACCCACACCAACAGGAGATGGCAAACCTTTGAATCCCCCGCCTGAATGACGTCACCGCTCTCCCCACTGCGCGCCTGCGCCGTGGGGGACAGCCGAACGGCGCCTGTGCGGCCGCCGGACCTTCCGACCCTCCGCGCATGCGCGAACCAAGCCTCGCTTTCGCGGAGGCCTCGCGCATGCGCAGAACGACGGCAGCGGCCGCGACCCGGAAGCACTGAGGCGTCCTGGAACGCAGAAGCGTTCCAGGCGCCATGAGGGACAAACAGAGGTACCGAAGGGTACCATATAGTACCGGAAACACCGGGGAGGACCAGGGAGAACCATAATCGATACGCCACACATACACAACAGATACAACAAAGAAACGACTGCCATGGAGATTTAAGCACATATGAAACTTCAGACCTTGCCAGCCATTACAGCGTCCATCTGCAGGGATACGAGACCACCTTCCCCCGCTACTGGGGTATCCAGTGTCAATGACCAGCTATTCGCCCACTTGTACCCGGGCTCCTTGCTGCACCGCATGACTGGAAAAGCTCGATCCTAAATACTCCGACCGGACGCCAACAGGAACAAACGTGATGTAGGTCCATTGGAGGAGGACAAAAAAGGAACACAGTACCTAGCGGTGAGCTCTCTTTTATTTGGTATGGGGTCCTATAGCATTGGAGAGGAGGCGGGGTTAACCCACACGTAGGCTGCCATGGAGTCTGTCAGGAAAGATCCAGTATGGATTTCTTTGGAGGGGCCCAGACTGTTTTTTTTCTTGGGAGCATGGTCACTTGCAGAGGGGAGGCCTTTTCTGCATGATACCCTACCGATGTTGAGGGCATATGGTTTGGTATAGTTTAGGAAGAGGGGTGCACTGTCTGCTGCCTCCCCCTTTTCCTGGCCACTCAGGCTGCATGCCTAGATAAGTGTCTGGTATGGCTTTTGAGGGAGACTATATACAAAAACAACAAAAAAACATTGGGTTGCCAGGGGTCAAGTCCTGGGGAAAAAAGTGTGGGAACTTCCACCTAAGATTCCCTCCCCCACCAAAAAAAATAAATGATACGCTCATATGCACAAACGCTTCAAAAGTGGTATTTTTCATCCAATTTTCGTATTGTGTGTATGAAGCTTAACTGTTAGTACATAAAAAAAAAACAATCCTCAATAAACATAAATACGGTAATTCTCTGAATAATCAGCATTCATTCAATTGTGCTTCCATGCAAATGTGAACATCATGTTCTGATCTTTATTGGGGAATGTTATTTTGTATATAGAGTGTTTATGTGGTGAGTTTACACTTTTTATTGAACAGAGTTTGGATAACACAGGGTTAAACGGAAAGGTGATAAATGAACTGCACATTATCTGGACAGAATGCTTGGGGAGATAGTGATGTGTTCCTGCTTAGGAGATGTATGTTAGCTTGGGGGGCTGCAAACTCTGCAGGGCTCCAACACACACTCGCTGCTATTCCAACCCTTCACATATTTCCACATAAACTTCCCTCCTGGCATTAAACTTTGCCAGGTATTGTGCTCAGCTTACCACCCCAAACTGATGTTCCTCCCTCAGCTCACCTCTCTCCCTGCATGTCCTGTGAGCAGAATAGCTGATCTACCCTTCAGCTAGACCTGATCTACCCATCAGCTAGCTGTGATTGACAGGTAGATCGAAGCAGAAGCTGTCATGGGGCCCCCTACTGGCAATGGTGTGCGGCACTTACTATTGCGAGCTGTGTCGGCAGCTGCTGGTGTAGCACCTGCCACACAGCTCACATACACATAAGTCTTGCAGGACACGGCTGCTAACAGGAACTGAGTTCCTGTTGTGGAAAAAGTACAGGAACTCCGTTCCCATGCGTTCCCGCAGGACTTGAGCCTTCGGTTCCCCTCAAAGTCAATACTATACCCTTATTCGGGCATGCAGGCCAACTGGCCAGAAAAGATGGGCAACCCCCTGAACCATATCAGGGCATATGCCCTCAACTTTAGGAGGGTACATTTGTGGGGGGTGTGCAAAGCTAGGGCCTCATCCCCACTTCCCTGGCCCAGTGAATGCAGGTTCTTCGGGGGAATTTATTGGAATCTAGAAGCCCCCATTAAGATAAGGGAGCTCAAACAACAAGAAAACAGGAGCGCAGGATCCTCATTAGAGTGATAGTATATGTTTATTGAAAGAAAAAATCTGGAGCTGCTGATTTCCAAGAATTTTAACTGGAAATTTGCACTCACTGATGCTCCTCAATCGTCACCTCTGCTGTCCCGCTGGGTCCCTGGCTTGGCTCTTGCTGAAGTTTTCCCACTTCTTCACCATCCCCAGCTGGTGAGAAGACTGCTCTGGTACTGGCTCCAGCTTACCCGCAGTGGTCTCCGGTAACAAGGTGGATGGTCTCTTAGTGTCGACAGCTTCCCCTCTACCCCCGACCACAACTGGTTCCCCCTTTGGCTGAACCATTACTCTCGGTTGGACTCCAATCCTGCAGTTCCAACCCTACGCTGGTTCTCTTGCCTCTGGATAGGCCCTCAGACAGCCTAGCAGCCAGTTGTGTCGCCAGGATAGGCCTCATAATTCTGGCCTAGCAGCCTGGGACAGTATAACACAGGTCCACCCAGACAGCTGTCAAGGTCGCACAGAACCTCGATCACCTGACTCCACCCAAATAAATAGGCTATCCCAGCAGGCCAAGGGGCTAAAGAAACCCCTGCCAATTGGCTGAGACACCCCATCCATTCATAACCTGACCTTGCTAAGCCCTTGTCTATCTAATGTCACCAGCATAACACCACCTAGCGTTAGAAGAGAGAAGGTGCAGCAAGTTCAGAACTAGAGAGGAATCAGTGGATCTAATAACAATTAACCAGAGTAACTACCGCCTGGCAAACTAAATTTACTAGCATCCCTGCCTAAACACCAGGGTGCTACACTACTGACATTGGACAATGAAAGCTGAGACTTGTAGTGTGCTTTGCTGGTTTGTGGATTTACCCTCAGATATTCATCTCCCTTCCCTATGTGAATGAATAAGGGGTACATAGTATCCCTTGTTAATCATTCAAAAACAGCAAAATAATAATCAAACACACAGAAACCATAAAAAGTCCTTTATTTTAAATCAATTTTCAAATCCAACAGCAATCACATTACAGTTTAAACTTCAATCATGATGAACAACGCCCCACCAACCAGTGGCAGGATAATCCTGCCCATACTCCTGTCAGAAATCACAGTTCATTTGGTCAGTGATGGAATCCCTGACCGGTCTGTTAACATTAAGCAGCCGGCCAGGGATCTGTCATTTGTGTCGGGAAGTAATAGAGGCAGGGACGGACTGACAACTCATGGGGCCCCCGGGCAATAGGAGATTATGGGGCCCCCAGGCAATCAGAGATTATGGGGCCACACAGTATAAAATCACACAGTATACACATACATGTACACACAGTATACACAGACATGTTTCTATTGGCTGAGAAGGTACCGGAGAGGTGGGGCAGCTATAATCTCTGGATTTTTAGACCAAAAGGATGTCGGTAAGGGACATTTCAGAAACAGATGTAAAAAAAAACACAGATTTTTACATACTGTCCCTGGTTTTACTGAGACTGGCAACCCTGATGGGGCCCCCTAGTGGCCCGGGGCCCTCGGGAAGTGCCTGAGTGGCCGAATGGTCAGTCCGCCCCTGAATAGAGGGTTGTCGTGGTGTAGCTCATTGTGATTGACACAAATTCGACATCGCTTAAATTGATTGTCATTGGATTTACATCCAAGGAATTTGATAAATGATGGCAGCAAGCATGTGCCTACCCTGAAATATGCCAGGCCAGATGCTATTAACATTGGGATAGTACCTTGTTGGGTGGTGCAATGTCTCCCCCTTCTGCAAGGCACTTTGTCTCCATGTTGATGTGGACAAGGGTCTCGTTCCCACATCCCGTTGGATATGGGAGTACCTGGGAGGAATGGGGGCATAACAAAATCTGGAAGCCTCCCTAAAGGGGGACCCCCAGATATCTGGCCTTTCCCTCTATGTGATGGTAACAAAAAAATGTTAAAGGGGTTGTAAAGGCAGAAGGTTTTTTATCTTCATGCATTCTATGCATGAAGATAAAAAGCCTTCTGTGTGCAGTAGCCCCCCTCAGCCCCCCTAACACTTACCTGAGGTCCCTCTCTATCCAGCGATGTCCATGTGTGTCTCAGCCAGCCGAGATTCTCCTTCCTGATTTGCTGAGACACAGCAGCAGTGCCATTGGCTCCCGCTGCTGTCAATCAAAGTCAGCTAGCCAATCAGGTAAGAGAGGAGTGGGTCCGGTTCGGGGCTCCGTGTCTGAATGTACACAGGGAGCTCTGACTCGGCTCGGGTGCCCCCATAGCTAGCTCAACAGAAGGGAGGGGCCAGAATCACAGATGAAGGACCCGAGAAGAGGAGGATCGGGGATGCTCTGTGCAAATCCATTGCAACAGAGCAAGTAAGTATAACATGTTTGGTATTTCTATAGGAAAAAAAACAAGACTTTACAGTCACTTTTAATAGTAAATAAACACAGAAACACAATGATAAAGTTCTTTATTAAAAAATATTTCAATAATAATGCCCCAAATGTAAATCCAACATCAGTCATGTTGTCCAACGATGTAGATCAATCTTTAATCATGATGAGTGATGTCCTGACAACCTCCCTTGCTGCTACTCCCATTGCAAATGACAGTTCCCTGGTGGTGCTGGAATATCAACACAGTTGTTGGTCAAACAAGCTGGCGGGCAGGAATCTGTCATTTAGCTGCGCTATACTGGCCATTTAATTTGCCTTTTTGGCAAACAAGCTGGGTCTGAATTGAACCCATGGTTGATCCAAACCCAAAGCTCATCCCTAATGTTAAGCCAGCCTCTTGTAGACTCCATTGAAAGACAGTGTGACGGTGACAATGCAGAAGCACAGTTTGGAAACAGCAACAGAATGTTGTTGCCCTAAGCAAGAACCTTCATGGCAGAATCACCAGATTTTATTTTAAAGCTGATTTATGATCACAGCATACATTTTAATTTGATAACATTAGCATTGTAATAACAATACAAGCTAGAGTTATATCTGACTTGAAAAACTCTTTACGTGAATTCTGCCTGTTTGCTGGCCATCTCTTTCCACAACTACCTGAATTCCCTGCATGCTTTGTAGCTTCTCCTTTGCTGTTTACTTTCCATTTCTAATGACTACATATCCCAAGGTACCTTGCTGCCTGCAAGCAGTGATTCCTGTACTGACTCCGCCTCCTGAAACTCCTCCTCTTAGCTCCTCTGTAGTTCAGAAGGCAGGCTCTGTGAAATGTGTGACAGAGCAGTGCCTACTCACAGGTCATAGTGACGATGCATCATAGAAGGTAAATGTGTGTGGATCTTCACAAAGTAAGTTCTCAAGATCACTCAGATTAATAGGCAAAGGCTAAAAATAGCTGAAATACAATGTTGAAATAAATATTTGATTTAAAAAAATTACCATAGATATGCTTTAAGCTCCCGTTCACACCAGTGAGACTTGTCATGCGATTTGACAGGTCCAAACAAGTCGCACCCTATTGCCGGCAATGGAACTGTTCAAATGGGTGTGACTCAGACTTTGTGATACTGCATCATTTTTGAAAAAAGTTCCTGTACTATTTTTTGCGATTTCGGGTGGGACATCCATTGACATCTGTGCATTAAGTCGCACAGATGTCAGCCAAGTCACATCTGAAGTCACACTGACCTGCGGCTTTGAAATGGTGCGATTTTTGAGTGAAGTCGCACAATTTCAGAGCCGCATTCAGTGTGAACGAGGGTTAAAAGAAGTTTTGAAAAGCTTATAGAAAATGATGTCATTATACGAGACATGAAAAGGCACCGTGTAATTAAAGTCTTCATGTCATTTTTTTGTCCTGCACAGCCGCGTTGACAATAGGAGGGAGATGGGCCATACTGGAAGTCAAGCCGGCTCTACTACATGCCCCTGTGCCGGCAGGGAGCATGCTGCCAGAAGTGGAGAAAAGTGTGAGCAGAGTTGATGACTTATCAGTCTGCTGCTGCTCCTTTATTGCCCAATTAGCAGGCTGCAGTCAGAAAGGTGGGCCGGAAGCAAAGAAAAAATAACAATAAAAAAATAGAAGAAGGGCATGCATGGCTGGATGAATAGGAGAGACAGGGAGGTAAATGGTTAAGGCATATACTACCTTATTGGTGAGAAGCGAGGTGTCCAGGAGGGGATTTGGGCAAGCACATGAAGAGGAGGAGAAAAACGGATACCTCAATCGGTGTTCATCGGAAGGAGAGAGAACTGACCACCCACCCTCCCTGTGTTTTGGTTTGGTCTGAGGTTTGTGGTCTTTGGAGGCGGTAAAAAATCAGTGATAGTCTAATGGTCGGGGACCCATCTGTAGTGTGGCGTCTTCGGGTAATGGTTGGGGACCCATCTGTGGTATGGCATCCTGGGGTAATGGCTTGGGTAGTTAAGTAAAATAACTGTGTCTTATTGAATCCCATGCTTTTTAAAAAATATGTAGCTACATACAGCATTTCAGAGTGCCCCTTGGTGCTCATGTGACTGCCCGACTCGCCGCTTTCCTCTCTTCTCCCGGCTGACGTCAGCAGTTTCTGCCCCAATTGTGGTGGCAAACAGCTCACTATTCAAAAGCCCTGGTGGCATTATCTGGTATGCATCTTGAAGCTTTAAGGGGCGGGGTTCAGATGCAAAAAGATGAAAAATTCAAAATGTGCATTGCCTTCCTTCACCTGGGACACTTTCTTGCTTGACGGGCATCAAAGATAATTAAGATAATTAGTGGAAAAAATTGGGCCTTTGGCGGTGTTGGACGGTGTTGCCACAAGACTGGTGGGCGCAAGAATGGGCCCTGCTCATAGTTACTCTTGGTGGGCCGCAGGAATGGGCCCTGGCTGTGAACTATTAGATCAAGATTTGTAATTACCCCCTCGCCCCTGTTAAACAGGGCTGAAAAATTGTGCCTTAGGCACTGGTGCTGGTGCCACAACACTGCAACCCCTCACAGATACTGTACTTGGAGCAACAGCAGTCACACGTGTTGCAAAGCATTTTTTTTTAAAAAATTGTAATTACCCGCCCCTGTTAACACAGGGGCTGAAAAATTGTGCCTTAGGCACTGGTGCTGGTGCCACAACACAGCAACCCCTCACAGATACTGTACTTGGAGCACAGCAGTCACACGTGTTTGCGAAGCATTTTTTAAAAAAATTGTAATGTTACAGTGGCGGCTACCCCCTTCTGCCCCTGTTCACACTTGTTCTCTTGGGGCAGTCTGTTCTGCTCTCCTCCTTCTTTAAAAATTGTGTTAAAACCTAAATTTGTGCCTTAAGCACTGGTGCTGGTGCCACAACACTGCAACCCCTCACAGATACTGTACTTGGAGCACAGCAGTCACACGTGTTGCGAAGCATTTTTTTTAAAAAATTGTAATTACCCGCCCCCTGTTAAACAGGGCTGAAAAATTGTGCCTTAGGCACTGGTGCTGGTGCCACAACACTGCAACCCTCACACAGATACTGTACTTGGAGCACAGCAGTCACACGTGTTATGCGAAGCATTTTTTTAAAAAAATTGTAATTAAATACCCGCCCCTGTTAAACAGGGCTGAAAATTGTGCCTTAGGCACTGGTGCTGGTGCCACAACAACTGCAACCCCTCACAGATACTGTACTTGGAAGCACAGCAGTCACACGTGTTGCAAAGCATTTTTTTTTAAAAAAATTGTAATTACCCGCCCCTGTTAAACAGGGGCTGAAAAATTGTGCCTTTGGCATGGTGCTTAGGCACTGGCAGGGTGCCACAACACTGCAACCCCATTATAGATAATTAAGATCGCTGCAGCATGGCCCAACGTTGAGTTCCACCTGGTGGGCATGTCACATATTAGGCGGTTCTTGGGCAGGTTTCAGCTCCTTTTGCAGCTCACCCGATGGCATTATAAGAATCGGCGGAAATGCACACAGACTTCCTGGCCTGCCTCAGGACATCCTGTAAGCCTGGGAACCTGCCCCAAGAACCGCTGCAGGCAACCACCAGGTTGAGGACGTGAGCCATGCAGGGCACATGGGTGAGCTGCCCCTGTCGCAGGGCGGAGAGGAGGTTGGTGCCATTGTCAGAAACGACCATTCCTGGCTTAAGCTTACGTGGCGTCAACCACCCTCTCGCCACTGCCCTGCAGAGCTGCCAGAACCTCTGGCCCAGTGTGGCTCCCTGTCCCCCAAACACACCAGCGCAAGCACGGCATGGCATTTTTTGCCTGCGTACTTGCGTAGCCCCTTGTAAACGGAGCACCGCTGGTTCCAAGGACAGAGCACTGGAGGAAGAAGAAGAGGAGGAGGTGGAGGAGAGAGGTGTGTCACAACCAGTAGCAGTAGTAGCGTTTTGGAGGCGTGGTGGCGGAACAACCTCCAACACTACTGCACCTGTCCTGCATCCCTCCCAGCTGCCAATAGAGTGACCCAATGGGCCGTGAAAGAAAGGTACCGTCCCTGTCCATGCCTGCTGGACCATGAGTCAGCGGTAATATGCACCTTACCGCTGACCGCCCTGTCCAGCGAGGCATGGACATTGCCCTCCACATGCCGGTAGAGAGACGGAATCGCCTTCCGTGAGAAAGAAGTGGCGTTTGGGAACCTGCCACTGAGGAACCGCACATTGAACAAACTCACGGAAGGGGGCCGAGTCTACCAACTGAAAAGGCAGCAGTTGAAGTGCTAGCAATTTAGCCAGGCTAGCATTCAACCGCTGGGCATGTGGATGGCTGGGAGTGTACTTCTTTCTACGGTCCAGCAGCTGGGGCAGGGAAATTGGCCTGCTGCATTCGGACGTCGGTGTACTGCAAGTACTTGGTTGTGACACACCGAATTCTACACCTTCAGTCCTCTCAGAGCAGCTTTCAGAGAGGACTGAAGGTGTAGTGGGGATGGAGATCCCAGCTGAGGAGGAGCAAGGAGAGGTCCGCTTAGTTCTTTGGTGTGGGTCTTTTATGTGTGCCTGCCAACGAGCTGCATGGCAGGTCGCCATATGTCTGGTCATGCTTGTGGTGCCCAAGCGGCTGATGTTTTGGCCACGCGAGATACGCTTGAGACAAATATTGCAAATAGCAGTGGTGCGATCTGCTGCACTCATCTCAAAAAAGGCCCACACCAAAGAACTTTTCTGATAACGTGCAGAGGCAGCGCCCTGCACAGGCGGAGCTCTGCGGTGTTGTACAGTTGCTGTGCTGGCCTCTACCTGGCCTCCAGGGGCATCCTGCCTCGTTGGACATGTGACGCCGCATCCTCCTCCTCTCGTCCTCCTCCTCATCCTCTCTCCCCTTCAGGCACCCACGTGGAGTCAGTGACCTCATCATCCCCTCCCTCTTCACCACTAGAGCAAACCTGGCAGTAAGCTGCAGCTGGTGGAACAGTACTGCCAGATTCCTCAAGCTGGGTATCGTCATCCGAGCCTTCGAATCGTTGGGCATCCTCCTGGAGCATGTACCCAACACTGTGCTCAAAGAGTTCGGGGGACTCCTCAGGAGGACATGGTGGGTCTAGGGAAGGGGTGGCTGATGATGCTCTGCCAGTACCCTGAGCCTGGGTGAGAGAGGATGAGGAGGATGAGGAGGGCTTGGTCATCCATTCTACAAGCCTTCAGCATGATGCGGCTCCACATGTCCAGCTGCCGAAAACAAAGACGCGCGTGTCCCATGGCCACGTGCTGATGACGATGCACGACCACTCCACGTCCACGGCCACGTCCACTAGAAACAGAGCCTGCCTGCCCTGTGTTCTTGGCTCTGCACGCTCTGCCTCCCCTTGGCGGTCTTCCAGCCATTGTAGTCGGTAGTCCTGTGGGTGCTGCTGAGAAGAATATATAGGAGCTCTGTGTGATGCCACTAACACACTAGAAGTGTCCTATGGGTGCTTCTGCAAAGAAAATAGAGGAGCTCTGTGATGCCACTAACACATAGAAGTCCTGTGGGTGCTTCTGCAAAGAAAATAGAGGAGCTCTGTGTGATGCCACTAGCACACTAGAAGTCCTGTGGGTGCTGCTGAGAAGAAAAATAGGAGCTCTGTGTGATGCCACTAACACACTAGAAGTCCTATGGGTGCTTCTCCAAAGAAAATAGAGGAGCTCTGTGTGATGCCACTAACACACTAGAAGTCCTGTGGGTGCTTCTGCAAAGAAAATAGAGGAGCTCTGTGTGATGCCACTAACACACTAGAAGTCCTGTGGGTGCTTCTGAGAAGAAAATATAGGAGCTCTGTGTGATGCCACTAACACACTAGAAGTCCTATGGGTGCTTCTGCAAAGAAAAATAGAGGAGCTCTGTGTGAGCCACTAACACACTAGAAGTCCTATGGGTGATTCTGCAAAGAAAATAGAGGAGCTCTGTGTGATGCCACTAACACACTAGATGTCCTGTGGGTGCTTCTGAGAAGAACATAGAGGAGCTCTGTGTGATGCCACTAACACACTAGAAGTCCTCTGGGTGCTTCTGCAAAGAAAATAAGAGGAGCTCTGTGTGATGCCACTAACACACTAGAAGTCCTGTGGGTGCTTCTGCAAAGAAAATAGAGGAGCTCTGTGTGATGCCACTAACACACTAGAAGTCCTGTGGGTGCTGCTGCAAAGAAAATAGAGGAGCTCTGTGTGATGCCACTAACACACTAGAAGTCCTATGGTGCTTCTGCAAAGAAAATAGAGGAGCTCTGTGTGATGCCACTAACACACAGAAGTCCTATGGGTGCTTCTGCAAAGAAAATAGAGGAGCTCTGTGTGTGATGCCACTAACACACTAGAAGTCCTGTGGGTGCTTCTGCAAAGAAAATAGAGGAGCTCTGTGTGATGCACTAACACACTAGAAGTCCTGTGGGTGCTTCTGCAAAGAAATAGAGGAGCTCTGTGTGATGCCACAACACACTAGAAGTCCTGTGGGTGCTTCTGAGAAGAAAATATAGGAGCTCTGTGTGATGCCACTAACACACTAGAAGTCCTGTAGGTGCTTCTGGGAAGAAAATAGAGGTCTGTGTGATGCCACTAACACACTTCAAGTCCTGTAGGTGCTTCTGCAAACAAAAAAGAGGATCTCTGTGTGATGGACTAACACACTTCAAGTCCTATGGGTGCTTCTGGGAAGAAAATAGAGGTCTGTGTGATGGTACTAACACACTTCAAGTCCTATAGGTGCTTCTGGGAACAAAATATAGATCTCTGTGTGATGGGACTAACATCTTCAAGTCCTATAGGTGCTTCTGGGAAGAAAATATAGGTCTGTGTGATGGGACTAACACACTTCAAGTCCTATAGGTGCTTCTGGGAACAAAATAAATGATCTCTGTGTGATGGGACTAACACACTTCAAGTCCTATAGGTGCTTCTGGGAAGAAAATATAGATCTGTGTGATGGGACTAACACACTTCAAGTCCTATAGGTGCTTCTGGGAACAAAATATAATGATCTCTGTGTGATGGGACTAACACACTTCAAGTCCTATAGGTGCTTCTGGGAACAAAATATATGAGCTCTGTGTGATGGGACTAACACACTTCAAGTCCTATAGGTCTTCTGGGAACAAAATATATGATCTCTGTGTGATGGGACTAACACACTCAAGTCCTATAGGTGCTTCTGGGAACAAAATATAGCTCTGTGTGATGGGACTAACACACTTCAAGTCCTAAAGGTGCTTCTGGGAACAAAATATATGATCTCTGTGTGATGGGACTAACACACTTCAAGTCCTATAGGTGCTTCTGGGGAACAAAATATATTATCTCTGTGTGATGGGGACTAACACACTTCAAGTCCTATAGGTGCCTCTGGGAAGAAAATATAGGTCTGTGTGATGGGACTAACACACTTCAAGTCCTATAGGTGCTTCTGGGAACAAAATATATGATCTCTGTGTGATTGGGACTAACACACTTCAAGTCCTATAGGTGCTTCTGGGAACAAAATATATGATCTCTTGTGATGGGACTAACACACTTCAAGTCCTATAGGTGCTTCTGGGAACAAAATATATGATCTCTGTGTGATGGGACTAACACACTTCAAGTCCTATAGGTGCTTCTGGGAACAATATATATGATCTCTGTGTGATGGGACTAACACACTTGATCTCTGTGTGATGGGAACAAAATATAGGAGCTCTGCCTGCCTGATCCTATAGGTGCTTCTGGGAACAAAATATAGGAGCTCTGCCTGCCTGCCACGAACACACTACAAGTCCTATAGGTGCTTCTGGGAACAAAATATAGGAGCTCTGCCTGCCTGCCAGGAACACACTACAAGTCCTATAGGTGCTTCTATAGGAGCAGACCAAGTCCTATAGGTGCTTCTGGGAACAAAATGATATAATTGGTGCAGGCTCTATCAAGCAACCTGACATGGTCCTCCAGATATTCCAGTATATTGGATGGGTTCAGAGCCTTCAAAGATCCTCAACGGAACCAACTCAACTTGGGAATGTCTGAATGGCCCTACTGACAGCTCAGGACAACGTGCATTTCCTTATTGATAACTTTTCACACTCTAGTCTCAGATTCAAGCTGTCTGTACCAGGAGCTATATGGATCTCTACTTTTGTATGAGAAGCCTAGAACTGAGGGTAGCTTCATGTGAGGCAATTCCTTTGGCCTGGATTCACCCCAGGCTTTTACAGGCCTCTGTTTTTCAAAGGGACAAGTTGACTCGGTTTTTGATCAGGTGATTTCCCTATTGCTGAGATTCAGGGTTCTTGTTCTCAAACAAAGAAGTCTTCTCTTCCGGTTTTAAGGAACCCCCATGGAAAGACATTTCAGACAGTGGATCATTCTGAGGAAGGGACCTAGACACCCTTGATAGAGATGTCAGATGTCTTTGACGTCTTTTATTCCAAGGTATCATCCAGACATTCTGTGCTGTTTTATATAATCTTTTCAGGTGGATCCAGAGTTTTGCAGTAGCAAAAGGCTAGATTGGTATCCTGGGCAAAATGTCAGGCTCCAGCCTTGTCAGATATGAGCATTCCAGGTATACATCTTGGCAGGCAGACTGCATCTGACAGCAGTGCCTAAACCTGTGAGATTGATTTCTACCGGGGCTGTTCTGGAGCTATTCCTGGAGGTGTGTCCCAGGAAGGCAACTTCAGAGGTTGACTACCCAACCCCTGAGGTCAAACTAAAGGCTAGGCAGTTTTGGCCATGGAAAGCATTCCGGTGTTCCAGGCTGATCCAGGCAGATGTGGTACACCAACCTAAAAGGGGCGCCGGACAGTTGCTCCGAGGGATCCACTGGATCAGAATCATCTGTTCCCAAGGAATGTCTCTTGCCATCCAGCTTAAAACTGTCTTTGGCAGGTTGATAATTGAAGCTCAAATTCTGAGACTGGGCATCATGGAGTCTAGGAATCATTTGATGCTAAACAGGGGGTCTAATTCTTCATGCTAAATCTTTTGCTGGACATGTGGTGATTGCTTATCTGCTTATCCAGCCAAATGTTTCTTCGCTGGACAAGTCCTCTCCTGTAGCTGGGCCTAGGTTAGCATTTTGCTCTTAATATTGCTGCCCATGTGACTTTGTGGGATCTTAAGTAGTTCCCTCGTAGCCTTCACTTGGGGAGGTGACTGTTGAAGACTGGTGACCTTGTCTGGCATAGAATCTTTCACAGGTTTAATATAAGACAAGGTTATTAGAACCTAGTTCTCCATCTTGCTCCAGTTAGTTTCTCTCTGTCTCCTCAAACAGGACATCCTTATTCAGTTGTTTAATCTGCATCCAGTTCACCCAAAGGAAGGTTTCATCTCTTGGTTGGATGAGGTGGGGATGGAAAGTTTATCTCTCAGCCTTTACTTTCCTCTTTTGCATTTCTAGATGGATCCTGTACTGATGCTCTGATTTCTAGCTCCATCATGTCAAGTCCACTCAGCAGACCATCAACCAAATCCATGGTCTAGGGTTCAGGTTCCATCCTGTTCTGACAAGATGCACTAAATCTATGAGTGCATCCTTAGCGTTTGGTTGCAGACTACGGTTTATCCAATTGGCAAGGCTGCCACCCAGGCTTCTATCCTCACTTTTCCTGTGTTCTACCAGGGGCTTGGTAGCCGGATTAACGCACTTGCTGCAGGAGCATTTGGGTGCTGTCCGTTGTCCTTTTTGCACTGTGATTTTTTGGGGAAGGCTTTGGGGGCATGTGCTCACTTGTTTTTGTACCAGGCGGATATTCACCCTTATCTGAAGCCAGCTTCTGGTATAAGAATTATTGGGGAAGCTCTTCGAGCTGCAGGAAGTTCACAGCCTTGCTGTTGTCATGGCATCTATCGTAAAAAAAGGGACCTGGATAACGGGCAGCGTCACTAAGTAAGGATGTTATTAACAAGACATCTTTTTAAACATTCAAAAAAAAAATTAAAAATTTACGTCAGTGCAGAACCGCTTTAATATAGCAATATTAGATGGTAGAGGGAGGTCCGATGTAATAGGTGGCCTTGCCATTTAATTTTTAAAAGAGTTGTACTTGTACTATAAATGACCTAAACTGGTCCAAGTTTTTATTTATGTGTTTATATCAAAATGCATCTGCAAATATAATACAGTAGGTAACTCTGGGGTGGGGACTAATGTTATTATTTTGATGTCCTGTGTACAGAAATTCATTGCACATAAATACGGGACATCATTTTCCTGAGAAAATCATATTCTCTTGAATTTAAAAAAAAATGATATATCCTTTCAGATGAGAGAGAGTTGTTGGTTTATTTAAAGTCACCTTTGGCACGACATTCCGTTTCCACACTCGCAGCACTCTCGCATAACGAAAGATTTTTACTGCTCGTCGTTTTCAAAGTAAAAAAACTGACGCGCTGCTGAGTACACAAGTGTTCGTAAAATAAATAATAGAGAATTATGCTAAGTGTGGGTAGGAAGGATATAAAAGACAAGAGCTGGAGGCTAAATGTAATGAGGGTGATAAATAGTGAGCACAATATCAATCTGTACTCCGCATAACTAGTGAAATGAGCAGAGAAAAATGTAAATTATGCGCACAGTAATTATAACAGATGGGCAGAGCTGATTCAGTTTGCAAATGTGACACTTTTCAACTTTTTACTTGGATGAGCAAAAGAGTCGCTTTGGAAAACATGCACAGAGATCATGGCAACCTGATGCTCGGCTCCTGAGGTGGAAACAGGAAGGCAACAGTGTTAACCAGAAGAGAAATATTTGGGGGGCTCATTTCACATAATGAGCCAGGCAGTGGGTAAAGGAAGTAGAATGTGGGTTGCATTTCCGATCACCAGCAGGAGGAAGGATGTCTTGATCCTCATCCATCCATATCTAATATTGAATTCAGCTCTGGAGACCTCACTTACCAAAAGATAATCATAAGATAGAATGAACCCATAGACAGGCAACAAGTCAAGAGAGAGCAACCAAAAAACAGTGCAAGGTCTGAGGGATAAAATATATCAGAGAAACTAGAGAAAACAACTCTGGAAAAACAAAAAAGTCCCGGTTCTCAACACATCCTCACCCACCCAATTTATTTTAATCTCATTAACAAAAATCCATAAAAACTCACCTGAATCTGTTGTCTGTTTCTTTTTCTGGTAGAGGTGGCCAGTGTTCAGAAGCCTTTCACTCGCCATTGATCAGTAGACCAGTCTTGTGTCCTTACCTCAGCCGCAGGTCATGTCTGAAAGCCTCAGGACCCTATGAAGTCTCCAGTAAATTACCTGGTGATAGACACTTCCAAACCCTGGTGATGGATACTTCCAATGGGTAGTGACTATGTCACCAAAGAACTGATATGGGCACTGCCTACAAGACTATCCCATACTACAGACTAGCAGAAAGAAGACTTGAGACCCTGCCCATTAAGTGACCACAGCGTTAGACAAGTATTTGGGGCTTTTAAGTAGATTTGCAATTTTAATTGGGAAAAAATCATAGATTAAGTTCACGTAGTTGGAGTTGGATATATTTTACCAAGTACAGCCTTGAGGAAAGAAGAGAAAAGGGGACGTGATTAAAGCCTTTAAACACATAAGGGGGAATAAGGTTCAGGGGGCAAACGTTTAAATATGAGTTCCAGCTAGCAGAAGAAAAGTTGGAGAGCTCTAAACCATATCCAGACCCATATTACAGAGGTTTAGGTATCTTAACAGTTAATCCTGCTTTGAATCTATCTACGGTTTATTTCCTAGACGAGCTGCACCCCAGCTACATATGAATATCTCTAGCATTGTAAGTTGCCTTCTCGACTTTATATGGCAGATATGAAAAGGCAGTACAGCCGGCCCTCCTGTACGGGGCCTAAGCCCCATCAGTTCAATAGGGGGGCCCAGGCACCTGCTGAGCACGAGGGCCAACTATACCGCCTTATAGATGACACTTGTGGCTCTTGTGGATCCCTTGCAGCACTGCTGGCTTCTACTTTTCTTTTCTCCTTCCAGCTGTGCTGCAGGGGGATTGGTTTAAGCCTCCGCACCCCCTGCTGTCTGAGACCCCTATGTTTCTCCCTTCCCCCACAGTGCTGCCGCCTTCCTCTCCCACTTACAGCTGCTGAGGGCACACATGGGGGTCATTTTAGGATGGTGAGAGGGGCACTCACCATCCGGAATGAACACACCTTTCCTGAATACAGTATATTGGGGGTGCAGATATTGCCTCTTTCCTGCCTGCTTTAACCTTGAGCTAGCACACCACAATCGCATGCTTTGCACAAGGTTGCTGGGCGCTTGTGGAGCAGCACTATTCACTTGAATGGGTCTTGTTGGACAGGGGTATAATCTCTGCCATAGCTGCGAAGCATAGCATCATGGCTGTGGCATTTTTGCAAAAGCATCATTTGATATTTTGGGCGTGGGAGGTCCCTGTCAGGTAGGCCGTACGGGGCCCTGTGATTTCTATCAGCAGCCCTGGTGGAGAGTCCTGATACTCGCGTACTTTATTTATGCTACTGTTTATTGCATTCTGTTCTTGTTTGCATGAATTCCTAATTGTGAAGTCAGCTGACATTTGCCTTACAGAATTGTACCTGTACCCAATTTGAACGTTTTATGCTACTCTTTATTCTTCCAATAAAAAAACATTGGGAAAGAAAAATTGGAGAGTAACATTAGAAAGCATTATTTTATCGAAAGAGTAGTTGATGCTTAGAACTGAGCTGAGTCCCGAGCTGCCCCTTTCCTACGTCAATCTACTGTCTAGCTATAATACATAATATGGCTAAATGTATGTGGACAGACACCTCCGAATCACTGAGTTCAGGTGTTTCCAGTAAAGGATATAGTGAATTCAACAGCAGACATTTTAGATAATTGTGCACTTCCAACCTTGTGGCAACCGTTTGAGGAAGGCCCTTTTCTGTTCCAGTATGACTGTGCTCCTGCGAACAAAGCCAGCTCCATAAAGACATGATTTGATGAGTTTGGTGTGGAGGAACTCAAGTGGTCTGCACAGAGCCCTGACCTCAACTTTACTGAACACCTTTGGGATGAGTTGGATCACTAATTGTGGGCCAGGTCTTATCATCCATCATCAGTACCTGGCCTCACAAATGCTCTTTTGTCCTAATGGGCACAAATTCCCACAGACACATTCTGGAATCTTTTAGAAGGCCTTCCTAGAAAAGCTTAGGCTGTTATAGTTGGAAAGGGGGGTGAACTCCATAATACAGTCCATGGTTTTTGAATGGGATGACCAACAGGCTCATATACGTGTAATGGTCTGGTCTCCAGAAACTATATATTGTATTTTCTTAATGGCAAAAAATATATACTGTTATTGAAAATGATATTGTGAATTGTCAATGCTGACATTGATTTATGGATAATATGAATTTTAATTATTGGTCTACTTTAATACTGAACATGATGGATTTATGTTTATTTTTTTTCCTTACTCTGATAGAGGATACTTCAAAGTGTATTATATTTTCATTGAATCCAGGAGTAATGTTTAGTGGAGTTTTCCTTCAATAAGATAAAGTGACCGAACAGAAACATCAAGTTGTTAGATCCTAATATTTATTGCATTTAATCCATTTCACAAGGCATCAAGCCCAGCGCGAAGCAGGGCCGTAACATTAATAACTAAAATGTTTCTGTATACAGGCTGCAGGGTATACAGATATTGGCTCACACTGGTGCTCAGCCACCTTGACTTATAAAACCTTCTGAGCAGCTTTTAAGAAGTGAATATATAGCTGGTAAACACAGATGTCTCCCCCACCTTGATTTATCATCCTAATGGCCACATACTGCTTAATGGGGCAACACCACCTCTTATGGCTGCACTTGTCTCTTACTTATATAATGGCAAACTTGGCTACTATAATAGTAAAAAAAATAAAGAAAAATAATTTTATACTCAGTGAGAGTTTTCAGGGAATTTGAGTTACAGTTTGAAAACTATTCAAAGGTTGGGCTTGGCTTAACAGAGAATTGTACTTAGGTAGAACTCGATTTTTTATCAGGCATCTGTAGGCAGAGTTTTCAAACCAAAAAAATAAATTGTAGAATAAAGAAGGGAATTTTTTTTTTTAAGTATACAAATAAATTTTAGGTTGTTAAAAACTAAAGAGTTGGCCATGTGTTTAACCACTTCAGCCCGGAGCAATTTGCAGCCAAAGGACCAGGCCCCTTTTTGCGATTCGGCACTGCGTCGCTTTAACTGACAATTGCGCGGTCGTGCGACGTGGCTCCCAAACAAAATGGGCGTACTTTTTTTCCCACAAATAGAGCTTTCTTTTAGTGGTATTTGATCGCCCCTGCGGTTTTTATTTTTTGCGCTATAAACAAAAATAAAGCGACAATTTTGAAAAAAATGCAATATTTTTTACTTTTTGATATAATAAATATCCCCAAAAATATATAAAAAACTTTTTTTTTCCTCAGTTTAGGCCGATACGTATTCTTCTACATATTTTTGGTAAAAAAAATCGCAATTAGCGATTATTGATTTGTTTGCGCAAAAGTTATAGCGTTTACAAAATAGGGGATAGTTTTATAGCATTATTATAATTTTTTTTTTTTTTTTTTTACTAGTAATGGCGGCGATCAGCGATTTTTATTGTGACTGCGACATTATGGCGGACACATCGGACATTTTTGACACATTTTTGGGACCATTGTCATTTATATAGAAATCAGTGCTATTTAAATGCACTGATTCCTATGTAAATGACACTGGCAGTGAAGGAGTTAACCACTAGGGGGCGGGGAGGGGCTAAGTGTGACGTGTTGTGTTTTTTTTTACAGTAGGGGGGCGTGGCTGTACGTCTGACGTCATTGATCAGCTTTCCCGATGGCAGGGAACAGACGATCAATGACAGGCAGTGTAGGAAGCGCGGGGAGAGGTTTGTTTACACAGACCTCTCCCTGTTCTTCAGCTCTGTGACCCGATCGCGGGACACCAGCGGCGATCGGGTCCGCTGGTCCCGTGGCCGTGGTCACGGAGCTCCCGACTGGGTCGCGAGCGCGCCCCCAAGGCTAGGCAATTAAAGGGGACGTATATATACGTGCTTTTGCCTAGCCGTGCCATTTTGCCGACGTATATGTGCAGGAGGCGGTCGGGAAGCGGTTAAAAAAAATTCTCTGCTCATCTCCGGTGCTATCCCTCCAAGATTCTCTTCTCCAAGGAGCAGCACCAGACCTTTTCCTGGCTAAATGACATCCAGCATCATTCAAGTGCAAGTATAGCGTCCCCTTGCTGGAAGTTCATCTAAGCCTCAGACCCCATCCTGGCCTACTTCGCAATTCTAGGTGATGTAGGGTTGAGACCCCTCATATTAAAATATGAGCTCTAGTATATAAAGGGCGAGACAAATTAGGCTAAGAAAGGGTATACATCAAGGAGTGATACATTGTTAATTGCACCATCCGATATACGGAAATGCCCCAATGCATTTCGACCTCAAAGATTATGGTCTTCTTCAGGGGGTTCTTACATTTCCTTTACGGCAGGAAGACTCGCTTAACCAGAGACTTCTTTAAAACCAGAAAATCCCCTCAAGTGCGATACCGGAACCACTGAGAGCCTGTCCACACCCTCAACCCAAGGGGATGACCCCGATCTGTGAGGCTTACAAGTGGTCACATGTTTGACGGCCCCCCAACGGGGAATCAAATGGGCAGGAACACCTTATTGCGTTGTTGAAGTAATTGTGAGTTCAGATCAGAAGAGTATAAATACTGCATCAATCCATCTTGCAAAGCAAATATCTGTGCTCTCCCTAGGCGTTGTCTCTTTACTGAGGATCTTTTTTACTGCAGCCATTTTGGGGTAACCTCATTTACTGGTTCAATCACCTGCTTCCTATTTGGAGCTGGCCTAAAACGTCTGTACCTCAAGAATAGGCTTAAATTCTCTATCTACAGGAACCAGAGAAGACTTATAATTATACAGGTATCTGCACCCCCCTCCCCCCTGAAAGGTGCCAAATGTGACACGTGGAGGTTCCATTTTTGTATGAACCTCCGCTTTAATGAAGAAACAACAGTCAACTAGGCTCACTCTACTCTTTCTTCCTGCCAGCACAGGGGTACAAATCACAGCCTGATTGGCTCTGCGTGCTACCTGTCGCTCTCCTAATTTGAGTGCCGCTGTACAGGAAATAACAGAGGCTGATATCAAGACAGATTTGGGGACGTGTTACTAAAATACATTTTAGTACAGTACTGTTTAAATGTTAATAAAGTCAATATCAGGTGCTAATAATGACACACATGTGTTTGATTTTTTAAACACTCTTTATCCCTTGAGCTTCCTTTTTAGGCCTCATGCACATTGGACTTTAAAAAATGCGGCTTTTACAGGTGTTTGGCGGGGGGGTTGCCTGTGCAACCAACTCTTCATTAGAGGTATGTGCCCAGGCGCATTCAGGAGAGGAGATGAAGAGCAGAAAAAACGCTGAACGCACCTAAACGCTAGAAACATTTAGGCACGTTTAAGCGTTAATGCATTCCAGTTGCCAGAATAAATTCATATTCTGGCCATTGGTATCCATTAACACTTACACGCTTGACTCACCTAAACGCACTTAAATGTGCCTCAACACTTGTTTAGTAGGCAGCTTTTACCACGCTTTTTAAGCAGTTTTTATCCTGCCAGGAGAATAGTCATTCAGAGGGGCTAAACAGATGTCCTGTGTGCCCGAGGCCTTAAGATGTCTGCCAACATTGCACCCACCCCCATGTCCCCCCAGTATCTGACCTGTAGTTGGCTTCTATGTGCGCGCTGAGACTACTAGACATGTGCACAACAAAAAAAATTGTTTATTTTCGTTTTGTTTTTTTTGTTTCCGAACAAAATTCGTTTTTTTCGTTTCCGTTGATTCGTAACGATTCGTACATTCATAAGTCTTCGGTGTTCGTATTCGTAACGATTCGTACATTCGTAAAAGAGTTATTTTTTCGTTGATTTGTTTTTTCGTTAGTTTAATTTTCGGACGCATTCGTATTTATTCATACATTCGTAACATTCGTAGATTCGTATTTGGAGCATAATTCATAATTTTATGTAATGTGTATGCTATTATTACATTTTAATAATTTACGAATCGAAAAAAAAAAAGTTACGAATCGAAAAAAATAAGTTACGAATCGAAAAAAAAGTTACGAATGTACGAATTTTTTTGTTCAATCCATTCGAAGCACGTTAAGCAACGTCATTGTAAGAGACAAGGAAAATTACGAATCGAAAAAAAAAAGTTACGAATCGAAAAAAAAAAGTTACGAATCAAAAAAAAAAGTTACGAATGTACGAATTTTTTTGTTCAATCCATTCGAAGCACGTTAAGCAGCATCATTGTAAAGCTGGGCATACACTATACAAAAAATCACCCGAAACCAATTTTCGAAAAACGAACGTTCGGCCGCGAGCGCAAACGATGGTGCCATCATATAATGGCCGATAAATCGTTCAGTGAACCTAAAAAAAAAAAAATTATGTTCGTTTTTTTACATATACCTAGTGCAGACAGGTCGGACGGGAAACACATTAACCTTAACCTTTCAATTTATCGTTCCTTCGGCAGAAAAATTCCAAACTTGTCCTTCGTTTTTTCGGCTCAAAAACGTCCAAACGATTAACTGGCCGAAAAATCGAAAGAACGTCCTTTGACCGATTTTTCGGCCGATTTTTTGTATAGTGTATGGCCAGCTTTAGGGACACTGAAAATGACCAATTCAACAAAAAAAAAAAAAGTTATGAATGTACGAATTTTTTCGTTCGTTTTCGTTTTTCGGATTTTCTTCATTAGTACATTCGTTGTTTCTAATTAGTTTTTTTCGGATTTTCGTTGGTTTTCAGATTTGTTCGATTCGAACGATTCGTTATTCGGATTCGTATGATTCGAACGATTCGTTATTCGGATTCGTACGATTCGAACGATTCCTTCATTCGTACGAAAACGAACAAACGAAAATAACGAAAAAACGAAAAAAAACGAAACGAATTGCACATGTCTAGAGACTACAAGTATCTCAGAATGAGCATACAGCATGAGAGGGACACTGACAACAGAAGACCTGCCTGTTCCAGGAGTTAGCACAAGTGAGGATCATCTTCCCCAGGAAAAAGGCAGTCCAAGTGCCAGGTCTTTCTTAAGATTTTTTTTTCACAATACATTTATTGTAAAGAAAAGACAAATACAAACATAACATGGCATATTTCAAAATACAGATGAGTATTGTCATTTCAAAAAGAATAAAGAAGTGTAGCATTATAACATAGGATTAGATCTATTTAGGCATAAGTAAGGAATATGGCAATACGTTACAAATAATGTTCAGACAGTTTCACAAAATCGGTGTAGATAGACATCGTCAAAGACCAGAATGTAATGACAGCTGTATACATAAGTTTGAATAGTAATGTGGGTTGGGGTGTTGGTTATAATGGGGGCTCCCGGATTCCGATAAGCCCCCCGCCCGCAGACCCCGATAACCAACGGCCAGGGTTGTCGGGAAGAGGCCCTTGTCCTCATCAACATGGGGACAAGTTGCTTTGGGGTGGGGGGGGGGCGCATGGCCCCCCTTTTCCCCAGGGCACCCCCCATGTTGAGGGCACGCGGCCTGGTACGGCTCAGGAGGGGGGGGCGCTCACTCGTCCCCACCCCTTTCTGGCCGGCCAGGCTGCGTGCTCGGATAAGGGTCTGAGATGGATTTAGGGGGGACCGTTTTTTCGGCGTTGGGATTCCCTTTAAATCCATGCCAGGTGACGGGGCTAGCGTGGCGGCATTCACTGCCTTCGATAGCCCCATCTACCTGAAGTCACGTTCTAAATGAATGGACTTTCCGATGATCGGCAAGTCCGTTCATTTCCAAAAGTCCCGCGGACTAGCATACAGACCGTGGGATTGTCCACCGGACTAGCGAGTCCAGCAGACAATATTAAATGTCTGGCGGCGCCCACATACGGGCGGATTGTCCGGCGGACTCCAGTCCGGCGGACATTCCCGCGGGAAAGTCCGCTCGTGTGTACGAGGCATAACACAAAACAAGACCAAGAAGTGTGTATTCATATGGGGGATAAAGTTACATTTCCCGAGACCGAATGGCAATGTTTAACCTGGTAAAGGTAAGATGAAAGGTAGGCCCATTGTAGGGTTATTATGCAATCAGTTTTTTACAGATTTCTGAACTCATGAAAGTGAGCCAGGGTTTCCATCTCTGCTGGAACTGTGTGGTATTTTCTCTTTTAATAGCAATTATTTCTTCCATTATTGAATATTTCTTAAGATTTTGGCTTGTAGTCAGTTTTATTGGAAAAGGTTGTAATAGAAATAAACAGAACAAAACAGAAACAAAATCCTCACCATCCAGGTACGAACTAAACAGGACAGATTCCTCTCCGACAGGTGAAGAGGTTCTCCCAGTCACCGACAAAACAAGCATTTTGCAAACCTTTTCTTTCTCTTACAGATCACTTTCCACATGCCCCTGAAACTCTAATGCCGCGTACACACGGTTGGAATTTCCGATGGAAACAGTCCGATGGGAGCTTTTCATCGGATTTTCCGACCGTGTGTATGCCCATCGGTCTTTTTCTGTCGGTGTTTCCGACGGACTTTGAATTGAGAACCTGTTCTTAATTTTTCCGACGGAAAAACTTTCTATCGGATTTTTCGATCGTGTGTATGCACTTCCGACACGCAAAATTCCGACGCATGCTCGGAAACAATTTGACGCATGCTCAGAAGCATTAAACTTCCCTTTTATAGTGCAGTCCAACGTGTTGTATGCCGTGGTGTTATTGACCGTCGGAATTTGGTGTGACCGCGTGTAGGCAAGATAGTTTGAGTGAAATTCCGTCGGAATTCCGACGGGAAAGCCATCAGAGCTTTTTCCGACGAGAATTCCGAACGTGTGTATGCGGCATAAGGCACTGTGTACACGGGACGTTTTTACAACCTCTCCTGAACGATTTAACTGGACAGATAGTAACCCGCGTTTAAAACGTCAGTTTTGCCGCATTTACATGCCGCGTTTAGCAGCGTTTTGCCACGTTTATTTGAAGCGTTTATTTATAATTTGGCGTCGGAAACTTTGGCGTCTGAACCCATTTTTTTGCTTTCGAAGAAACGCTGTTAAACGCAACTGCCTAAAAACGGCAATAAACGACACTGTGTACATGGTCAAATAGGATAACATTGAATGAGTTCAGGGGCAGTTGAAAAAAGCGTCCAACTGCCTCTGAACATACGTTTAGCAGCGTCCCGTGTACATGGGGCCTAAGGTGACTTTCCTGAGCCCCAGGCCAGAGTACCCTCTTGCTCCAGCCCTCCCTTCTTTATCCCACCTGCTGCTGATCAAAAGTGAGAAGCAAAGCATACTCAGATTCTGCACTGCCAAGGTTGCCTGGAAAACCCAGATCGGATTCCACCTTAGTCTCCTACATATGAAAGCATACGAGGGGAAACATACTGTCCTGCAACCATCTCTCCTTTCATTATGTCACACTGTGTAATGTGTGTTGAAATGACCATGTGTAGTCTCCATCCAAGGATTGTGTGACAGTGTACCAATGCAGGAGCACAAATGGCCCAGAGTATTCTCACCCTATAACAGGAAGACTCTGAACATGCCTTCATGGCGGAAACAAAAGAGACTGGAGCTCTTTTGCGATCTTTCTTATGCCCCGTACACACAGTCGGAATTTCCGACGGAAAATGTCCTATCGGACCATGTTGTCGGAAAATCCGACCGTGTGTGGGCGCCATCGGACTTTTTCCATCGTAATTTCCGTCGGAAAAAATTTGAGATCCTGCTCACAACAAAGTCCGATCTGACTTTTTCCGATCGTGTGTAGCGAATTCCGACGGACAAAGTGCCACGCATGCTCAGATCAAATTACAAGACCAAAGCTATTGGCTACTAGCCTCTACGTAGTTCCGTCATATGCAACGAACGTCACCACATTCAGAATGATCGGATTTTCCGACAACTTTGTCCGACCGTGTGTATGCAACACCAATGTCGGACAAAATCCGTCAGAAAAATACGACGGATTTTGTGGTAGAAATTTCCGACCGTGTGTATGGGGCATTAGACAGCTTCTAGGCATGGGTTGTAGACGACCATTAGAGAACGTGATTCTCATTTTACATATGTTTTTTAGTGGGGATGTTAGCTGCTTTCCTCATCTTTGTGTTTGTTGTCATTGGGTTATTTTTTTGTTTTATAAAAATCTCTTGAACAGAATACTCAAAAGGGCTCTGGGAACTTTCAAACTAGCCCGTAAAGTCATGTGAAGGAAAAAATCTCAAACTTTAAAAAAGCTAAATAGCTCTGGTGAGGCGGCTCCTACACAGCAAGGCTTCCCTCAATGGGTATCCGATAGTAGCTCAAACTAAAAATGCAGAAAGGAGCACCCAACCAAAACCGTATGAAAAAGCCAAAGATCATGTAAATTGTTGGTAATTAAGTCATATAAAAACAGCCATTTTGTTGGAGTGGTGTTGCCTCCAAATGGACTTTTAGGGGCAAAACCACTCCTCCACCATAAGGGCCCAATACAGGATAAAACTGATATTGAATACAGGATAAAACTGATATTGAATACAGGATAAAACTCAGAGAACACAGTGGCTTCACAGATCTATATTACAACCAGTATCAAACCCTCCACATGGAGTAACAACTTGACAGAACTTGCTGAGCATCAGTGGACCTCTGAGTCCACCCAGGTATTATCCTATAAAGGGGGAGTGGTGTTGCCCCTGAAACACATTGGATGTCTTCATATGAGTAATTTAAATGATCTTGGACTCTTTCAACTGGTGTTGGTCTAGCATTTCCTTCTGTACTTCTATGGTTATGAGATCTCTAATCATTTTTTTTAGAGCTATGAAAGTAAAAGGATGGACAGTTAAAAAGCATGCAATGAGGTGACAAGCTTGAGCAGATGTATTTTTCTCTATAGAAATGTAAAAAAGACCGTCATTTGAAATGAGAACTGTGCCTGAAATCCTTGTCTGTGAGTTATTTGGCTCACAAACACTCTCTTATCTCTTATAATAGACTTTACTATGAAATAGTGTCAAGAAAAAATGCATCTGAATCTGAAGAAGGGATCTAAAGTGGCCAAATTTTGTTTTTGACAGCGATGACGAGAAAATCTGAAAGAGCAGGATGGAAAATGTTTCTCCAATTAATACATTTCTAACATTTTATGAGGTTTTCATTCGGGAAAATCCATTTATTCCAAAATCCACTGTTAAAGTCAAAACTAAATTTTGAAGTACTTTTTAATGACATTTATCAAATCATCACATGTACCGAAAATGTTTGTAGAAATATATGTAGGAATAAATATACTAGTGTATGGCCAGCTTAAGTTATTCCAAAAGCTTGCATTTATAAATATGGTACTTAGGTTAGCCAGTAAACTGTATAACTTAAACTCCAAATTTTCGGGCTGCCCATGAATGTCCATTACGGGGAGTGGCGCCCGTAAAAAATATGGCTGTCCACAGCCTCTAACTATCTCTTGTACCATGTCTGCAGCCTCTAACCATCTCCTGTACCAAGTGTGCAGCCTATAACCATCTCCTGTACCATGTCCACAGCCTTTAACCATCTCTTGTACCATGTCCGCAGACACTGACCATCTCCTGTACCATGTTGGCAGCCTCTGACCACCTCTTGTACCATGTCCACAGCCTCTAACCACCTCCTGTATCATGTCCGCAGCCTCTGACCACCTCCTGTATCATGTGCGCAGTCACTAACCACCTCCTGTATCATGTCCGCAGCCTCTGACCACCTCCTGTATCATGTGCGCAGCCACTAACCACCTCCTGTATCATGTCTGCAGCCTCTGACCATCTACTGTATCATGTCCGCAGCCTCTGACCACCTTGTGTACCATGTCAACAGCCTCTAACTATCTCTTGTACCATGTCTGCAGCCTCTAACCATCTCCTGTACCATGTGTGCAGCCTCTAACCATCTCCTGTACCATGTCCACAGCCTTTAACCATCTCTTGTACCATGTCCGCAGACACTGACCATCTCCTGTACCATGTTGGCAGCCTCTGACCACCTCTTGTACCATGTCCACAGCCTCTAACCACCTGCTGTATCATGTCCGCAGCCTCTGACCACCTCCTGTATCATGTGCGCAGTCACTAACCACCTCCTGTATCATATCCGATAACGAACGATAACGACAAACGATAACGAACGCGCTGAATCCAAAAACCGAAAGATCCGACATAAACAAATGCTTTATTTTCGTTGTGACAACAGTTCGATATAGATAGGAGATTCGATATGATGCTGACAATAGTGATCTGTGTCCATCGAACCTGTGGTCGAATGTGCCTAACCTTAGCTCTATTAGTCCAAGATTATTCTACATAGAGAGAAAAGATTTGACATAGAGAGAAAAGATTCGACATAATAGAGACAATAGCAAAAAAGGTTAAATGTGCCTAACCTAACTCTATTAGTACAAGATTATTCGACATAGAGAGAAAAGATTCGACATGAAGATTCGACGAAGCAGTCGCCGCGAGCGGACATGTATGATCAAATGCTCCGCCCATAAGCTATAGAAGAATTCTAATGTTGGTTGACTAGTAATATTAATTAATAAATATAATTATTACTAGTGTCATACAACATTAGAATTCTACTATAGCTTGTAGGCGGAGCATTCCACCGGAATCGTACGATTGCGGCGTCGTACAGTTTAGCTGCTCCGTCGAATCTTCTTAGAACATTCGACAGACACCATAAGCCTTCAATGACAGGTTCGACCTTAATTATTTCGGATTTTCGGATGAATGCATTTTTTAACGAAACAAAATAAAAACGAATTTCGGAAGTAACTAAATAAATTTATTTGTCAGACGAAAAAGAAATTCCGAAACGAAATATTTCAGTGTGCACCAGTGGCGGCCCGTCCATAGGGGGCGCCCGGGCGCCGCCCCCCCCCCCCTCCTTGCAGTTAAAAAAAAAAAAAAAAAAAAAAAAAAGTTCAAAAAAAAAAAAAATTTTTTATTTAAACATGTCCATTTAAGGGCGCCGGGCACAGTGCAGTATGCACCGCTCTATCACCAATAGATAGATTCATGCATTGCATGAATCTATCTATTGTCACCTCTGCCGCCCCCTATTCAGGTGTCCGGCCCCTGATCGGGCGCCGGGCATCTGAATTACAGTGGGGGGGGGGGGGGTGTTGCGGGAAGCGCCCCTATTAGAGCTGTAAGCTCTAATAGGGGACCCTATTAGAGCGGTGTGCTCTAATAGGCTTCCCTAAGTGTAAACAGCGGGCGCACGGCCGTGCGTTCGCTGATTACACAGTATTGTGTTAGAGAAGCGAATACATCGCTTCCCTAACACAGACCCGCCTCTCAGCCAATCAGGTTGCCAGGTCTGTTACCTGTAACCTGATTGGCTGAAGTCACAGGCGCTGTGATTGGACGCTAGGCGTCCAATCATAGCAAAAGACAGGCGCGGGAGAAGAAGACCTCGGACGGACGATAGCAGAAGACAGGAGGAGCGCGGGAGAAGAAGACCTCGGATGATGAGACACCGCTCGCCGCCTGACGCCATCACCAGCTGCACATCGAGACAAGGTAAGTGCAGAGGGCAGGCAGGGGGCACAGTGGCAGCACTTGGAGGGGCACTTAAAGGGGCACTCTGGCAGCACTTAAAGGGGCACTCTGGCAGCACTTAAAGGGGCACTCTGGCAGCACTTGAGGGGCACTCTGGCAGCACTTAAAGGGGCACTCTGGCAGCACTTAGAGGGGCACTCTGGCAGCACTTGAGGGGCACTCTGGCAGCACTTGAGGGGCACTCTGGCAGCACTTGAGGGGCACTCTGGCAGCACTTAAGGGGCACTCTGGCAGCACTTAAGGGGCACTCTGGCAGCACTTAAAGGGGCACTCTGGCACTTAAAGGGGCACTCTGGCAGCACTTGAGGGGCACTCTGGCAGCACTTGAGGGGCACTCTGGCAGCACTTAAAGGGGCACTCTGGCAGCACTTGAAGGGGCACTCTGGCAGCACTTGAGGGGCACTCTGGCAGCACTTGAGGGGCACTCTGGCAGCACTTGAGGGGCACTCTGGCAGCACTTAAAGGGGCACTCTGGCAGCACTTGAGGGGCACTCTGGCAGCACTTGGAGGGGCACTCTGGCAGCACTGGAGGGGCACTCTGGCAGCACTTGGAGGGGCACTGTGGCAGCACTTGGAGGGGCACTGTGGCAGCACTTGAGGGGCACTGTGGCAGCGTTTGAGGGGCACAGTGGCAGCGTTTGAGGGGCACAGTGGCAGCGTTTGATGGGCACAGTGGCAGCATTTAATGGGCACAGTGGCAGCGTTTGATGGCACAGTGAGGCTGTTTGTTTGCGCCCCCCCAAAAATTTTGAGCACCAGCCGCCACTGGTGTGCACAGCTTCTAACCATCTCTTGTACCATGTCCGCAATCTTTGACCATCTCTTGTCTTTTATTATGTCTGCAGTCTCTGAGGGGGAGTCTAGAGAAGAGTCAAGAGTGGGAGCGCCGCCGGGATGAGGATCACCGGAGAAGTCAGACATGTGTGGACTGTGGAGAGGAGACTATAGGATAAAACCAGAGCCGCCGAGCTGGAGCCGTCTGAGTGAGCCCTGCTTGGTGCACCTGAGATGAGGTCAGTGACAGGGCCACCAGGCCAGTCACTGATGTAAGGGGGAGTGAATACAATAATGTAAGGGGGCACTGATATAAAAGTTCCCCCTTATATCAGGAACCCCCCCCCCTTCTAACCTTAGTGTATTCACTCTGCGGAAAGGTGGTCTCTAGTCACCAGAGTCCCCTGCATCAGAGTTCCAGGGCATTCTCGTTTACATCAGAGTCTGCAGGATTCACCCTTACAATGCAAGGGGGAACTCTGTTGTAAAGGGCAATGCTGCAGACCCTGATGTAAGTGGGGACTCTTGATGTAACGTGTAGGAATCGGATGTGCAGTCAGTCAGGTACTCGTGGTTGTTTTAATGCTTTTTTTTAAGTTGTTACAGTGTGAGTGAGGTTTTTATACTTAAATAAATTTATCAATCCAATATTACACTATGAGAAGTTTTTTAAGCGCTTTCATTTAACCTGGGCAAGGCTAACTCAGGAGCTTATTTAGATGAGCAACTTAAAGGAGAATCCCACCCATCACATAGATCCTAATAATACACTGAGAGGAATATTGTTATATGCCATGTTACAAGTATAAAGAAGGGGAGAGTGCTGTGAGCACAGTTGTAATCAGTGATGTAAGTAACTGAGTTAAAATAAACTGAGTTACCTAACGCAGTTACTTTAGAGGGTAACGAGTAATCTAACTGATTACTTTTCCCCTCATGGTAACTCAGTTCCCATTACTTTGGCTTAGTTACCCCAATTACATCTACCGCCACTAGATGGCAGTAGTGTAATTCCGGTGTCCTGCCGAAAAAGTTCCCCCGCCGGCTACAGGCCGGTTGCTTAACTCTGCGAAGGAGGGCGTCATATGACGTCCTCACAGAATTCCACTTAACATGTAATTGTACGAGGCGATGCGCACCCCCTGGGGCGCGCACTCGAGAACGTCCGTGATCGCCGGGTCCAGAGGACCCGGCGGATCACGGATCACGGTAAACGGCCGCTCATCGCGGCCGTTTACCACGTGATCGCTCCGTCAAATGACGGAGCGCTCACATGTAAGCAATCCGGCGTCATTTGATGACGCCGGTTCCTCTCCCCTCCTCCTCTCTGTACCGATCGGTACAGTGTGAGAGGAGAGGGGGAGGATCGGTGGCAGCAGTGCTGTGGGCGGGATCTGTAGTGCCCACAGCCTGCTCTGCCACCACCGATCCATCCATCCATGCTCAGCCATCCCTCCATACCCTGCAATACACCGCAATAGCCTGCAGTGTATTGCAGGGTATGGAGGGATGGCTGAGCATGGATGGATGTATACCCAGCAGGACCCTGCCATACTCTGCCATGCCCTGCCATACTCTGCCATACCCTGCGATACTCTGCCATACCCCTGCCATGCGATACTCTGCCATACCCTGCGATACTCTGCCATACCCTGCGATACCTGCCATACCCTGCGATACTCTGCCATACTCTGCCATACCCTGCCATACTCTGCCATACCCTGCGATACTCTGCCATACCCTGCCATACTCCTGCGATACTCTGCCATGCCATACTCTGCCATACCCTGCGATACTCTGCCATACCCTGCGATACCTGCCATACCCTGCCATACCCTGCGATACTCTGCCATACCCTGCATACTCTGCCATACTCTGCCATACCCTGCCATACCCTGCCATACCCTGCCCTGCCATACCCTGCCATACCCTGCGATAACCTGCGATACTCTGCGATACTCTGCCCTACCCTGCGATACTCTGCCATACCCTGCGATACTCTGCCATACCCTGCGATACTCTGCCATACCATGCGATACCCTGCGATACCCTGCGATATTCTACAATACTCTTCAATACCCTGCGATACTCTGCCATACCCTGCGATACTCTGCCATACCCTGCGATACTCTGCCATACCCATGCGATACCCTGCCATACCCTGCGATACCCTGCGATACTCTGCCATACCATGCAATACCCTGCGATATTCTGCGATACCATGCGATACTCTGCCATACCATGCTATACCCTGCAATACCCTGCGATACCCTGCGACTCCCTGCGATACCATGCAATACTCGCTACGATCGAAGCCAGGATCGTTTTTTTATTTTATTTCAGGCTTTCCAGCCTAGAGGTGAGATGTGGGGTCTTATTGACCCCATATCTCACTGTAAAGAGGACCTGTCATGTCATATTCCTATTACAAGGGATGTTTACATTCCTTGTAATAGGAATAAAAGTGATCAAAAAAATTTTTTGGGGGGAAAAAAAAGTGTCAAACTAAAATAAATAAAGTAAAATGAACAATAAAAAAAAATAAAAAATTTAAAGCGCCCCTGTCCCCGTGTGCTCGCATGCAGAAGCGAACGCATACGTAAGTCCCGCCCACATATGAAAACGGTGTTCAAACCACACATGTGAGGTATCGCTGCGAACGTTGGAGCGAGAACAATAATTTTGGCCCTAGACCTCCTCTGTAACTCAAAACATGTAACCAGTAAAAAATTTTTTTTAAAGCGCCGCCTATGGGGATTTTTAAGTAGCGAAGTTTGGCGCCATTCCACGAGCGTCTGCAATTTTGAAGGGTGACATGTTAGGTATCTATTTACTCGGCGTAACTTCATCTTTCACATTATGCAAAAACATTGGGCTAAATTTACAGTTTTGTTTTTTGTAAAGCACAAAACTTTTTTTTCCCAAAAAAAAACGCATTCGAAAAATTGCTGCGCAAGTACCGTGCTAGATAAAAAGTTGCAACGACCGCCATTGTATTCTCTAGGGTCTTTGCTAAAAAAAACATATATAATGTTTTGGGGTTCTATGTAATTTTCTAGCAAATAAATGATGATTTTTACATGTAGGAGAGAAATGTCAGAATTGGCCCGGGTGCTCCAGAACACCTGATGGTGCTCCCTGCATGTTGGGCCTCTGTATGTGGCCACGCTGTGTAAAAGTCTCACACATGTGGTATCGCCGTACTCGGGAGTAATAGCAGAATGTGTTTTGGGGTGTAATTTGTGCTATGCATATGCTGTGTGTGAGAAATAACCTGCTAATATGACAGTTTGGGAAAAAAATAAAAAAGAAAAAAAAATCTTGATTTTGCAAAGAATTGTGGGAAAAAATTACAACTTCAAAAAACTCACCATGCCTCTTTCTAAATACCTTGGAATGTCTTCTTTCCAAAAAGGGGTCATTTGGGGGGTATTTGTACTTTTCTGGCATGTTAGGGTCTCAAGAAATGAGATAGGCCGTCAGTACTTCAGGTGTGATCAATTTTCAGATATTGGCACCATAGCTTGTGGACTCTATAACTTTCACAAAGACCAAATAATATACCCCAATTTGTACTTATTTTTACCAAGGATATGTAGCAGTATAAATTTTGGCCAAAATTTATCAAGAAAAATTACAAATTTGCTAAATTTTATAACAGAAACGAAGAAAAAATCATTTTTTTACCGAATTTTCAGTCTTTTTTTTTTTATAGCGCAAAAAATAAAAAACCCAACGGTGATTAAATACCACCAAAAGAAAGCTCTATTTGTGTGAAAAAAAGGACAAAAATTTCCTATGGGTACAGTGTTGTATGACTGAGTAATTGTCATTCAAAATGTGAGAGCACCGAAAGCTGAAAATTGGTCTGGTTATTAAGGGTGTTTAAGTGCCCAGTGGTCAAGTGGTTAAAGTAAGATGACCAACACAGGGGACATGTATCAATGCACAAAAAAAAACTTTTTATTTAAAAAACGGCCGTTTTTTTAGGAGCAGTGATTTTAATAATGCTTAAATTGAAACAATAAAAGTGTAATATTCCTTTAAATTTCGTACATGGGGGGTGTCTACAGTATGCCTGTAAAGGGGAGCAGTGATTTTAATAATGCGTAAATTGAAACAATAAAAGTAATATTCCTTTAAATTTCGTACCTGGGGGGTGTCATTTTTGAAAAAAAAAAGCTATTTAAAGCTATTTAAAATCACTCCCGGCTCCCGTAACACAGAGAACAGTGATTCATTGAAACTCATTCATAAAAAAAAGTCCTTGATAAAAAATAAAAAAAATAAAAAAAATGAAAACAAAAAAGCGTAGGGGTCCCCCCAAATTCAATAACCAGGCCCTTCAGGTCTGGGATGGATATTAAGGGGGACCCCAGCCAAAAAAAAAAAAAAAAAAATGGCGTAGGGTCCCCCTCAAAATCCATACCAGACCCTTGAGGTCTGGTATGGATTTTAAGGGGAACCCTAGCCAAAAAAAATGGCGTGGGGTCCCCCTCAAAATCCATACCAGACCCTTATCCGAGCACGCAACCTGGCAGGCCGCAGGAAAAGAGGGGGGGACGAGAGCGGCCCCCCTCTCGCCTGAACCGTACCAGGCCACATGCCCTCAACATTGGGAGGATGCTTTGGGGGTCTAAGACCCCTAAAGCACCTTGTCCCCATGTTGATGAGGACAAGGGCCTCTTCCCCACAACCGTGCCCGGTGGTTGTGGGGGTCTGCGGGCGGGGGGCTTATCGGAATCTGGAAGCCCCCTTTAACAAGGGGACCCCCAGATCCCGGCCCCCCCCCTGTGTGAAATGGTAAGGGGGTACAAAAGTACCCCTACCATTTCACCAAAAAAGTGGCAAAAATGGTAAAAATGACAGGAGACAGTCTTTGACAATTCCTTTATTAAAATCTTCTTTCTTCTTTCTTCATCCTTCGGATTCTTCATCTTCTCCTTCCTTCATCTTCTTCCATCTTCTTCTTCCATTTTCTTCTTCCTCCGATCCGCCTATTCTTGCGCTGGTCTTCTCGTCCTTCTCGTCCGGCATCTTCTTCCGTCGGTGTCGGTGTCGGTGTCTTCTTGGGCCGCTCCGCGCAATGGGAGGCTCCCGCTGTGTGAGGCTCCGCTCCATCTGACAGGTCTTTTAAAACGGAGGGCACCTGGTGACCCCGCCCCCCTCTGACGTCATGGGGAAAGCCATCATGGAATTCCCCATGACGTCCCTGTGCGTCAGAGGGGGCGGGGTCACCAGGTGCCCTCCATTATAAAAGACCTGTCAGACGGAGCGGAGCCTCACACAGAGGGAGCCTCCCATTGCGCGGAGCGGCCCAAGAAGAGACAGAGACACCGACACCGACGCCGACGGAAGAAGATGCCGGACGAGAAGGACGAGAAGACCAGCGCAAGAAGAAGCGGATCGGAGGAAGAAGAAAATGGAAGAAGAAGATGGAAGAAGATGAAGGAAGGAGAAGATGAAGAAACCGAAGGATGAAGAAAGAAGAAAGAAGATTTTAATAAAGGAATTGTCAAAGACTGTCTCCTGTCATTTTTACCATTTTTGCCACTTTTTTGGTGAAATGGTAGGGGTACTTTTGTACCCCTTTACCATTTCACACAGGGGGGGGGGCCGGGATCTGGGGGTCCCCTTGTTAAAGGGGGCTTCCAGATTCCGATAAGCCCCCCGCCCGCAGACCCCCACAACCACCGGGCACGGTTGTGGGGAAGAGGCCCTTGTCCTCATCAACATGGGGACAAGGTGCTTTACCCCCAAAGCATCCTCCCAATGTTGAGGGCATGTGGCCTGGTACGGTTCAGGCGAGAGGGGGGGCCGCTCTCGTCCCCCCCTCTTTTCCTGCGGCCTGCCAGGTTGCGTGCTCGGATAAGGGTCTGGTATGGATTTTGAGGGGGACCCATACGCCATTTTTTATTTTTTTTTTTTTTTTTTTTTTTGGCTGGGGTTCCCCTTAATATCCATCCCAGACCTGAAGGGCCTGGTTATTGAATTTGGGGGGACCCCTACGCTTTTTTTTTTTGTTTTTTATTAATGAATGACAGTTCTCTGTGTTACAGGAGCCATCAATTCATTAGCCGCGAGTGATTTTTAAATAGCTTTTTTCCTGCAAAAATGACACTTTTTTGCAGGGAAAGTTCTAAGCACAGGAAACATGCCCCCTTCACAGGCCACCTATAGACACCCCCCAGATGTGATACTGCAATGCTGTTCTAACAGCATACACACACATATCCCCAGAAATAAAGCACATATTGTCAGCAGCACACTGACACGCTGACACTGTCTGAAACATAATATGCGAGGCCGCCGGCGCGGCGGCCTCTTATACCGTGGGGCGTGTACTAAAGCCCCTGAGCTATAATTGGCTACAGGCATCCTGCCTGTAGCCAATTATGGCTCTCCTCGCTGCCGGCGCTGTGATTGGCCAAGCATGCGGGGTCACAGTGCATGCTTGGCCAATCATCAGCCAGCATTGCACTGCGCGGGCCGCAATGCATTGCGGGGCCGCTCGCATCACACGAATTTGATGCGAGCGGCCCCAATAGTTCTGGGCTCGCCGAGCGAGCGAACACCCGGTGCTCGATTCGAACATGGGTTCGAATCGAACACCGGGCTCATCCTTATTTAGAAGCACATAAGATAGTAATCGCATATTTTGTGTTTACTTTGTACCAAATATTTTATTGTTTGGTTTGCACATTTATAATGTTGATTCATTTGCACTTTATTATTGAGAAAAGATTTGCACATATTGGTAACACTCCAGAAGCACATAGGATACTATCAGGTTGCATATTTTGCTTTTACCTGTATTATGTTTTTTTTTGCCTGGTTTGCACATTTTTTTATTGCTTTTTTTTTTCACGTAATGATATAGAAACGGTCTGTACGTATATAATACGGTTTGTTGCACACAGAATAACAGCGCATCACCACTTTTTAAATTTTTATGCGCTTTATACTGTATCTGTGGGAACACTATTAGTGCAGAGCTGATGTGGTCATCTTCCAGTGGCAGCGGGGTCGCCCCTGTCCTCAAGCCAGCGGGCTCGGGGGAAAGCTCCGGTGTCCTCTCCTGGAGAAGCTTCCGCGGTGTGTATCCTCTCTGCTGCTCTTGGCGCTAGATGTCCAATAGGATAGCCTGACGTATTTGGGGTTTCATACCTGCTTCCCAATTGGCCAATAGGATCAGTCTTGCAACAACGAATATTCATTCGGTGTTGCAACACACCTGGGTGGGATCGGAAACACATCATCTGCGACCCGAGTCCACCCTATTTTGAAGCCTATTAGAGACTCTGGCTCTAAACAGGTGCTTAAAAAAAAACACCACTGTAATTCATGTGCCCGATGCCTTGAAAGAGGCCGGAAGCATGAATAGGGGGAGGCTGCGGAGGCCGTGGATAGATTTATGTTATACATTAAATTATCGAGGGAGTGATGTTACGGAGAATGGAATGGAAAGCAGAGCCTGGCAACAAAAGGGTTTAGAATAAATACTGTATTTATCAGCATATAACACGCACCCCAAGTTTAGGAGGGAAGTTTAAGGAAAAAAAAACTTACATTTAAATGCCCATCAATGCAGCCTCATCAGTGTCCATCTGCAGCCTTGTCCATCATTGCAGAATGATCCGTGTCCATGTACAGCCTTGCCCAGCACCGTTTGCAGCTTGCCCAGTGTCGTTTGCAGCTTGCCCAGTGTCATTTGCAGCTTGCCCAGTGCCGTTTGCAGCTTGCCCAGCGTCGTTTGCAGCTTGCCCAGCGTCATTTGCAGCTTGCCCAGCACCGTTTGCAGCTTGCCCAGCATCATTTGCAGCTTGCCCAGCGTCATTTGCAGCTTGCCCAGCGCCGTTTGCAGCCTTGCCCAGTGTCATTTGCAGCTTGCCCAGTGTCATTTGCAGCTTGCCCAGCACTGTTTGCAGCTTGCCCAGCGTCATTTGCAGCCTTGCCCAGTGTCATTTGCAGCTTGCCCAGCGCCGTTTTCAGCTTTGTCCAGTGTCATTTGCAGCTTGCCCAGCGTCATTTGCAGCTTGCCCAGCGCCGTTTGCAGCCTTGCCCAGTGTCATTTGCAGCTTGCCCAGTGTCATTTGCAGCTTGCCCAACGCCGTTTGCACTACTCGGCTGTACTCGTCTCATCTCGCAGTCCCGCCCAGTCTAGACGGGACTGCGAGCGGCGCGGAGTACACAGTACAGTCGGCTCTTTCTTTTTCGGCAGCGCTCGCTCCAGAAACAGCAGAAAGGCAGGACTGCGAGCGGAGCCCAGCACTCGGCTCGGTCTTTTTGGACGGCGCTCTGTATTTTTCGCCATGCTCGGTCTTTTTCAGCGGCGCTCGCTATTTTCGGCTCACAGACAGTGGGGATCGGCGTATAACACGCACCCACGGCTTTCCCACAATTTTAAGGGGGAAAAAGTGCATTATATAAATAATGGTTTTCCAATTGTCTTATTGGGGGGGGGGGCATAAGACAATTGGAAAACCATTATTTATATTATGCCCCATAAACATGGTCAGATATTCCGATGGAAAAAGTCTGATTGGATTATGTTGTCGGAAAATCCGATCGTGTGTGGGCTCTAGCGGGCTTTTTCTGTCGGAATCTCCGACGGAAAAAATTTGAGAGCAGGATCTAAAATTTTCCGACAACAAAATCCGATCAGACTTTTTCCGATTGTGTGTAGAGAATTCCGAGGCACAAAGTGCCACGCATGTTCGGAAGACTAAAGCTATTGGCTACTGGCCTCTACGTAGTCCCGTCGTACGTGTTGTACGTCACCTCGTTCGAAACGATCAGTATTTCCGACAACTTTGTCCGACCGTGTGTGCGCAAGTTTCGGCCAAAATCCGTCGGAAAAAATCTGACGGATTTTGTGGTCGGAATGTCCGACCGCGTGTACGGGGCATAATACATTTGTATTTTTTTTTTTATTATTTATTTATGTATTTTGTGATGGCGCAGTACAAGGTATAAAACAGTGACACACTAGGATGTCCTATAGTAGGCATTGCATGGGACGTTTTTTCTTTCTTCGGTATAAGTCCTGATTAACAGGAGTTCTATGTCTGACAAACTGATGGAATAAAAAAGAAAAAACTGTCAGGGGACCCCTAATTGCAATCTGTGTAATTCATGCAAGCCAACAATTAATTTTCCATCGAGAATAATGGATTTCCTTAAGATATCCAGTTCAGTGATTCTCAATGTGTCGGGGCCGATCTTTAAACGGCTGCTGCAACACTTCTGCGGGATTTTAATACATTACAAGAAACGCCACGGGCTGTGTACTCATTGGGAATGCATCGAAGGGGTCATAAAACCGTCTTTGTCATTCAGGCAAAGTAGATTAAAAGTGCATGAGCCGCTCTCTCTCCTCCTCTTCAGAGCTGCTTTACTTTTATGTATACACCCCTGATTTATGGTTATTATTTCCTCTGCCATTGAGTATTTTGCAACCCTCTGCGGAGATACTAGCTAGTCCCAAGAGTTCCTTAACTTTGTAAAAGAATGGGAGGTAGAGCTGCTAGTGGTACCCAGAGAATGTAGAAAAGCTTTACCTTAAAGGACAGGTTCACTTTAGGATAAAAGCGCCCCAGCCTCTCCCGAGTCCCCTAACCTATTCTAAGCTAGACCCCGACTCATCCAGGTACTTCCTTCACTTTTTTGCGATGGTGGCGGCTGACCAGTGTTTACAGCTTCGGTGCCTTATCTTATGCTGCTCTTGCCTGCACAGTAACTACAGATATCTGTACTGTTGAAGTAAGGCCTCATTCAAGTTTAAGGGAATGGTGCAGGTACACTTGGCGGCAGGCAAGATTTCTGCACCGAAACAGGAGGCCATTTTGTTTGGAACATGGTAAGCAAGCATCAGGGTATAGGGTTTTGGTTAGAATAGATTACCGTCTCTCTTATGCCGCGTACACACGGTCGGAATGTCCGATGGAAACAGTCCGATGGGAGCTTTTCAACGGATTTTCCGACCGTGTGTATGCCCATCGGTCTTTTTCTGTCGGAATTTCCGACGGACTTTGGATTGAGAACCTGTTCTCAATTTTTCAGACGGAAAACCTTTCTATCGGATTTTCCGATCGTGTGTATGCAATTCCGACACGCAAAATTCCGACGCATGCTCGGAAACAATTTGACGCATGCTCGGAAGCATTAAACTTCCCTTTTATAGTGCTGTCGAACATGTTTTATGCCGCTGTGTTACAGACCGTCGGAATTTGGTGGGACCGTGTGTAGGCAAGACAGTTTGAGCGAAATTCCATCGGAAGTTCCGACGGGAAAACCATCAGAGCTTTTTCTGACGAGAATTCCGACCGCGTGTACGCGCCATTAGTTGAAATCCGCAACTCTCTGTCTCCCTCCATACACCCGCAGCTGTAATCTTATGGTGCTGTGAGGGTTAAGAGAGCCAAGGGACCTGTCATAGGTACTCTTCAAGAGAGATGATTATGCCTGCCCCCCCCCCCCTTCATCCATAGAAGATGTACTATAGTTTTTTTATGCTGGCCATACACTATACGAAAAATCGGCCAAACCCATTTGAACATTCGGTCGTGAGTGCAAACCATAGTGCCATCATGTAATGACCGATAAATCGTTCAGTGGACATAAATGAATGCATTTTTTTGTTAGTTTTTTTACACATACCTAGTGCAGACAGTTCGGACAGGAAACACGTTAACCTTTAAATTTATCATTCCTTCGGCAAAAAAATTTCCAAACTTGTCCTTTGTTTTTTCGGCTCAAAAATGTCCCAACGATTATCGATTTTGTGCCCATTAACCGCTTCAGCCCCGGAACATTTTACCCCCTTCCTGACCAGAGCACTTTTTGCGATTCGGCACTGCGTTTTTGACAATTAAATGTCAAAAACAAAATTGATGTCCTTTTTTCCCACAAATAGAGCTTTTTTTTGGTGGTATTTGATCACCTCTGCAGTTTTTATTTTTTGCGCTATAAACAAAAAAAGAGCGACAATTTTGAAAAAAAATCACAATATTTTTTACTATTTGCAATAATAAATATCCCCCCAAAAAATATAAAAAAAAAAAAAGTTTTTCCTCAGTTTAGGCCAATATGTATTCTTCTATATATTTTTGGTAAAAAAAACGCAATATTGATTGGTATGCGCAAAAGTTATAGTGTCTACAAAATAAGGGATACTTTTACGGATTTTTATTATTATTATTTTTTTTACTAGTAATGGCGGTGATCTGCGACTTTTTAGCGGGACTGCGACATTATGGCGGACACATCGGACACTTTTGACACATTTTTGGGACCATTGGCATTAATACAGTGATCAGTGCTATAAAAATGCATCGATTACTGTAAACATATCACTGGCAGGGAAGGGGTTAACACTAGGGGGCGATGAAGGGGTTAACCGTGTTCCCTACTGTGTGTTCTAACTGAAGGGGAGGGGACTGTCTAGGGGAGATGACAGATCGCTGTTCATACTCTGTATAAACACACGATCTGTCTCTTCTCCCCTCAGAGAACCGTAAACTGTGTGTTTACACACACAGATCCCAGTTCTCCGTGTGTCAGCAGCGATCGCGGGAGCCCGGCGGCGATCGTGATCGCCGGGCACGTGCATCGGCTCCAGGGGTGAGCAGTGACCTAGTAGCCACAGGGCAAAGCGACGGCTGGTCGGCAAGTGGTTAACTGTCCGAAAACGAACAAACTGTCTAAATGACCGAGTTTCGCACGATTTTTCGCAAAGTGTATGGCCAGCATTAGAATGAAAAGCGCTGCATTAATGGAGGAGGCAGACCTTTATCGACCTGACCTCCATTTATGGATTGCTTATTATTAATTGATGCTGCAGTACAGCTTCTATGAATTGAGGAGGGGGCAGAAAGGGAAGGCATAGTCAACACTCTTGATGAATGCCTTTGACAGGTCCAGTGCTTGTATTAGCCTCAGCAGCATCGGAAGATTACAGCTGCAGGGTATCGGGGGGCAGAGGACTTCATATTTTAACTGGGACAGCTGGCACCAGCACAAGGTAAACATTAAATGTCCCTTGTGCTATTTTTTTTTTTTAATTTACCTAAATTAAGGCTTAAAAGAAGACATCCAGCCAAATGACTAAGTGTTTACAATTTCTGCTTGCCTATTGGCCTATGAAATGGAATTGTCACACAAATAAAGTCCTCCTTGTGCTTTCCTTGCTTCTCCTATAGGCCTACCTCAATGTTCACACTTAGTACGTTGATATTTGGTACCAGGAGTGTGATACTGTATTTCTTGACTTGGTACCCAAACATCTAAACATTAAAAATGTCCATAACAATGTGCTCATGGACGTGGACATACAGTACAAATATATAGGTGTATAAGTGTACAACATAAAATATGCCTGTATTTGCAGTGCCCCGGTACCCCAGCTGGTACTTCTGCCCATAGGACTGTATTGAGAGATTACACTGTAAAGGGGTGTACACCTGTAAACACGGGTATTTTTATTTACAGGTACATGTGTCATTTCCTGAAAGCACCCTCTTTCTGCACTGCAGGTGCTGCTCAACCGCAGCAGCATTGCAGAGGGAGAGGAAGTAAACAGGAACATGGTTCCTCTTTAGCAGTGGTTCTCAGCCTTCTAGTGCCGTGGCCCCTTGATAACATTTCACAAGTTGTGGGGACCCCTAACAGTAACATTTATTTTCATAGCTTGGGTTGTCAGCACCCAAGGCAAGACAAGTAATTTGCGCCCCCAACACACAGACATTTAGCGCTCCCTGAGTCCATTTCACTCGTACAGTATTAAAATCCCTTATGGTACATTTTAGGATGTACCACTTTCTTTTTGTTCTCCTGTCTTTCCCTTTTATCCCTCTCTATTCTAATTTGTTGTCCCCTATCCCTCTCTCCAGCCGTCTTTCTTGATCTTTCTCTTATTCTTTCTCTCCCTTTTTCTTTGTTCCTCTCCCTCTTTTCCTCTGTCTTCCATGTATTCTCTATTTTTATTCCTTCTCTTACTCCTTGGTGGGGGGGGTGGGGGATTCGGTGACCCTTGGCAAATCATCATTCGACCCCCGAGGGGGTCCCGACCCCCAGGTTGAGAACCACTGCTCTATGGTTTCCTGGACCATTGGGGCACCTATCTGATTGGATGCTGGCAGCCCATGTGACTCTGGCTGCCATCGTAGGTTGGAGCCTTTTTAAGACCCTGGTTCCTGGGCTTGGCACGTATTTTGCGTGTGGGTAGTGTGGGGACAGGTCACCCACCTGTCAGGGACAGTGATTAGTGGCAGGGAGTGGTTCCCAACAAGAAGGCAAAGAGCAGGAACACGGCATCCTTCCAGGAAGCCTCCCCATTTGGGTACAGACTGGCCAGGTTGCCCCTCAAAACAGATGCACATCCAAGACCTACTCTGCTGCACATCGCTGTTGTTTTTGTGAGTGTTCTGTGAGTGTTCTCGGTCCGGTGCCTTCCTGCCAGGCTTGTTGTGAATTACTGAACTTTAATACACTTCTGTTTCCTGCAACAGGACTCTGAGTGTTTACTGCCGATGCACCACACTGCACCTCCCGCAGGCGTATACCCCCTCATTATTGTACAAAAGAGTGCAGCGCAAAATTACCATTATACATGCCCCCCCTCTGAGAATGGTTATTCCTAAGGTTCCTATTCCAATTATTATGATGTGAAGGAGGGGGAGGGGGCTGAGGGGCAGACCCTCCCCCCCGACCCCTTTTAATAAGGTTTCCACGAACCCTATGAAAATTTGTGGAATGACCCTGACCATTCACATCATATAGAGGAATATTGTGTCTGCGAACAGGTCTCGGAGTATTAGGAAGTCTGTTACCCAATAGGTTGGGGGGGGGGGGGGGGTGGGTGGGTACTAGGTACACTATCTATGGAGGTGATATTAGCCTGTCATTTAAAAACCTCTTTCCGATAAAAATCTCATGAATCCCTGATGTATTTACCCTTCTTTTTTCTCCTGAGATTCCCTGTCCCATTTAATCAATTTGTTTTTAAGTTCTCCTGACAATTTAAGAAAATCAGGGCGGATTGATGTGGTTCTATTTTGAGCTTAATCTCTGCGATCGGCTTCTCAAGTAACCTCATCTTTTTTTGTTTTCTTTTTAATAAGAATTCCATTCGTTCCAAGCCTTTTTTGTGAAAAAAACTCAAACCATTCCAACATTGAATCCTCATCTAGTAAACCATCACATACCCCCTCATGTAGTGTATTCTGTCAATACATTCCTATGACTAGAATTATGCACCGGCTTGGGCTCCCAGGTACCACAAATACAGGCATATTTTAAACTGTATACCTATATGCCCATATTTACAATGTACAACTGTGACTAGGCTATGGGCATTCAGATACGTATATATTCTTACAAAATAAGATAGGTGTAGGGCAAAGATTGTCTTGTGGTCTGCAGCCTGTCTTTCTCCACTACTAGCTTACCATTCCTTGCACTCGTGTGGAGGCAGTAACCTTGGTGGAGGCAGGGCTTTGCTTTCGTATGTCATAGCCTCCAATAAAGAGAACAGGGATCAGAACAGTTGTGACATCAACAAATCTCACCACAAATCTCCTGAGACTAGCAGTCAGGGGCAACAGTGCCTTAGATCTCACATGGATTTGCAAACATGAGGCTGAAGGTACAAAGTACCTAGGCACCTCACATACCAGGAAGTGCACTATTATTTTTCAGTAGGAAGTGAGCTGTGTCCTGGAGTGCAGATATCATTGGTAGCATGGATACTGGGGAGTGAGCTGTGGATGCTGGAGTGCAGATCTCACTGGTGGCATGGATACTGGGGGTGAGCTGTGTCCTGGAGTGCAGATCTCACTGGTGGCATGGAAACTGGGGAGTGAGCTGTGGATGCTGGAGTGCAGATCTCACTGGTGGCATGGATACTGGGGAGTGAGCTGTGGATGCTGGAGTGCAGATCTCACTGGTGGCATAGATACTGGGCAGTGAGCTGTGGATGCTGGAGTGCATATCTCACTGGTGGCATGGATACTGGGGAGTGAGCTGTGGATGCTGGAGTGCAGATATCACTGGTGGCATGGATACTGGAGAGTGAGCTGTGGATGCTGGAGTGCAGATCTCACTGGTGGCATGGATACTGGGGAGTGAGCTGTGGATGCTGGAGTGCAGATATCACTGGTGGCATGTAAACTGAGGAGTGAGCTGTGGATGCTGGAGTGCAGATATCACTGGTGGCTTGGATACTGGGAAGTGGGCTATGGATGCTGGAGTGCCGATCTCACTAATGGCATGGATACTGCAGAGTGATGGATACTGTGGGTTAATGGCATCACTGGTTATACCCTGCCCCTATTATTACATTGTAGATGATAGCTTGGGGAGCTGTCACTCGCCACAAGCAGTTGGATGTGTTGGCCAGTCGGTGACTTTTTTCATTTGACAAGTTGGTGGGCATCATTCATTGTGATTGACGGGGATCTGCATCCCTGAAAGACATGATTGACAATGGATTTTCATAATAGGACTTTTTAAAATAAAGTGTGGTGTCTTTATTTACTATTTAATTTTTTTTTTGGAGAATGAGTAGGGAGGGCCAATATCTAGGGGCCCTTTTATTTTAAGGGAGGCTGCCAGATTCCAATAACTAATTAACTCCCAAACCCTCACAACTATGAAGCCAGGGTTGTGGAAGGAGATCCTTGTCCTAATCAACATGGGACAAGGTGCTTTGCCAGGGGCGCCCCTACTCTAGCAAGGTGCCCCCATGTTGAAGGTACATGGCCTTCTATGGTTGAGGAGGGAAGGGGGCGCATGCTCATACACCTCTTTTCTGGCCTAGGGGGAAGGCAACCTTTTTTGTTTGTTTTGTTTTTTTGCAAGGGATTTCCCCTTAAAATTCATATCATACCTGAAGAATCTGCTATGGAATATAAGTGAGATCTTGTGCCCTTTTTATTTATTTTTTTGAAGGACCACCCATTAACATTTATAAAAAAACCCTTATCTCGGATAAAGGTCTGATATAGATGAAAGTAATCCCTGATCATTTGCTCACAGACAGAATAAAGCAGCCAGAAATTGCATTTTTTTCTTTGTAAATGTCAGTTTTGCTGTAGTAAGTTGTGTACATTGTACAGATGTGCCACTTCATAGCCAGGTTAAGGGCATCCCCCAAGCATATTATTTAAATCATTTTTGCATTGATAATGTTGCCCTTTAAGCATTATTAAAATTAATACTCCCCGGCAAGTGGAATTAAAAATATATATATATTTTTTTGCTTAGGTACAAGTTCCACTAGGCCAATGGTGGCGAACTTTGGCACCCCAGATGTTTTGGAACTACATTTCCCATGAGGCTCAACTACACTGCAGAGTGGATGAGCATCATGGGAAATGTAGTTCCAAAACATCTGGGGTGCCAAGGTTCACCATCATTGCTCTAGGGAAGTGCTCAGCCCCCATCCAATTTGTTTGTAAATCCCTTGCCTATTAGCGTTAAAAAGGGCCATTACCGATTTCTTAATATTATCTGCCATTGGCAACAACAGGGCTCAGATTCGGCACCTGAACTTCAGTACAGTTCAGCAAACCCACATCCAACTGAGTCCAGATGCATTTGTCTCATTCCTTAAGGGGAATCAAGTGATTGTAATAGAGTGCAGATCTCAATAGTGACATGTGTAGCTGGGTATGCTGCTAGTTAGAGGAGTGGGCTGTGTGGGGTGCAGATCTCATTGGTGACATGGATATTGGGGAGTAAGGTGTGTGCTGGGGTACAGAAATTAGTGGTGACACTGAAACTGGGGAGTAAGGTGTATATGCTAGAGTGCAGATCTCATTGGTGGCATGAATACTGGGGAGTGAGGTGTATGTGTTGGAGTGCAGAAATCTCTGGTGACATGGACACTGGGGAGTAAGGTGTGTGCTGGGGTGCAGATCTCATTGGTGACATGGATTTAAGGGAGCAATGTGTATGTGTGTTGAGGTACAGATCTCACTGGTGACACAGATACTGGGAATTGAGTTGTGTGCTGGGTGCAGATATCTCAGGTGGCATGATTACTGGGCAGTAAAGTGTGTGTGTGCTGGAGTGCAGATCTCATTGATGACAGGATACTGGGGAGTAAGATGTGTGCTGGGGTGTAGATCGCATTGGTGACATGGATATTGGGGAGTAAGGTGTGTGTGCTGCGGTACAGATATCCCTGGTGACATGGATACTGGGGAGTAAGGTTTGTGTGAGCTGAGGTGCAGATCTCATTGATGGCATAGATACTTGGCAGCAAGGTGTGTGTGTTGGTTGGGGTACAGATCTCATTTGTGACATGAATACTGGGGAGTGGGATGTGTGCGCTGGGGTGCAGATATCTCTGCTGTCATGGCTTGAGTCGTGTGATGGAGTGCAGATCTCACTGGTGAGATGGATTCTGGGGAGTATGGTGTGCCTGCTGGAATGTAGATCTCACTCACTGTTGATGTGGATACTGGGGAGTGAGGTGTGTGTGTTGGAATGTAGATCTCACTCACTGCCTGGTGATGTGGATACTGGGGAGTGAGGTGTGTGCGCTGGAATGTAGATCTCACTGGTGATGTGGATACTGGGGAGTGAGGTGTGTGTGCTGGAATGTAGATCTCACTGGTGATGTGGATACTGGGGAGTGAGGTGTGTGCGCTGGAATGTAGATCTCACTGGTGATGTGGATACTGGGGAGTGAGGTGTGTGCGCTGGAATGTAGATCTCACTGGTGATGTGGATACTGGGGAGTGAGGTGTGTGTACTGGAATGTAGATCTCACTGGTGATGTGGATACTGGGGAGTGAGGTGTGTGTGCTGGAATGTAGATCTCACTGGTGATGTGGATACTGGGGAGTGAGGTGTGTGTGCTGGAATGTAGATCTCACTCACTGGTGATGTGGATACTGGGGAGCAGTGGCGTAACTAGAACCCTCAGGGCCCGATGCAAGAAACCATGGAGGGCCCCCCCCCCCCCGACCTCCGGACAAAGCTCTTTACTCCGAGCCCGATGTTGGAACACCAGGGCCCAGTCACAAGTGGGTGGCTGCATATAAAGGAACCGATTTCTTAATTTTTATATAAAAACACACACACACACACACATATATATAAATGCACATATAAAACAGTGACAGCTGGTGCTCAAAATTTTTAGGGGGGCGCAAGCAAACAAAAAAAAAAAAATCAGAAATAAAAACATAAATTACAGCCACTGTACCATCAAATGTCGCCACTGTGCCCATCAAATGCTGCCACTGTGCCCATTAATTGCAGCCACTGTGCCCATTAATTGCAGCCACTGTGCCCATCAATTGCAGCCACTGTACCATCAAATGTCGCCACTGTGCCCATCAATTGCAGCCACTGTACCATCAAATGACGCCACTGTGCCCATCAATTGCAGCCACTGTACCATCAAACGCCACCACTGTAGCATCAAGTGTCGCCACTGTGCCCATCAAATGCTGCCACTGTGCCCATCAGACTCTGCTGCTGTGCCATCAAATGCCGCCAGTGTGCCCATCAAATGCCACCACTGTGCCCCTCAAATGCCGCCACTGTGCCATCAAATGCCGCCACTGTGCCATCAAATGCCGCCACTGTGCCCATCAAATGCTGCCAGTGTGCCCATTAAATGCTGCCGGTGTGCCAAATGCTGCCACTGTGAATCCCCACCGCCCGCTCGCACACCCACACACATGCATGCACACCCACACACATATGCATGCACCCCCCCCCCACACACATACACATGCATGCACACCCCCCACACACACATGCATGCACCCCCCCCCCACACACACATGCATGCACCCCCCCACATACACATGCATGCACCCCCCCACACACACATGCATGCCCCCCCCCCCCACACACACACATGCATGCATCCCCCCATACACACACATGCATGCACCCCCCCCCCCACACACATGCACACACACACACATGCATGCACCCCCCCACACACACACACATGCATGCACCCCCCCCACACACACACACATGCATGCATGCACCCCCACACACACATGCATGCACCCACCACACATGCATGCACCCCCCACACACACATGCATGCATGCACCCCCCACACACACATGCATGCACCCCCCCACACACACACACACACACATGCATGCACCCCCCCACACACACACACATGCATGCACCCCACACACACACACACATGCATGCACCCCCCCCCCCCACACACACATGCATGCACACCCCCCCCCCACACACACACACACATGCATGCACCCCCCCACACACACACACCCATGCATGCACCCCCCCACACACACACACACACATGCATGCACCCCCCCACACACACACACACATGTACACCCCCCCACACACACACACATACACACACACATGCATGCACACACATATAAAGACACATACAGATACAGTAGATAGTCTTATAAAAAAAACGTCAGCCATACCTTCTTCCTGCCGGGTACTGCACTGTAGGGGGAGACAAAGAGCACAGCACAGCACACAGTGCTTTCAATTTAGGTATGGGAGGAGCTCCCTGCACAATGCCATTACAGCTCTGCTGACGATCGGGGAGCTTCTCTCAGCCTCCCCTCCTATCAAAGAGTACAGGGGGGCCTCAAGGCCCACCTGCAGCAAGGGGCCCGGTCGCCATGGCGATCTCGGCGACCCCTATAATTTCGCCACTGCTGGGGAGTGAGGTGTGTGTGCTGGAATGTAGATCTCACTGGTGATGTGGATACTGGGGAGTGAGGTGTGTGTGCTGGGGTGCAGATTTAACTGGTGAGCGAGTTATTGGGTAGTTACATAGTTACATAGTTAGCTAGGCCGAAAAAAGACACAAGTCCATCCAGTTCAACCATAAAAAAAATAAATAATAAATAAAAATAAAATATATCGTACAATCCAATAAACACCATTCTATACCCACAGTTGATCCAGAGGAAGGCAAAAAAAAAAAACCAAAAGAGCATGCTCCAATCTGCTACAGCAGGGGGGAAAAATCCCTTCCTGATCCCCCGAGAGGCAATCGGATTTTCCCTGGATCAACTTTACCTATAAATGTCAGTACCCAGTTATATTATGTACATTTAGGAAAGTATCCAGGCCTTTCTTAAAGCAATCTACTGAGTTAGCCAGAACCACCTCTGGAGGGAGTCTATTCCACATTTTCACAGCTCTTACTGTGAAGAAACCTTTCCGTATTTGGAGATGAAATCTCTTTTCCTCTAGACGTAAGGAGTGCCCCCTTGTCCTCTGTGTTGACCGTAAAGTGAATAACTCAACACCAAGTTCACTATATGGACCCCTTACATATTTGTACATGTTGATCATATCCCCCCTTAATCTCCTCTTCTCAAGGGTGAATAAATAATAATCCTCTAATCTTTCCTCATAGCTGAGCTCCTCCATGCCTCTTATCAGTTTGGTTGCCCTTCTCTGCACTTTCTCCAGTTCCCCGATATCCTTTTTGAGAACTGGTGCCCAAAACTGAACTGCATATTCCAGATGAGGTCTTACTAATGATTTGTACCGGGGCAAAATGATATCTCTCTCTCTCTGGAGTCCATACCTCTCTTAATACAAGAAAGAACTTTGCTCGCTTTGGAAACCGCAGCTTGACATTGCATGTTATTATTGAGCTTATGATCTACCAAAACCCCCAGATCCTTCTCCACTACGGATCCCTCCAGTTGTACTCCCCCTAGTATGTATGATGCATATTCTTAGCCCCCAAGTGCATAACTTTACATTTATCAACATTAAACCTCATCTGCCACATAGTCGCCCAATTAGACAGAGCATTGAGGTTGGCTTGTAAATTGGAGACCTCCTGTAAGGACGTTATTCCACTGCATAGCTTGGTGTCATCTGCAAAGACAGAAATGTTACTTTTGATCCCAGACCCAATATCATTTATAAAGATATTAAAAAGTAAGGGTCCCAGCACTGAACCTTGGGGTACACCACTGATAACCTTAGACCATTCAGAGTAAGAATCATTAACCACTACTCTCTGAATTCTGTCTTTTAGCCAGTTTTCTATCTATTTACAAACCAGTATTTCCAAGCCTGTAGACCTTACCTTACCTTACCAAAATCCAAGTATACCACGTCCACAGCCACGCCTCTGTCCAAGGTTTTACTTACCTCTTCATAAAAAGAAATCAGGTTTGTCTGACAACTTCTGTCTTTCATGAACCCATGCTGTCTGTTGCTTAAAATGTTTTTTTTCCAGCAAGAACTCGTCTATGTGGTCTTTATTAATCTCTCCAGTATCTTCCCAACTATAGAAGTTAAATTAACAGGTCTATAGTTACATGGTAAAGACTTTGTTCCCTTTTTAAATATAGGCACCACGTTCGCCCTGTGCCAATCCAGTGGTACTATTCCCATCATTAATGAGTCCCTAAAAATTAGATACAATGGCTTTGAAATTGCAGAGCTCAATCTTTAGGATCCGTGGGTGGATGCAATCTGGTCCAGGTGCTTTATCCACCTTTATTCTGTCTAAATATTTCTGGACCATATCACTTTTGAGCCATTGTGGATCATTCGGGGCTGTGTCACTACCACCCCCATTATGGACATGAGCTCCCCCATGCTCCTTTGTATACACAGAGCTGAAGAAAGTATTTACTAAATTAGCCTTCTCTTTGTCCCCTGTCACCCACTCTAGATTGTTTTGTAAAGGGCCTACATGCTCAGACCTGACCTTTTTACTATTAATATATTTGAAGAATTTTTTGGGGTTTGTCCTACTATCTTTTGCAATCTGTCGTTCGTTTTGAATTTTTGCATCCTTGATTTTCTTTTTACATATTCTGTTTAATTCTATGTAACATTTAAACAACACTAGTGTTCCTTCACTTTTATATTTTTTAAAAGCTCTTTTCTTATTGTTCATAGCTTTTTTAACTTTGACCGTGAGCCACATAGGTTTTATTTTAAGCCTTTTAAACTTTTTGCCCATGGGAATATACTTTGCAGTGAGGTCCCAGACAGTCTTTTTGAAGAATTCCCATTTCTGTTCTGTGCTCATTGATGCCAATATTCCCTCCCAGTCCAAGTCCTGGTGAGCAGCCCTCATCCTTGGAAAATTTGCTCTCTTGAAGTTGAGTGTTTTTATCTTTCCTGAATGGATTTCTTGCTTATAGCTAACATCCAATTAAATCATGTTATGATCACTGTTACCCAGGTGTTCCCTTATCTGAACATTAGTAAGGTGTAGTAGAGTTGGAGTGAAGATCTCATTTGAAACATGGATACTGTGGAGTAAGGTGTTGGCTGGGGTGCAGATCTCTTTGGTGATTTGGGTACTGGGGAGTGAGCTGTGTATACTGGGGTCCAGAAATCTCTGAAGGCATAGATACTGGGGATAAGGTTTGTGTGCCCTGGAGTGTAACTCCTACTAGTAACATGAACACCACTGGGGAGTGGGGTGTAGGGGTTAGAGTGAAGATTTCACTGGGGACATGGATACTGGGGAGTGAGGTGTGTGTGCTGATCTACACATCTGTCTGATGTCATGATACATGAGAGTAATGCCCCATACACACGGTCGGATTTTCCGACGGAAAATGTCCTATCGGACAATGTTGTCGGAAATTCCGACCGTGTGTAGGCTCCATCGGAATTTTTCCGTCGGATTTTTCGACGGACAAAGTTTTATCTCCTGCTCTCAAATTTTCCGACAACAAAGTCCTATCGGACTTTTTCTGATCGTGTGTAGCGAATTCAGATGGACAAAGTGCCACGCATGCTCAGATCACATTACAAGACCAAAGCTATTGGCTACTAGCCTCTACGTAGTCCCGTCGTACGCAATGAACGTCACCACGTTCAGGATGATCGGATTTTCCGACAACTTTGTCCGACCGTGTGTATGCAACACCAGTATCGGACAAAATCGGTCGGAAAAAATCCGATGGATTTTGTGGTCGGAATTTCCGACCATGTGTACATGGGCATAAGGTGTTTGAAATCTAAAAAAAAAAAAAACATTTTGTTTTTGAAAGCGACAGAAGTTTTGCTTTGGGATGAAAGTTAACTTATTAAACTTCTTTTTGGCAAAAACTCCCTAGAGAACTACAAGCAAGATGGATAAAAACCTTTCAGAAAAGACGCAACATAGTATTTATTGGAACTTCAGATACTAGCTTTTCTCTGTACAGATATTCTAACTCTTTCTTTCAAAATGGATTAATTCAGACTGACAGAAACCCGTGAAACGAAATTTCACTGCCCCAAATTTTTCATTTTCATTGTCCCCTTGTTGTACTGTCGCTTTAAATCTAAAGAAAACAGCCACCCGTGAATAAATCTCAGTTTATTTTATGGGGGACCGGCCATCGATTTTATCATTGTTCCTTTCGTTTTGCTCTTCGTCCCTCCGCTAGCCGTCACCTCACATGGATTGAAACATTTGATTTAGTGGTCACCGCTCCGCTTCATATTGAAACTCAACTTGTTCAGAAATTTCTTTCAAGTGCCAAAAGGCTATTTTACAGAAAGAGTTATAGGCCTCTGTGGAGTGTGCTCTGTGACAATTAAAAATCAAGGAAGTTGGACTAAAGGAAGGGGGACTGTTTAAAGGCCAAGACTATCCAAAGCTAATGTTTCAGTTATGGGTGGACCATGGTGAATTGAATCACTCACTGTGTCCTATATATGGTATTTCACAAAAGTGAGTACACCTCTCACATTTTTTGTAAATATTTTATTATATCTTTTCATGTGACAACACTGAGGAAATTACACTTTGCCACAATGTAAAGTAGTGAGTGTACAGCTTGTATAACAGTGTAAATTTTCTGTCCCCTCAAAATAACTCAACACACAGCCATTAATGTCTAAACCGCTACTTTTCTGTTAAAAAAAAATGTCTAAACCGCTGGCAACAAAAGTGAGTACACCCCTAATGCCCCCTACACATGATCAGACTTTCCGGCAGACTTGGTCCGGCGGACCGGAATCCGTCGGACATTCCGATCGTGTGTGGGCTCCAGCAGACTTTTTCTTCCCAAAAGTTAGACGGACCTAGAAATAAAACATGTTTTAAATCTTCCCACCAGAAGTCCGCCGGACCCAGTCCGCTCGTCTGTATGCTGGTTAAGTGAAAATGTCCAAATTGGGCCCAATTACCCATTTTCCCTCCCCGGTGTCATGTGACTCATTAGTGTTACAGGGTCTCAGGTGTGAATGGGGAGTAGGTGTGTTAAATTTGGTGTTATCGCTCTCACTGTCTCATATTGGTCACTGGAAGTTCAACATGGCACCTCGTGGCAAAGAACTCTCTGAGGATCTGAAAAAAAGAATTGTTATTCAACATAAAGATGGTCTAGGCTATAAGAAGATTGCCAAGACCCTAAAACTGAGCTACAGTAGGGTGGCCAAGACCATAGAGCCGTTTAACAGGACAGGTTCCACTCAGAACAGGCCTCGCCATGGTCGACCAAAGAGGTTGAGTGCATGTGCTCAGCGTCATATCCAGAGGCTGTCTTTGGGAAATAGACGTATAAATGCTGCCAGCATTGCTGCAGAGGTTAAAGGGGTGGGGGTCAGCCTGTCAGTGCTCAGACCATACACCACACACTGCATCAAATTGGTCTGCATGGCTGTCGTCCCAGAAGGAAGCCTCTTCTAAAGATGATGCACAACAAAGCCTGCAAACAGTCTGCTGAAGACAAGCAGACTAAGAACATGGATTACTGGAACCATGTCCTGTGGTCTGATTAGACCAAGATAAACTTATTTGGTTCAGATGGTGTCATGGGTGTGTGACGGCAGCCAGGTGAGGAGTACAGAGACAAGTGTGTCTTGCCTACAGTCAAGCATGTTGGTGGGAGTGTCATGGTCTGGGGCTGCATGAGTGCTGCCGGCACTGGGGAGCTACAGTTCATTGAGGGAACCATAAATACCAACATGTACTGTGAAATACTGAAGCAGAGCATGATCCCCTCCCTTTAGAGACTTGGGCGCAGGGCAGTATTCCAACATGATAATGACCCTAAACACACCTCCAAGATGCCACTGCCTTGCTAAAGAAACTGAGGGTAAAGGTGATTTTTCCAGACCTAAACCCTATTGAGCATCTGTGAGGCATTCTCCAATGGAAGGTAGAGAAGTGCAAGGTCTCTAACATCCACCAGCTCTGTGATGTCGTGGAAGGGGACTTCAGTGGCAACCTGTGAAGCTCTGGTGAACTCCATGTCCAAGAGGGTTAAGGCAGTGCTGGAAATAATGGTGGCCAAATAAAATATTGACACTTTGGGCCCAATTTGGACATTTTCACTTAGGGGTGTACTCACTTTTGTTGCCAGCACTTTAGACATTAATGGCTGTGTGTTGAGTTATTTTGAGGGGACAGCAAATTTACACTGTTATACAAGCTGTACACTCACTACTTTACATTGTAGCAAAGTGTCATTTCTTCAGTGTTGTCACATGAAAAGATAGAATAAAATATTTACAAAAATGTGAGGGGTTTACTCACTTTTGTGAGATACTATATATAGTGATCTATATCTTGGGAATGCTGTCAGTGAAATTGTTGTTTTTGCTTCCAACCTTGCAATGGCCATTCTTGCTTTTGCTGCTGGATTTCCCATTAATACATTTATATACAGAAGAACAATTCTATTGATCGTGCAAACCAGAAAGTTAAAATAATCTGTCTTTTTTCTCACTTTGTTTTAAATCTGAACATAAAGCAGTTATAAAAGATGCCAGTATTGCAGCTCTGCATTCTTTAATATATCAATTAATGTATATTTTTAATGCAAGCAGTGCAAGTACCTGAATTTGACTTGACATCAGCCTCTTGCAGTCCCTGTACAGCGGAGCTCACACACTGAGCCATGGCCATGTTACAAAGAGTCCTACTTAAGAGCCAGAAGAAGCAGCGGCATGGGTAGCCCATTGCCATGAGTAGGCACTTTGTGGGCTCCCCTATGTGGAGAGCAAGCAAGTCCCCTGTCATCGATTAAAGCATGACATTCCTGAGCATGTGCCCCTTCAGGGGGGCACCGTTAGGCCTTGGGACTGTAGATTATGGGGGAGTTAATATAGCGCTGTTTGCTATTCTTCATGTGAGCCCCTCAGCACCTTTTCTTTGGCACTTGACAGATGTACATTGAAGTAAAATTCTTGGAGTTTCTTATACCCTAATAGGCACTGCTTTACGTGTGGATTGTGTAATGTCTTGTCTTTGAAACTGTTATTGCAAAACCAAATTTCGTTCACCTTGCAACCCAAGTTTACTTTCAGTAAAGAAAAACCCTTAAAAATAAGAATGCCTCCAAGTGCTGTGTACTAAAGTTAGTACCATGCAAAGTGGGCACACCTGCTCAATTCCTGCAGGCATTTAGGCAGCAGCAATATACTGGACTGAATCTATAGTGTGGTGTGTGACACTGGTGCTCATCCAATGCCTGGGGAGTCCCTTGTTAGCAGCTGGTTTAGGGAAAGAGTGGTGGTGGGTTGGTGACAGTGGGTCAGGCAGTGGTAGTCACTGAGTTGGTTCCTCTGGAACACCAGCCACGCCGACTGGGAACTTGTGTAGCATGGACTCCAAGTGCGCAACCTGACCACCTAGGCACTGGACTTGGAACAAGGATTGTAAAAGAGGCCTATCATCCAAAGTGTTAGTACCCAGGCCTAGGGCTGATGGAATAGAGCCTGTGTTCGCATGTTTTGGACTTAATGGGGTGTAGTTAGAGCTTTAACGCTGCCTTTGAAAAGCTGCGGAGAATGTGGGGTCCTCTTTAGAAACCGACTTAACAACCCAGATGTTGGGGGGTCCTCTTAAATGCTCCTCCTTTTACTGCCAAGTCACAGCCTTGGGATGGAACAAGACCTACAAGTGTTACTGAACTGCAGTAAAGAAAAATTGGTCTCCTGTCTTTCCAGACAGGGCTGTGCAGGGTTGTGTAATTCTCAGAACTGGTGCCTATTCAGTCAGAAGAGCATTTGTGAGGTCAGGTACTTATGTTGGATGAGAAGATTTAGCTCACAATAAGCATTCAAAATGTACCCAATGGTATTCACTAGTGTTGAGGTCATCACTCTGTGTAGACCACTTGAGTTCCTCTACACCAAACTCATCAAACCATGTATTCATGTAGCTGACTTTGTGCACTCTCATGCTAGAAGTGAAAAAGGCCTGTGGGAACTTGTGCTTATTTAGCCAAAAGAACATTTGTAGAGGTCAGGTACTAATTTTGGATGAGAAGACCTGGCTCACAGCATACACAATTCATACCAATGGCATTTACCAGTGTTGAGGTCAGGACTTTGTGCAAACCACTAAAGCCCCATACACACGGTCGGATTTTCGCATGGATTCTGTCCGATCGGACAATGTTGTCGAAAAATCCGACCGTGTGTATGCACCATCGGACAGTGTACGTCGGATTGTCCGACGGACAAAGTCCTATCTCCTGCTGGATAGATTTTTGGACAACAAGGTCCGATCACACCAAATCCGATCTTGTGTATGGTAGTCCGACGGACAAAGTGCTACGCATGCTCAGATCACATTACAAGACCAAAGCAATTGGCTACTAGCCTCTACGTAGTCCCGTCGTAGGCAACAAACGTCACTACGTTCAGAATGATCGGATTTTCCGACAACTTTGTCCGACCGTGTGTATGCAAAACCAACATCGGACAAAGTACGACGGACAGGATCCGACGGACCTGGTCCTCGGATAATCCGCGCGTGTGTATGGGGCTTTAGAGTTCCTCTACTCCAAACTCATCCAACCATGTATTTATGAAGCTGTGCACAGTCATGTTGGAAGTGAAAAGGGCCTACCCTTGTTGCTACGAGGTGGAAAACACACAACTTTATAAAATGTCTATGTTTGCTGTAGCATTAACAGTACCTTCGCTGGAGACACCTTAACTCAATCATTTGGAGCAGTGTCTACACTTTTGGCGATTTTTAGGTGTGATGACCAGGTGTCCACAAACTTTTGGCCATATAATGAGGTTCTAATACTTCCCATGGCTCTAAACTTCCTTAACCACTTGCCGCCCGCCTTCTATCAAAAGACGTCGGCAAAGTGGTTGTAACGTTGTTGCGGGGTGTCAGACACCCCGCAACTACGATCTTTACCACGTGATCAGCCGTGTCCAATCACGGCTGATCACAGTGTAAATAGGAAAAGCCGGTAATCGGCTTTTCCTCACTTGCATCTGTCAGATGCGAGTAGAGGAGAGCCGATCGGCTGCTCCTCTGACAGGGGGGGTCTGTGCTGATCGATTATCAGTGCAGCCCCCCCCCCCCCCCCCAGGATGCCCACACTGGACCACCAGGGACGCCACCAGACCACCAGGGATGCCCATTACAAGGTATGCCACCCTAGACCACCAGGGATGACACATTGCCCACAATGGATGCCAATCAGTGCCCACAATGGATGCCAATCAGTGCCCACAATGGGAATAACTGATTGGCATGCATTATTGTTTGGCACTGATTGGCATCCTTCAGTACAAAACAATGCTGCCTATCAGTGCCTATCCGTGCCACCTATCAGTGCCCATCCTTGCCACCTATCAGTTCCCATCCATGCCACCTATCAGTGCCCATCTGTGCCGCCTATCCGTGCCCATCCGTGCTGCCTATTCATGCCAATCCGTGCCAGCTATCAGTGCCAATTTGTGCCACCTATCAGTGCCCATCCGTGTCGCCCATCAGTGCCGCCTATCAGTGCCCATCAATGCCACCTCAGTGCCACTCATTGGTGCCACCTCATCGGTGCCCATCAATTCCACCTCAGTGCCACTTCATTGGTGCCACCTCATCGGTGCCCATCAGTGCCGCCCAGTGCCCATCAGTGCAGCCCCATCAGTGCCCATGAGTGAAGGAGAAAACTTACTTATTTACAAAGTTTTGAAACTGAAACAAAAAAAAAACATTTTTTTTTTTAAAAAATCAGTCCTTTTTATTTGTTTAGCAAAAAATAAAAACCGCAGAGGTGATCAAATACCAGCAAAAGAAAGCTCTATTTGTGAGAAAAAAAAATGATAAAAATGTCATTAGGTACAGTGTTGTATGACCGCGCAATTGTCATTCAAAGTGCGAGAGCGCTGAAAGCTCAAAATTGATCTGGGCAGGAAGGTGTTTAAGTGCCAGGTATTGAAGTGGTTAAACAAGATCATGCAGTGCAGAGGTTGCGGGCACAATAATTTAGACCATTTGAGGCACACCCTGGGCCAATGTCCTGGGTGAAGAGGGCCCACAACTATCTGATTTAAATATTCTTCTTTTACTAGCTAACACTGTTTGGATGTTATCCCGTGATTTGCTGCGTTGTAGCGGACATTTATTATCGATCATCCTACAATTCCGGCATAGTTATATTCAAAGAATACATATCCATTTGTTTTCTGAATTCTGATATTGCATACATACCACCATTGATTTGGTGTAGAGCACTGTCTCCGAAATGTGTTTTAAAGAAAATGCATGGGACAAGCCGACCTTATAATTTCTTTGACCCGATTCTGGGAAGAACAAAGCAGTATCATTCTATGGCATTTACAGTTTAAACCTTTCCTATTCATGTTGGCAAAAAAAGAAAAAAAAAATAGGGAACAGCCTATTCTGGCCATGATTAAAATTCATAGGCTTGCTACAAGGAGCAGATGCAGAGGCAATTTTGGACCAGTCATATCCAGGCTCTGCAAAATTAATTTGACAGGTTTGCATTAAAGCACTGATCAATATCCACTTTAGAGCAGCAAAGGCTAAGTGAGAAAAAATAAGTGACCGGCGTGTTAGCAGATGAGAAAAAATGAATCTTTGAGACTTTTTTTTTCTCCACTCGGAGCTTGCACCTACATCAGAAGTCCTGACCTCAATTCATTGATCGGCTGCAGTTAACATGACAAAAGGCCTGGTGGATACAGCCTGGCTCTGCTTAACCGGCCTCAATCAAGTCTGATGTACTAAATATTTGACATACAGGCCAAGCTGCTGAATTCAGATTTGCCGTCTCCCCCTCTTTTGTGTATACATCCAATTTTCTGGAAATGATTATATGTAATACATAGATACAACAGGTTTTCCTAACCTGGCTTGGCTGGCGCCCGGCAAAATGTGTTGTGTTGCATGAGCAAAATAATCTTCTCCTTTAGCACAAAGCGTTCAGCTGTCCAATCCAGGTCTATCTGGACGCGGCTTATTCTAATCAGGGACAATGGATAGAGCAATTCAGATTGAGGTGGCAGATTCAGCCTTTACAAAATCATTTAAGTTTGATTGTCACAAGGAATTGGTTACAGTTTTTGAAGCTTTGCCATGTTTAGTTTATGAGCAGGGGAGCAAAATGCGTGGTTTGTGACAGGTAGGCGATGTGTCCGCAATGTTTGGTCACACAGTTATATTTTGTACCAAAATGCTGGTTTTGTGTTTTCGGTACTGATTTGTGTTGTAATACTTGTCTGCACCTACATTTTTTGTGGATGGTTTCTTATGACATATTTTTTTAGGCAAATGTTGCTTTTGTAGCCATGGTATAATAGGTAAGGTTGAGGTTAGGATTTAGGGGTTAGGTTATGGGTTAGAAGCTAAAATGGACTCACATTATCTTGTTATGCCGCATTTTTCCCAATGCTTTATATAGTATATGTTAATGTAATTTCCAAAGCTAATAAAATTTGCAGCTTTCCTGAAAATGTCTGGTCATTCTACCCGGTCGGAATTCTCGTCGGAAAAAGCTCTGATGGTTTTCCCGTCGGAATCCCGACAGAATTTTGCTCAAACTGTCTTGCCTACACACGGTCACACCAAATTCCGACGGTCAACAACACCACGCCTTAAAAAACGTTCGACTGCACTATAAAAGGGAAGTTTAATGCTTCTGAGCATGCGTCGAATTGTTTCCGAACATGCGTCGGAATTTTGCGTGTCGGAATTGCATACACACGATTGGAAAATCCGATAGAAAGGTTTTCCGTCGGAAAAATTAAGAACAGGTTCTCAATCCAAAGTCCATCAGAAATTCCTACAGAAAAAGACCGATGGGCATACACACGGTCGGAAAATCCGATGAAAAGCTCCCATCGGAGTGTTTCCATCGGAAATTCCGACCGTGTGTACGCGGCATTAGGTGACCCCAGGTCCATAATGCCACTGCCAGCCCCTTCAGCTACCTTCTCACATGGGACTTGCTATAGATCTCAGCTTACAGTGTATGTAAACCCAATCACAAAAACCTTCATATACGTTTTTTGTTTTTTCTATTATCAAATCTTTATTGTTTTTTTTAACATTTCCATTTAACATCTCGCTTTTAACCATAGATACAAATATTTATACATAAAAACGTGTTTATCAGCCTTCCATACTCCCCCCTCCCCCCTTTTCCGCAACCCAAAGAAGAAAAAAAAAAGAATTTTCATAGCTTTTCCTTCCCCTCTTCCTCACCCCCCCCCCCCCAGTTTCTCTTTCTCCCCCCCCCCTTGTTATTCCCCCTTCCCTTCCTTAAATACTAAATGTGATTTGCCCCTTATCCCTCTCCCTATTCCTACTTTTAAGCTTACCTTTCCCCTTATATATAAGGGGCGGCAAGATACTAATAGTGAAAAAAAAAAAAAAAAGGGAGTAATTAATAATTAGTGTGTCTAACTCCCTTAATTTTACGTTATTTTTTGTATTCTTTATTTTATTTTATAAAAGAAAAATGCCATAGTACAATAATACAAAACACATATTCACTTTCATCTATAATTTTTCATGAAATTTTTCCATGTTTAGTACCCCCACCCACCCAACCCTCCCTCGTACTCAAGGAAAAAATCAAGTAAACTTTTGTTTTCACCAATTTCGACCTCTGCCCAATTCTACTATCGACTTACTACCTCAACATATCTCCACGTCTTTTTAAACGATTTCCAGCTATCCCATTTATCCTTTCGGTCCTCACTTTCTTCTTCTTCCCCACTTTGGTTTAAACTCTCCAGATTGTATGTTTCGTCTATACCAAATATCTAATCCCGAATTTTGGGACTTTCTGCTTCCTGCCATTTTTTTGGTATAAGACTTTTCGCTAAGTTAATCAAGAGGGGGAGTTACTGATGCTTTATATTGTTTTAATATGTTAATATAATTTCCAAAGCGAATTAAATTTGCAGCTTTCCTGAAAATAATGTCTGGTCATTCTACCCTGAGTATACTTAGGCACGTCCTGTTATAGCCCACTGTGGTCCCCATCAAAAAACCCATCCTTGGAAATGCCACACAGCCATTGCAGCCAAGACTTACCATGCCTTGGTCTGCACTGTCTCTGTGTGGAAGCGGCCATCTTGGTAGAGGCAGGGCTTTTTTTCCCAGTGTCAGAGCCTTCAGCACGTAAAATAGTGATCAGGACAGTAGTGACATCACAAAATTTACTCCAAATCACCTGAGACCAGCAGTCAGAGGCAGCAAACCTTGAATTCACAATGCAGGTATACAGCTATGAGACTGTAAGCCCAGGATAGCCTAGATGTCCTCACATACCAGAAGGTGCACTGCTATTTCTCAATAAAGCAATAAAACAAAAATAACGGTTGGAAATATACTTTGCATGTCTTTTCTGCTAAAAAAAAAACCCTTTCCCCTTGTTCCTATAATTTTTTTTTCTGGTGTGCTCTGCTTTTGGCACATCCGCAGCGCAGTGTACATTCCTAACCCATTCCTAGGCTTGTTTCATACCTTTGTGTGTCAGGAATGTGCGTAAAATTGTGCTCTTTCCCTATTCACACCACAGCAGAATGTGGTGGTGCCATTAATTGATTTGGGCACCCCCACCATCTGCTAACGCATGCAAAATCACATGGTGCCACAGCATCATGCGGTTCAGGGCAGCTCACATTTGAAAAAGGGTAATGGACTTCTTTTTCACATTTCCTGTACTTAGGGCAGGCTGCCCTACACACGATGCATGGGAACACTCAAGAAATAGTGTGCATGCTTGGTAGCATCTGTAGGGGTAAACCTAGACTTAGATAGTGGGGATGGGGATGGCTGCTCGCCATTAATGATGTAATGCTTGCATGCATGTGCAGGATTTACATCATCAATGGCTACCCAATGGGCAAAGAGAGAAGACGTTGAAACCCAGATGAATGAATGAATGACTTGTATAGCGCTACCTATGCGAACTGAATCGCCTCAGGGCGCTTTTTGCCACTGGTGTCCATCTGTGGTATAGCGCGGTCCTTGCCCTGTGTGGTCCCGACACGCTTACAAACACATACACATACAACATACCCATATTTGGCCAATTTTATCGACAGGATCTAATTAACCTACCAGCATGTCTTTGGAGTGTGGGAGGAAACCGGAGTACCTTGAGGAAACCCACGCAGGCACAGGGAGAACATGCAAACTCCAGGCAGAAGGTGTCGTGGTTGGGATTTGGGAGATGAAGCAGAGGAAAAGATGGCAGTGGTGGGGGACAGAGCAGCACTGGATGAGGGCAAACCCAGAGGTAAGCATTCCAAAAATGTGCATGTATGTTGCATACCCTTGGCCATGCTACAGTTCCACTTTAACCCTTACTGGCAAAAGTGACTGTAACAGGGGTGTAAGAAACTATAATTGTTAGGGGTGCTTACATTGATTACCTTTTATTCCCATGGTGTAAATTTCCTTTAAAATTGTTGGTATAGCTGTTTATCTACTTGCTGACCACAATACCTGTGAATTACAGTTGGCAGCTGGCTTTCTCATTAAAGTGATCCGAGCAGCTCATTAGCCACTGGAACGCTATCAGAAGCGATGGGAGGATTCATCTCCTCCTCCCGCCGCTGGCTGTTGTTTCTTGAAAGGATCTGACGATACTGCCAGTTGGCCACACAGGCGATCAAAGAGTAGATCTGCTTTGATAGCCTCTATGGCCTTGGAGGACCGGAACGATGTCATGTAAACAAGTTTTCATACTGTTGATATATATATATATATATATATATATAATATATATATATATAAATAATGCTTGTACATTCTTTGACAGCAAATTAATCCTCTGAGAAAGACTTTGACCACGCATGTCGAAACGCATTGGAAATTTGCATTTTAAATAACATATAATGTTGTATGGTTACAATATTGTAAAATTGAATGTTTACATATATCTTTGATCGGAGCTCATATTTTAAACATTTATGTGTGTCTATGTCTTGTTAATATAATCTTTTAAAAATATAATATCATTAAATAAATCTAATGACTAAAATTTCGCTGCGGAAAAACCCCACCGGGGGAGACTTTCATATATTGTAAACAGGTTGTTTGTTTTTGCAAAAGCTCAACAAAAAATAAAATATTTACATTTTTTTTGATCTTTTAAAGGTAAAAAAAGAGATTTGGTGTCTTTTTGAACCCAGATCGCTCCATAAAGAGGACCTGTCATCCTTATGTCTATTACAAGGGATGTTTATATTCTTCGTAATAGGAATAAACGTGAATAAAAAAAGTGCCCTCCCCCATTCCTCTGTGCTGAAGCGCAGAAGCGAACGCATATGTAAGTCGCTCATGCATATGTAAATGGTATTCACACTACACATGTGAGGTATCGCCACAAACCTTAGAGAGAGAGCAATAGTTCTAGTGCTAGACCTCCTCTGTATCTCTAAACAGGTAGCCTGTAAAGTAATTTAAAACATCACCTATGGAGATTTTTAAGTACTATCGTTTTAATTTAGAAACTGGTAGACATGAGGTCAAAAGTAGGTACCGCATCCCATATATACAAAGAAAAAGGAGAAGGGGCAAAAGGTACCAAGGATTTGAAAATAAACAATACATTTTAGAAAAATATAAATTTTATTATAAACAGCTCTTAAAATCGCAATAAGCATTTACAAGGATCCCGTATCAATTTTTACATGTGCAACCACTTCTTACACTACATGTTTCGCTCAGGTGAGCTTCCTCTGGAGACTTTTTTGAAGTGTCACATGAAGTATAGTATACTATAAGGGAAACAACATTTATAAATGATTATACTTGAAAAGTTGGCAAAAGATACAATCACAAGGCATGTCAAAACGGCAGGCCAATATCTATTGTTATTAATCAAATATTGTACAAAATTATACTTTATATAACATGATGATAGACTGAAAAGGAATGCCTACCGGATGCTTGTATTTAGGGAAATATCAATTGTAATTCACCCAATGAAGCCAGGATTTTTAAAAATAGAGAACCAAAGAGAGTACCATAGTTTGTCACAATTCCATGAGCGCGTGCAATTTTAGAGGGAAATGTTAGGTATTTATTTACTTGACGTAACATCATCTTTCACATTTTAAAAACAAATGGGGGGAAATATTATTATTTTTTTTTTAAATCCATTAAAGTAATCAGTGCGCAAATACCGTGTGACATAAAAAATTGCAACGATTGGCATTTTTTCCCCTCTGGTCTCTGCTAAAATAAAAAGGTATATTGTTTGGGGGTTACAAGTAATTTTCTAGCAAAAAATTGTTTTAAAAGTGCCAGAAAAAGCTTGGTCTTCAAGTGGTTAAAGCGGTCCTGCACACATTTCATTTAGTAAATCTCTTTGCCTTCCAAATCAGGCAAAGAGTACTAAATGAAGTGTTTTTTTTTTTTTTTTTCCACTTACCTTGTAATTGCTGACGTTCTTTCCTCTGTCTCTTCGGCGGTGGGCGGGATCTCTGCGTCGATCCTCGTCACGCCGCACTGTCTCCTGGGATCTGGTGTCATTGATCCCAGGAGTCAGTGCAGACATCCCCCGAAATCTCGCGAGATTTCGGCCACATCTTCCGAAATCTCACAAGATTTTGGCAGATGTGCCGAAATCTCGCGAGATTTCGGCGAACGTGAGCTACACTTTGCCGTTTCTTCGCACGCGCGAGATCGGCGCAGTAACGGCGGTGCATGCTGGGCCATCTGAAGTGCCTGTGTGGTTTCACATGCCCACAGGCAAGATGGCAACCAGCAGGAAGGATTTTTATAACTTCTTTTAGATGACGAAAACCGGTAGCAGTGAGTTAGAGAAATGGAACACGTGAGTACTTAAATTACATCTCCTAATCCATTGCATTGAACTAAAAAAAAAAAAAAACACTACAGACAGTGCAGAACCGCTTTAAGAACACCTGCAGTGTTATAATGTATCCCAACCTCTGGCACTACTGCTTCTACTGGACAGCTTGGTCTGCATGTATATATGCAAATAAAGGCATGTGAAATTATTATAAAAAAAAAAAAAGAATAAAGGAATACACTGATTACTATCATTACATGTATTAACCCCAGCATATTTTTTATGAGTGGTCCTTTAAACATTATGCAAATGTAAACTGTAGTAAATTACTGTGACCCACGTTGGGGTGGAAATTAAGGCATTATTTGTCGGAAATGTTATGGCATATAGGGAATGTAAATCAATGCTTTTTCTTTCACATTACGTTTCATTGAATAGGTTCACTTCTGCATGGCTAGCACTGGGCCATGTGCAGTTTTGCAGATTTAAATGGACCAAGTACAAATGTTTAGTACATTTCCCCCTCTGCGTCCATCTTTAACGGGGGTATCGGCACCTGTCAATAATGAGGTCGCTCTATTAGAATGTATGGGCTAACCTTTCATTTAAGACAAGTTCAGTGGACCATGTGAGAGCCTGCAGACCTTAGACACAAGTCATAATTAATATCAAGTGAGCAGGAAACTTAAGTGACCTTTCAAAATAGAAGTGAATGTCCAATGCTCTCTTAAAGGGAGACCCCCTCCCTCTGACCCCCAGAGCACCTTCCTCGTCCGGGGCTTGTCACCGCTTGAACAACTTGTTTAGATTTTCCACACCAGTGATCAGCTTATACAGAGAAAGGGACTGCCAGTAAGTCAATGGACTGATGTTTTAATCAGGTCTGCAGAGCAAACACAAGAAGAGATCAGGATGAAATACGGGCAATCTTCTTCTGGCTAGGAATGAGTGGAGGGATTTCGGTGAAATTAATAACTTTACCATGGGCAAAATTTTCGACAAAATAAGAACTCTCATTCTGATTAGGCAATCTGATTGAAAAAAAATATATCTTTATTTAAAATATGTTTTGGAAACTTTAGTTTATTTCAGTTGGTGTTCGTTCATTATTTCTGTACTACGGTATTCTTTTTTTTTTTTACTTTTACTGTAAATAATGAAGGTTAATTGGGGGCCAGACTTTGGTACAGGTTCAGGATATATATTAAAGGGGCTTTTGTAAGGAGCCATTTAAAGCAGAGTTTCACCTTTTTTAATTTTTTATTAAACACCCTGTGATGTTCGCAAGTAATACAATAAATTATAGAATAAATAATACTAGCACATTTTCTAATTCATTTTCTATTTTCTAAACTCACCCTGCCCTCCTCTTCGAGCGCGCTCCCATTTTCCCTATCCTTTATCCTGGTTACAGCAATTCACACAGGTAAATAGTTAGATATATGTTCTATAATCCTCTACATTACTCCTACTATATACTTTTATTACTTATTAGGATTGGCCGGTTCCCTCTATGCGATCCTTGTGGGCACCAATTGACGCAGTGTTAGTCACCCTCCATCTGGCATATAATTCACCCACTTTTTCGATATTTGGGATATTCCTTTCACCAGTTTTTCACCAGTGGGCCTAATGCGGTGGGGCACGTCTGAGAGACAACTGTTATATTAAGGTGGAGCTTCACCCAAAAGTGGAACTTCCGCTTATCTGCTTCCTTCCCCCTCCGGTGCCACATTTGGCACCTTTCAGGGGGAGGTTTTTTGACAGATACCCTTTCCCACTTTCGGGAGACTGCGCCGTCCCTCGGAAGTTTCGCACCCCCCCTCCTCCTTCCTCCACCGCCAGGCCAGTTAGAAAGCACACTTCGCGAATGCGCAGTAGTGAGCCAGCTGTGAAGCCTAAAGGCTTCACTGCCGGTTTCTCTTACGATGAATGGCATTGGCAGCAGCCAACAGCCGATCCGAAAATCAGCTGGGGTGCCGACATCGCGGGCTCCCTGGACAGGTAAGTGCCCTTATATTAAAAGTCAGCAGCTACAGTATTTGTAGCTGCTGACTTTTTTTTTTTTCCATGCGGAACTCCTCTTTAGGTGACATAGCCATACATCGTGAGTGTCTGTTATACATGCTATGACATATATGGTTGATCTGTAATTAAACTTATTGTTCACTTTGTTTACTTGTGCATATATCTATATGTTTATCATTACATCTATAGACCATTGTACCTTTCTCTTACCCCCCCCCCCCCCCCGAAGAAGGAATTTCTATATTCCGAAACATGTTGGGAATTTTTCTGTGAACTTAATTTTGAGCCATAGGGTACTGGATTTATATTTGTATGGTTATCCTGATTTGTTTTTAATTTGTTTACCTTGTGACTGTGATCACTATTTTACCATGTTTGAATAAAATGTTTTCATCTTATTACACTGTATTTTCACTACCTCTGCTACCAACTGCCTTTAAAGTCCCGCTAGGGCTAATTCTTCTCTTTGTTCCATATTGCATATAGGGATGTGGCAGTCAGTCTTTGTACTTTCAGAACACTGATCTATTTATATTTATGTTTCCCATCTTCAGTGTGGGCATCTGAAGCCCACTCATTGTTACTTCTGGGATACGGTGCTGCTGGCTATGCCCATTGACTCCTGGAATTGATGATACTCATATTCTAGAAGCCAATTGGCAGGCGGAAATTATGTACCTCTCCGCGGTGAGGTAAAGCAGAAGAGGAAGTTTATGCTTTCCAAATAAGGTAAGCAGTCATAAAAAGTATTTTACATGCGGTCACGAATGCCAGGGGGGGGGGGGGGGGGGGCAAGGTTTAAAAAGTGGGTGCAACTCCGCTTTAAATCCCATTTCAGGCCTAAAAAAAAAACATCAAAACCCTTCTTACATTCAAGAATAAGGAAAGGGATGGTCGGCACTCAGGATGACATCCAATATAGTATTCCTTTATTAAATACATGTACAGAGCTGTAAAACAGCCTACGCGTTTCAGACGTTAGTCCTTAGTCATGGCTTAGTCATGGCTTATGTAGGACTGCAAAGGTTACTTATTTTCAAGGCTTTTCTTCTCACAGAATAGGTGTAGGTACTCCCTCCTTCTAAATCACTCTTTGTCTCCGCCCCCACCCACCTCCGAGCACCAACCCTTGGTTCTGTATTCTCTAAAAGGGACAGTACTGGGAGGTGGGTAGAGAGTGGAATCAAGTATCATTTTGTGCTGCTAAGCAATTTGTGTGGAATTTAGTAACAATAACAAAAGCTGTAAAATAGAACCCCCCCACCAACATTAGGTCCCCCCCTCAATAATAGTCCCTCACAACAATAGACCTCCAGCAACAATAGATCCACCTTAGCAGCAATAGACCCCCACAAGCAACAATAGATCTCCCAGCAGCCAACATCAATAGATCCTCCAGCTCCCAGCAGCAATACACCCCCCCCCCCCAACAGCACATCTCTCCCAGCTAAAATTGCCCCCTTCAGCAAAATCCCCCCCCCCGCAGCAATAGATCCCTCACCAGCAACAATAGACCCACCCGCAACCATGATCCCCCAGCAGCCAGCATCAATAGACCCTCCAGCACTCCCCTCCACCCCCTGCCATTACATAGGCTCAGTGCTCCCCCATGTTCCCGCTAAAAAAAAGCCCAGCTTATTTCTACAACCAAGGGTTCAGTTTTAAAGTATATCTACATTTTGGATAGAGTCAGAGGGGAGGGTATACCCCTGTCAGTTTTTTTTACATCTGTGTCCCGTTGAAGACATTTCCCTTCACTTCCTGTCCTATAGCCAAAATAGGAAGCAAGGGGATAGCTTTCCAAAGTAAAGGAATCCCCACCAGGGTCTACAGAACTAGTGTCCTCATTGGAAGGTTTCCCAAATCAGACAGACAGCAATAAAAACCTGACAGGTGTTCTAATCCCTCACCAGCCTATCCAAAACTAAATAAAAAAAATAAAAAGCTTTAGTTATACTTTAATTTCACTTTTCCCCACTGATTCCAATGCATTTAGTCATTAGAACATATTTCACTGAAAGAAAAAATTCCAGGTAAATGTAAATGTAAACTTATGTTTGCTCATCCTTACGTCTTGCTTTTCTAGTTGCCCATTTTTCTTAAAATTACTTCTCCACTAGTTTGAGTACATTTTTCTTGTCCAGTCATTTTTATCTTGCTCGCTAATAATGGAGAACCTTAGTAACCAATCTGGACCCAAGCCAATATATAATTTCTGGGGGGGGGGGGGGGGGGGGGGGGGGCAGTGATCAGGGACACTGGGGCAGGCTGGCACTGCCATTTATGAGTGTACATGCAGCCTGTTAGGCAGCCTGTACACTCACAGGCTGCAGCATTGGTTCTCTCTGCTGTCAGTTTCTGTTGTTTACTATGCAATTGCTTTGAATGGACACAACAATCACATGGTAAAACAACTTCCTATCACCCAGACACAGTGGTAATGCGATCCGCTGTCCCCGAATGACATACCGACCGCTGGGCTCCGGGGTGTGCACTGTGAGCCATGCAGGAGCCGCCAATGTGAGGTGAGGTACGGGTATGTTAACCCACATTGGTGCTGCTATTGAGAAGTAGTTAAAAAGTAAGGGTCCCAAAACTGGACCTTGGGGTACACCACTGATAACCTTAGACCATTCAGAGTAAGAATCATCATTAACCACTACTCCCTGAATTTGCCCTTTTAACCAGTTTTCTATCCATTTACGAACTGATATTTCCAAGACTGTAGACTTTACCTTACACATGAGCCGTGTGTGGAGGACTGTGTCAAACGCTTTGCAAAATTCAAGTATACCACATCCACCGCCACCCCTCTGTCCAAGTATATCACGTCCACCGCCACCCCTCTGTCCAAATATATCACGTCCACCGCCACCCCTCTGTCTAAGTATATCCCATCCACAGCCACCCCTCTGTCCAAGTATATCATGTCCACCGCCACCCCTCTGTCCAAGTATATCACATCCACAGCCACCCCTCTGTCCAAGTGTATCATGTCCACAGCCACCCCTCTGTCCAAGTATATCACGTCCACCGCCACCGCTCTGTCCAAGTATGTCACATCCCCAGCCAACCCTCTGTCCAAGTATATCACGTCCACCGCCACCCCTCTGTCTAAGTATATCCCATCCACAGCCACCCCTCTGTCCAAGTATATCACGTCCACCGCTACCCCTCTGTCCAAGTATATCACATCCACAGCCACCCCTCTGTCCAAGTGTATCATGTCCACAGCCACCCCTCTGTCCAAGTATATCACTTCCACAGCCACCCCTCTGTCCAAGTATATCACGTCCACCGCCACCCCTCTGTCCAAGTATATCACATCCACAGCCACCCCTCTGTCCAAGTATATCACGTCCACCGCTACCCCTCTGTCCAAGTATATCACATCCACAGCCACCCCTCTGTCCAAGTGTATCATGTCCACAGCCACCCCTCTGTCCAAGTATATCACGTCCACAGCCACCCCTCTGTCCAAGTATATCACATCCACCGCCACCCCTCTGTCCAAGTATATCACGTCCACAGCCACCCCTCTGTCCAAGGTTTTACTTACCTTCTCATAAAAATAAATCAGGTTTGTTTGACAACTTCTGTCTTTCATGAATCCATGCTGTCTATTGCTGAAAATATTTTTGAGGAAAAGGAATTGTCTGCGTACATTTAAAAAAAAAAAAAAAAAACCTCCTGGGTCACCTGCCTCCTCTCAGAAAACCCTATGTCATTACAATGAGGTCATTATAATGATGTAATAGGTCTGAAATGTTGCATATTCCTTTGTGACAAATAAAGGCTGGTCAAAGCTGATGACAATTTTGCATCCAGACAAGCGTGGTAGGCAACATTCAGCACTGTGAAGAAACTCTATAGGATGACTGGGTCTATCAGTCTTGCAAACCCTAACCAAATCAACAGTTGGTGTGCCAAAAGCCCTCCTACCGTTGGCCTTAGGGCTCAGGTCGACATGCATTGTCTTCCTGCCTTTAAATTGTCTTTGGAACCCACCTCATACACACGTCAGCAAAAACCTACTGGTTTTAATTGAGCAGTGCACATGGCAATTCAGAAGCTGCAGTTGACCTGTTTTAGTGTTGCGCTCTATTTTATTGGACGCAACATGGCCTAAAAAGGTGACTTTAAACTTGCAGCCTTTTCTTGTTAACCCTGCGTATTCCATTCATGTATTTGAATGGAAAACACAGTATTCTAAGCAATTGTTTAAAAGGCCCATTAGTATTAGTCCTAAAGTGTTCGGACCAGCTGTTAATTTGAAAGGCAGGTCCTTATCCATACTGCAAAGCCTGTAGTCACACACCACCCCCAGTCTTTTCTTATAGCTAAATTGGAACAAGGTTCTTCTATTTGTAGATCAAAGGATTTTACTTTGATCTGGACATAATGTCAGCTAAAGCATCCTGGCAATTGTAAAAAAATATATGTTTTATAATAAAAATTGGTAACTATTTAACCCCTAATAACCCCCTAAAATGTAGCTCCACTTTTGTTGGAAAAAAAAACAAGGATTTTAATGGGGGAAAAAAACAGCTTTTTTTTTGGAGATTCCTTCCTTTTTTCCCATTGTAATATGTCACTGGTTACCAAAAAAGTGTCAAGAGTGTCAGTTAGGTGTCCGGTCTGTCCGCGGCAATGTCGCACTCCCGCTAAAATTCACAGATTGCCGCCAGTACTAGTAAAAAAAAAATATATATATATTTTTTTTTATTTCCCGTAGTTTGTAGACGCGATAACTTTTGCGCAAACCAATCAATATACGTTTATTGGGATTTTTTTTACCAAAAATATATAGCAGAATACATATTGGCCCAAACTGATGAAGAAATTTGTTTATTTTTTATTTTTTGGGGGATATTTATTATAGCAAAAAGTAAAAAAATATTGTTTTTTTTCAAAATTATTTTCTTCAAAATTTTTTTTGTTTATAGCGCAAAAAATAAAAACGCCAGAGGTGATCAAATACCACCAAAAGAAAGCTCTATTTGTGGGAAAAACATTACACAAATTTTGTTTTTGTACAACCTTACATGACCGCGGAATTTTTATTTTTTTATTTTTTTTATTGAATATGTTTTATAGCAGAAAGCAAAAAATATATATATATTTTTTTTCAAAATTGTCGCTCTTTTTTTGTTTATAGCGCAAAAAATAAAAACTACAGAGGTGATCAAATACCACCAAAAGAAAGCTCTATTTGTGGGGAAAAAAGGACATAGATTAGGGGGGGGGGGGGGGGGTTAAAACCTTCCGGGGCTGAATCGTTTAATTAATAAAAATCACTAATAGAACGCTATACTCTTCCAATGGATGTATTGTATTGTCTGTGAAATCCTTTTTTTTTTTTTTGCTGCTGCTGTAGATATATTAAGTCTTTCTTTCCTTGAGGCTTGTCAGACTGGCGGGAAGCTCATTGAAATACCCTTTAGGCAGGAATCGGCGTCTTCTGAGCAGTAAGATTCAGGCAGCGATAAAGAGTGAGATATCAATAAATAATCACAGTCCTTATACTTTTAAATGAGAATCCGTACATTCTGTTCCAGTGCTAAATTGAATGTATCTGACATAGTCAACGCTCCACCTGTGAAGACCGCCAAATGCTAGTTTTTTTTAAATGTGCCTGACCTAACCTGCACCTAATTTTACATAGAAATAGGACGCTGAGCTCCAGAATGCTAAAAAAGCATTAGGTGTATATACATTGCAAGGCTTTGCTGGTGGATATAGAATATCTGCTTACACATTCTACCTGGTAATGTCAGAGGATGCACAATGAATAAGAGAGTACCAGAGAATTCCACCATCAATAAAATATCACTATACCCATTTCGATGTTTTGTATTGAAACTTTGTAGAGTCAGAGTAATTGTTTTATTTTATTTACCTGTTTTTTTCCCATATTCCTCTATAGAAAACAGGAAACCACTTACGCAAGCCCCTGTTCCCTGGTACTTAGGCTAATGGCCCCGTCACATTCAGACAATGGGGACATGAAGAAAGCTGCTTAAAGGGTAAGTCTAGCGAAAACAAATATTTCAGTATTTAGTAGGCCATCCAATGTTTCCATCTATCTGTTGGGGACATGTCTATGCTGAGTCTATACACCCACTATAACAATTATGAGGGCTCCTACCATCCCTGATGGATTTTGTATTTATGTTAAAGTGGATGTAAACCCAAAAAATGATGTCATAATGTAGAGAATAAGATTTCCTTTCATTTGAGCCCAGTCTTGCCACACAGATTTACTCCAGCCCTGAGAAATCCTCTTTTACTGTTCAGTTAGAAAGATCTTGACAAAGTGCTGAAATCTTTGTCAAAAACGCCCCCCTTGCTGTGAGTGACAGGTGATTTACATATCTCATGCACTAGCCTGGGACAGGCACATCCTGTGTAATTATAAAAAGTGAGAAATCCACCCCTCCCCCACATAACAAATCCTGTGATCAATGTATCCTCAGAATAAATGAGTGTCAGAAAAGATATAATTTCTATACCTTCTTATACTTATACTTAGACACTGGCACTTGACCTCCTTCTGACCAGTCCTTGACATCCTTCTGATATGCATTTTACCTTCTTCTGACCTATCGCTGTCCTCCTTGTGATCTGTATCTGACCTTCGTACAATCTGCAATTAGCCTCCTTATGACCTGCAATGGACCTGCTTATGAAGTGCAGTTGACCTTTGTATGACCTGCATTTAACCTCTTGCTGATCTGCATTTTATCTCCTTATTACCTGTACTTCACCTCCTTCTGACCTGCATATTTTCTCCCTACTACCTGTACTTCACCTCCTTATGACTTGCAGTTGGCCTAGTTCTGACCTACACTTGACCGACATAGGACCTACAGTTGGCCTCTTTTTGACCACCACTTCACCCCCTTTTGATCTGCACTTGATCTCCTTCTGACCTGTATTTGCCCTCATTTTAAGCTGCATCAAGTTGCTTGTATGTCCCCATTGACTTGAATTGAGAGAGAGAAACCATTCTGATGCAAACAACAGCCCACCAACACAGGCTCCCAATGTTATATACAGCCTTACCGATCCACAATGAGATAGGGAACCGGGACCAACTCCAGTTCTTCAGGAATAGTGTACTTGTCTACATGTCAGGATGTACAGACACTGTTTATGTATTTTTACTGAACCTCCACTCATTCATGATTTCATTATACAGTATGCTCAGGCAGAGGCGGCTCTAGGCTTTGTGAGGCCTTAGGCGAAACTTACACATGAGGCCCCACTCAAGCCCGTAATAGGAAAAAAAATACAAACACACAAAAAATAGGAGGCCGCGAGGCCCCTGTGAGTGAGAGGCCTTAGACGAAACTTAAAAAAATACAAACACAAACACACAAAAAATAGGGTGAGATAAAGAGGGGGGGGGGAGAGAGAGAATCAGTGATTGAGCACAGGCAAATTAGGAGGCCGCGAGGCCCCTGTGAGTGAGAGGCCTTAGGCGAAACTTACACATGAGGCCCCACTCCCGCCCGTAATAGGAAAAAAAATACAAGCACACAGAAAATAGGGTGAGATAAAGAGGGGGGAGAGAGAGAATCAGTGATTGAGCACAGGCAAATTAGGAGGCCGCAAGGCCCCTGTGAGTGAGAGGCCTTAGGCGACCGCCTACTTTGCCTAATTAGAGAGCCGCCTCTGTGCTCAGGTTGAATTGTCTAGGTTTGAGGTAGGTTTACTTTCTACCAACAGGTACACCTGCTAAATTGTTGCTTCCAGTATCTTCATAAACTCATAGCGGAGAATGAATCAGTTTAGTTAGTTTAATCCTACAAAATTCAATAAAGATTAATTCTTATCTTTCTACCCTGTCTTAATAGACATAAATTGTGTAGCTTTGCTATAATGGAGAGGATTAAGAGGAGAATTTCCTTGGAGCCAGAACAATAAGTCTCTCTGGAACAATGTATCATTTCCGCAGATCAATGTAAGTAAATGTTAGAACTAACTTAATCCACATTACTCCAAAGGCTGAGGATGTGCCATATCGACACTCCGTCCTTTCAAATCCATCAGCAGTGGTGGTGTCATCATGGGGAATGAGACAATGAAACATTGCCGGGCTTTAAGAGGCACATGAAAGAAAGGAAAAGTAGATGCGTGACACGGGAAAACAGAAGTCTCATCTCACACAGACAGGAATAGATGGTTTATACATTTTTCGGGAGGGAAGTGTTTATTGATATCTCATTAGAATTACATCAGCTAAAACATGCCAATTGTCCTAAATTGGAAAAGATAGTACCGAACAAGCTTGTCACAGCATCTCTCTCTTTTTTTCCATGTTCTTACATTCTGGAGTCATTCCAAGGAGGGGACCCTTCTTGTAAGCAGCACTTCACTTATTATCCAAAGTGGAGCTCTGATTCACCCTTTTGTGTCCAGAGGTCATTGATATTTAGGTTTCCCAGGCCATTTATGGCAGCATTAGCAGGCATACATTTCCGGGCCTTTAGGCTGCATTCACACCTGGGCGTTTTGTAGCTTGAAGCCTGAAGCTACAAAAGCTAGAGGGGAAAAAATACATTATTCTCTATGGAGATGGTTCACATCTCCACTCCAAAACGCCTGAAGCCCTACGCCTGAGGCCGGGTTCAGACTGCTGCGGTGCGGGAGATCGCATATGATTCGCACCGCACTGCAGTTCAAATCATATGCGATCTCTGTGCGATGCAAATTCAGCCATACAGATAGTATGGCTGAATTCGCATCGCATTCGGGCCAAAATCGGACAGGACCCTTTTTTTCGCTCCGCAGCAGAATCGGATCGCATGGTGTTCTCACCATGCGATCCGATTCCTGTCCGAGTTTGCAGATCGCACTGCGATATGCGAGCTGCTATGGGGGTGTCATTAACATTTCATTGACACCCCCAGCAGCTCGCATAGGGCAGTGTGAACTGCCGGCGGGAGACATGCGGTGCGGGAACTCGCAGTGTATTCGCAGCGTTCCCGCACCGCAGCAGTGTGAACCCAGCCTGAAGCTCAAACAAGTTCCGGACCCTTTTTTGTCGCGCGAATCGGGCAGATTTGGACGTTTTTATTCTTTTTACATTGGTGACCTTTTGCTCTGCACAAAATTCGCGGCAAAACGCGGTAAAAAACGCCGCGAATCGCGGTAAAAAAACGCCGCAAATCGCGGTAAAAAACGCCGCGAAAAAACGCCGCAATTCGCGCGATTTTCTGCCTGAAAGGTGTGAATGCAGCCTTACTGGCACTTTTAGTTCACATGTAATTTTTGCTAGAAAATTACTTAGAACCCCCAAACATTATATATTTTTTTTAAAAAAAAGAGGCTCTAAATTGGTAGGTTTTGCAATTTTTTATGTCACACAGTATTTGCGCAGCGTTTTTTCAAGCGCAATTTTTGGGAAAAAATACACTTTTTTATATTTTAATGTACCATGCCCTGGCCATCTGGAAGAGATAGACTCAGACACAATTCAGCACATCAAGCATGATTCAGTGTACAATGCTCTGTCCAACTGTAATGCCGCGTACACACGGCCGGAATTTCCGATGGGAGCTTTTCATCAGATTTTCCGACCGTGTGTATGCCCATCGGTCTTTTTCTGTCGGCATTTCCAACGGACTTTAGATTGAGAGCCTGTTCTTAAAGTGGGGTTGCGGGCAAAAAAAAAAAAGTGGCTTAAAAATCATAAAAAAATAAAAAATAAATTAATTGGAAAAATTTTTTTTTTTTACTCACCTCTAAATGCCTGTTGCTAGGGGGTCCCTCGTAGTCTGCCACCTTCATTGCCCGGGCTAAACGTCACTTCCTGTAGGCGCCGCACAGTCATCTGGGACCTGTCATGTGTCCCAGATGAGTGAGCGTCGAATCACGGCGCACGGCGCCGCTGGCGCATGCGCAGTGGGTGCCCAGCTGTGAAGCCACAGCCGGGTTCCCACATTAAGAATGCCGGCGCCGCGAGCGGAGCGGGGAACGAGGGGGGGTCTCGTTCCCCCGCATCACTGGACCCCGGGACAGGTAAGTGTCCGATTATTAAAAGTCAGCAGCTTCAGTATTTGTAGCTGCTGACTTTTAATTTTTTTTTTTTGTTGGCACTCCCCTTTAATTTTTCCGACGGAAAACCTGATATGCATTTTACCTTCTTCTGACCTATCGCTGTCCTCCTTGTGATCTGTATCTGACCTTTGTACAATCTGCAATTAGCCTCCTTATGACCTGCATTGGACCTGCTTATGAAATGTAGTTGACCTTTGTATGACCTGCATTTAACCTCTTGCTGATCTGCATTTTATCTCCTTATTACCTGTACTTAACCTCCTTCTGACCTGCATATTTTCTCCCTACTACCTGTACTTCACCTCCTTATGACCTGCAGTTGGCCTAGTTCTGACCTACACTTGACCAACATATGACCTACAGTTGGCCTCTTTTTGACCACCACTTCACCCCTTTTGATCTGCACTTGATCTCCTTCTGACCTGTATTTGCCCTCATTTTAAGCTGCATCAAGTTGCTTTTATGTTCCCATTGACTTGAATTGAGAGAGAGAAACCATTCTGATGCAAACAACAGCCCACCAACACAGGCTCCCAATGTTATACAAAAACAGTCCGATGGGAGCTTTTCATCAGATTTTCCGACCGTGTGTATGCCCATCGGTCTTTTTCTGTCGGCATTTCCGTTGGACTTTAGAATGAGAGCCTGTTCTTAATTTTTCAGACGGAAAACATTTCTATCGGATTTTCGTGTGTATGCAATTCCGACACGCAAATTTCTGATGCATGCTCGGAAGCATTAAACTTCCCTTTTATAGTGCCGTTGAACATGTTGTATGTCGCGATGTTATTGACTGTCGGAATTTGGTGTGACCGTGTGTAGGCAAGACAGTTTAAACAAAATTCCGTTGGAATTCCGACGGGAAAACCATCAGAGCTTTTTCCAACGAGAATTCCGATCGTGTGTATGCGGCATAAGAGGTCCACCCAGGCATGTTTCAGCGTACCTTGCCCTGGCCCTCTGGAAGAGATAGTCTCAGGTATGGTTCAGCATACCATGCCCTGACTCTGGAATAGATTGTCTCTAATATGTTACCATGTTCTGGCCCTCTGGAAGAGATGGAAATGGATACAGTTCAGCATAGTGAAAAAAAAAACAAAGAAAGAATTTCTCCTGCGCTTGTGAAGGCGTTGTTGGTATAAAGTGGTAGTACTTTCGAAGGAAGGAAATTAGAAGATGATCATGCGAGTACCGCTGCCTAAACTGACCAGGGGTGGTCCGAAGAAAGCCAGGTGAAAGAAAGAGGTGGAAGACGCGTGAGCTGACGCTTTGATCAAAATGTTACAGTTTATTCATATACAAAAAAGATGAATGCATATAAAAATGATCTACTTATTCATAAAAACTAGGTTACAAATATACACATTAAAAATTAGGAATTAGACATGCCCATACAAGGGCATGTGCTCAAAAGGTGGGCTGACACGTTTCGAGGGGTTCCCTCTTCATCAGAGCCTTGAAGAACAACAAAAAAAGGTCTGTACAATATGGTGGACCAACATAAAAAGGAGTGGCTAGTTGGGAGGTGTAGCACATGGTAAGTGATGGATTCTCATTAGCTCTAAAGATGTCCATATCCCAGCGCTCTATATAGCGTAGAGATATGTGGTTCATATGTTTTTTATAGGGATTCCATATATGTCTGTCAGTTGTGCCTGCATCCGAGTTTGTAAAGAGGTTGCAGCCTGCATGCATCAGTTCAAGAACAGGAGGCAGTTACTTCTGTGTGGGTTCTATGTACCTCTTATCAGAGAGTTGCCTTGTGCTGTAAAGAGGATTGTAGCAGTCTCCATCTGTGTGAGACATCATACAGTTCAGCATACCCTGGTCCTGTGGAAAAGGTGAGCTTGGCCTCAGTTCAGCATACCCTGGTCCTGTGGAAAAGGTGAGCTTGGCCTCAGTCCAGCATACCATGTCCTGGCCCTCTGAGGAGATGGACTTATGCCCCATACACACGGTCGGAAAATCCGACCACAAAATCCATCGGATTTTGTCCGACGGATTTAGTCCGACACTGGTGTTGCATACACACGGTCGGACTTTGTTGTCGGAAAATCCGATCATTCTGAACGTGGTGACGTTTGTTGCCTACGACGGGACTACGTAGAGGCTAGTAGCCAATAGCTTTGGTCTTGTAATGTGATCTGAGCATGCGTGGCACTTTGTCCGTCGGAATTCTCTACACACGATCGGAATTGGTGTGATCGGACTTTGTTGTCGAAAAATCTATCCAGCAGGAGATAGAACTTTTTCCGTCGGACAATCCGATGGAAACTGTCCGATGGTGCCTACACACGGTTGGAATTTCCGACAACATTGTCCGATAGGACAGAATCCATCGGAAAATCCAACCGTGTGTATGGGGCTTAAGTCAAATTTCAATTTATCATGCCTTGACCTTCAGAAAGAGGTGGCCCCCAGGCACAGTTCAGCGTATCATGCCTTGGCCCTCTGGAAGAGATGGACTTTGACACGGTTCAGTGTATCATGCTCTGGACTTCTGGAAGAGGTGGGCTAAGGCAAGATTCAGTTATTCATGGGCATGGTACACATCTGAGTAGGGCAGAGGTGATGATGTAACCATGCATGAGCCAATCACTAAGTGAGTGCAGGCTAGCAAGGGAGTTCAAATAATCAAGCTCGAGCATTGTACAAGGCAACCATGCCACATGTTAGTATGCCTTTAGTTATGCTTTAAACAAAATTCATGAAAATACATGATATTAATAACTGTAGCAATATTTCACTGAATATATAAACAGCGTAAATGGTTGATTTTGGACTTTTTCCTTTATTGTGTTAGAGATAGTTGGAAAAAGGAAATGTGTGAAAATAAAAAGCATCCTTCTAACGCTTAGGGGGGAAGCCGCTGACTCTTCACAATATATGTATATGTGTGACTAATGTATAGAGAGAATAGTACGTCTACCCAGCCACTTTATTCATTGTTTATCATGGTTGGTGGTTGTTTGCAGATCCCTCCGGTGATGTAGACATTTTTATTAGCGAATACATTGCTGGGAATGAAATTTCAGCTGTGCTTGTGTCTATGCATTGATTTTTTGTATTTATAATAAAACAAGGCCGCGCGGCTGGCTTTTTCTTTTTTATCAAGAGGATAAAATGTCCCTTACCTAGCGATCCCTATTTGGTGGTAATGGATGAAACCTGTTTATGAGGTGTCATTTATCCCGCAATAGACAGTAAATAAAAGCCATTTCAAGCTTTGGTTAAATCAAAGCTTGTTCAGGATTTCAACAGATTTGCAAATTACCTCTGGGACCTTCTCCGTTTTAGCGGCTCAAACACAATCTATTGAGAGCTTGTATTAGGCCGCAAATCCTGTCTTCTATCTCTCTTTTGCTTTTGACTTTGCAAAAGATTTAGGCAAATAATGTTTCTACCAAAGTTGTTTTTTCGCTTGCAATTTATCTTTGATTATTGCGGGCAGGCGGCCCAAGCCTTAGCGGAAATTTATAGTCCCTCTAAAGTTCCTTTTAGCTGTACAGCCTATGCAAATGGGATCAACTTCAAGTGAACCTGTTGGACATTTTAAAAGCTCTACCAAAAACCAAGTAACATAGGGTGTCTGCTATTAAAATTTGTTGATGGAAAAACATTTGTTTGTGTGCCCCTCTAATTTAGTTTAATTTTGTTATTTTGAAGGCCTCAATTCGCTGCCGCTTCTAATGCACATGGTGACTGGTGAGAAGCTCACAGTGTGCAGTGAAATTAGAGTCAGCTATTTTTACAAATAAGAGGTCTTAAGGGCATAAATGTAGTTACTCTTACCCTCCATACAATTCTCTAATCATATCCTCATTTTATTAACTTCTGCCGCAGGTGCAATCTGTCTGTACCCTGACCATCAGCGTTTTATGCCTTGTCGTGGGACCTTTTGCGAGTCACACCACTGGACTGATGCCTCTTTGACTGTGACGGCGCTCTAGGACCTCCCTTACGGGGAGGAAGAAGGCTCCTTTTAAAGGGATCTCCATACAGGACTAAAATCCCCTTTGTTTTCTGGCTTTTTTGCTTTGGATATACATCATTGGGTAACTATACTAAAACATTTGCGCTATAAGATATTGCCAATTGCATTCATTGTGTGGAAATAATATTTGGTACATATATTTACGAAGTGTTTTCCTCAGCAGACTGCCCCTCTGAAGAAGACCCCATCAGTGTGGGTTGAAACGCGTCAAAGTTATTTTTCATGCTTTAAACAACTCCTGTATGTATTTGTATGAAATTTCAGTCTGCATTGTATATCCATACTTTTTATATCATCATTGTCCTGCTGGAGCTCATTTTTTTAATATTTTGTTAAATCTTTTTATTAATAAAACAATTTTGGATCATTTACATATAGTTGACTCGACCCATTAAATTCTGCTGCTTAAAAATCCCATTCTTGGGGGAACACTTCCCATTTTCTGTATCTTGGGGGTGAGCAGCACTCTCTAACCTGTATTGGTATGTGTCTTCCCTTTGTTGTTAAATGTAGTTACTTCCCAGAATACTCCTCATGGGCAAATAGATATCCACCTGTACACACTGGCTTCCATTCACCATAAGGGCCACTCAGGTCACCGGCAATCCATAGAATCCAAAAAAAAAGGGTTCCATAGCGTAAAAAAACATTTTTTTTTTTTTTTCATTTTAAGAGATAAAAATGCACTAATTAATCACAGTCAGGAGTGTGTAGGGCTCATGCTCCATCTCTGCTGCTGGTCTAATTCCAGGATCCTGGTTTTGGTTGTGATACATTCTCCCTGTCTGTCCACCTGCATTAATTGATTTAGCCAGTCTCTGGGTGGAGACCAAACTTGATTTAAGCCAGCCAAGCCTGAAGTCTCATGCTTGTGATAGCATGTGTAATAAGTGGTCAAGCTCTCTGTCTGTGTGTCCTGCTCTGCTGTTCGGATTCCACAGTTTATGACCTTGGATCGAATATTGACTACTCTCTAAACTCTGCCTGCCTTTTGACTATGGATTGGACCCTTACTACTCTGAATCTTGCCTGGCTTGTACCTGGACTGTCATTGAACTACTCTGTCTGTCTGCCAACCTCAAGTACCTGTTTGCTTTGCCTGGCTTGGTGGCCAGGCACTATAGCATTGTGTAAAAGACCTAGGGGCCATAGTGGCTCCTGCAACCTGCACCATTTTTGAGTTCTGTTTCCTTGCTTATATATGGATCGGCAAGTGTGTTAACGCCGCTGTATGGAGCCGCATTGTTTACTGGAAGCTATGGAAACCTCCCGCACCTTGGTCTTTTAAGCGTGATGGATCCCCAACTCTCTACACCTATGAGAAAGTCCAGAAGTGCGCCATGTGTCAGGTGGGCAGAGCGAAGCAATGTAATTACGCGTTGCGAGGTTCCCTCTTGGATTCCTATTGGAAGTATGCAATGAGGAGCAAATTGTGGATGTTCTAATTTCTATTATGTGATTAATTGTAATTTAAGCACTTAAGACCTCTTATTTGTAGAAATAGTGAGGGCACACCTTGAGTGGCACAGTGGTGGTTTGCTGCACCGTATTCTGGATAAATCTTTCCAAAACTGAGCTCATATTTCCTTCCAACCCCAGGTGCCTTACCCTGACTTCTTCATTGAGATCAATAACACAACTACTGTATCTGTCCGTCTCCTCATGCAAGGGTGCTAGTTGTAGTCCTGGACTCCAACCTTTCCTTTCGGGTCCACATCCATGTATTGTCCAACTCTTGTCACCTCAACCTACGTAACATCCTGAAATGATGCCACTTCTTAACTAATGACACCACAAGACTACTACGTCACTCCCCGGGTTATCTCTCCTTGGCTATTGAAACTCCCTCCTCTTGTCCTACCTTTACATAGGCTATCCTGCCTTCAGTGAAAACAGATATGGATAATTAGTGCAGCAGTGCTGAGAAACAGATGAGTTGAGGAGAAACAGTCAAAAAAGGTTATGAAAATGCAAGGACCTGCAGAAATAAAGCAACTATACCTAAATCCTTTGGTGCAACCCTTATGCCGCGTACACGCGATCAGAATTTCTGACAGCCAAACCGTGGATTTATTTCCGACGGATGTTGGCTCAAACTTGTCTTGCATACACAAATGCATCACACAAATGTTGTCGGAAATTCCGAACGTCAAGAACGCGTTGACGTACAACACATACGACGAGCTGAGAAAAATGAAGTTCAATAGCCAGTGCGGCTCTTCTGCTTGATTCCGAGCATGCGTGGAATTTTGTGCGTCGGAATTGTGTACACACGCTCGGAATAGATTTTGTTGTCGGAAAATTTGAGATCCGGCTCTCCAATTTTTGTTGTCGGAAATTCCGACAGCAAGTGTCCGATGGAGCCTACACGGTCGGAATTTCCGACAACAAGCTCACATCGAACATTTGTTGTCGGAAATTCCGATCGTGTGTACACAGCATTAGAAATCCGGAACATCATTTAAACATCTTGAGTGTTTACCAAATGGCCACTAACTTGCTGTAGAAAAGGGTATTAATGAGGGGGCAACATCTATGGGTGTGTGAGTGTCTGCAGAAGGATTTCACTGTAAAGCCCCATACACACGGTCGGATTTTCCGATGGATTCTGTCCTATCGGACAATGTTGTCGTAAATTCCGACCGAGTGTAGGCACCATCGGACAGTTTCCATCGGATTGTCCGACGGACAAAGTTCTATCTCCTGCTGGATAGATTTTTTGACAACAAAGTCCGATCACACCAAATCCGATCGTGTGTAGGGTAGTCCGACGGACAAAGTGCTACGCATGCTCAGAAGAAATTCTGTGACGGAAGCGCTCGGTCAGGTAAAACTACCTTTCCTAATCGACACAGCACATTCGTCACGCTGCAATGTTAAAATGTCTTTAATGCAGCGCATTCTCTTTTTCTTTACAATGCAAGAAGAATGACATGTTTTAGCTGCTCCTATTCACCCGCACTTCTCCCAAACTTAGTTCTTTATTAGTTTTCAGGATTTCTAGACTACATGTTTATTTTTACTCAGATCGTAAAAGAATCTTTGTTATATTTTTTGGATGATTTGTCATTTTTTTTTTTGTTTGGAATACATATTTTAAGGATAATTTATTTATTTTTTTGAGGGGGGTTGTGTGTCTCAACTTAGCAAAACAACATTATTAACATTTCTATTTGTTGCTTAAATTTACTAGGAGTTTGTTTGTTGTTGGTGCCCCTTGTTAATTGGACTTTATTATTTGTGAAATGTACCTGCCTACTCACAAATAAACTGTCATTGTAGAAAAGTAAAACACAATAGGCAATGATTCTTTCAAATCAAAAATACCTTTATTTAGGTCTCAGCAACAAACCAAAGAGGAACGCAGCGATGGAGAAACTTGGGGAATTTGCAAAGCCTTGGACCCCCACGGCAAACATCATTTTTGAAGCGTCTAAAATTGGGGGCCTGAGGAGTACCTATCTAAATAATAAGGGAGTGCAATCTGGTCCTGAAGTCCAAAACATCCGGAACTGCAGCAGATGCCATCTAGGTCCCCAGGCTCTGGTCCTATGAGAGGCTCCATCTTCTCTCAGACCAGACTGAATCCAGGTCGTCACTCTCTTGTCTTCCTTCCACGCTTCCTTGCACGCTGTGGCTGTGGTGCTGGTGGGGTGGCAGAAGGAGGAGGAGGAGGCGGAGCATGGTCACTATCGCAAACATGTGTGAGTGGGGTCATCCCCCCAGCCATACCCTTATTTAGGACCTTGAGGATGACCCCCTCACACATGCTGCGTTGCCCCACCTCCATACCCTTCATTTTTGTGGCAACCAAGGAGCCAAAGGCCTCCTCGTAGGTGGGTGTGACATATAGGGAGGCTGAAGCCTCTCTGATCAGCTGGAGCGCTGACTCTCCCACCTCCCCCACCCTTCTCGCCCTTTTGTAGGGAAGGCGGAGGGGAGGGACTTGGGAGACAGTCAGGCTCCTACGCCTACCCCCCTGTTGGCTGCCACTACCCACCTCTTGGCTGCCACTAACCCCTGCCTCCTCCTGACTGCCACATTCCACAGCCACCTCCTGGCTGAGGTCTTCCTGTGTATGAAAAAGGGACATAGTTTGAGTTATTTGTTCATCAAACACACACAATTTTCATCTAGTGACTGTTGCAAAATGTTTACAAATAGAAAACCATACAATTCTCAGCCCAGCAGTTTATATTCTTGCCCCAAATGTCTCCAACACTACTGTCTGTTGATATGTCAATCACGTTAGGAACTAAGCAATTGTGGATCCTGAATTAAGTGAACATCATTCATTATTCCCAAAAATGGTTACAAAACTACTATACCTGCCACAAGCTGGGCTCCTCCACCTCTTCCAGACTGGAAGGCCCAGGTTGCTCCTCGGAAGCCTCATCAGGGGTGGCGTGCATGGAAGGACGCGTGCAAGGAAGAGTCGAGAGTGACTTCCTGACATTAGCCTTGTCTTTGAGAAAGTGGAGCCTCTCATAGTACCAGAGCGTGGGGACATGGACCTGATCTGCTGCAGCTCCAGATGCTTGGGACTTCAGGACCTTATTGCGCTCCCTGAAATAGGTACTCCTCAGGCTGCCAATTTTTAGTCTTAACTTCTCCACGGTTGCCGTGGGGAACCTTGGCTTTACAAATGCCACCAGTTTCTTCATGGCTGCGTACCTCTTTAGTTTGTTGCTGTAATCTCGGTGTTTCGCCTGCCATAATAGGGGCATTTCCCTATATTTATCAATGAAGAGGGGGGGAAAACTCACATGGTTGAAGCCCTCCATAATCTCTGCAAGACACAACACCACACAAAACACTATAAATAATGTCAGGCTAAACTCTCCTAATCTTCTCCATAAATAAGCCTCAAGGTCTAATCAGTCTAGGCTAGTTATGTACCAAGTTCAAATTGTACCTTCGTTCTAGCGATCGTCTCGTGCGTGAGCTTTCTCTCCCCTCGTCTCACAGATCGTGGCTACGACACAGGCGTGTGACGTTTTATATACAGTGCGCATGCGTCAAACTCCGCCCGCCCCTGACGATCTTTCTCGGCTATTCCCCACCCCTTCTCTTTACGGCGCAGTGGGGAGAGCACATGGCGGGGACACAGCAGGTGCGCCCCAAATATCCCACCAACGAGGAGGAGGACGAGGAAAGGCCGGAGGCAGAAACGTCTGAAATTCAAGGCCCCAATATGTCATTTGGAGAAATGTTGGAGATGGTGGACATATTAAAGAGGAGCGACTATGATGGGAAGTATGGGCCTTACCTCAACCCCAATGTCCGCAAGGCCAAGATCATGTCTAAAGTTGTGAGGAGGCTGTACAATCATTTTGGGGTACAATGATCCAAGGAGCAACTGAGGAAACGCTGGTCAGACCTGAAACTGAGGGAGCCCGATCAGTACGGAAAGATCAAGCGAGTTCTTCAAAAAAGTAAGTAGTTGTGTTTTGTGTTTGATTTCTTGCTTGCATACTGCTCCATGTGTTTGGATTTTTGCAAAGTTGTACATTAGAAAATGGCCACTTTCATGTTCGTCTGTGCATTCGATCGTACTCAACCTCGATCTTTCTGCCACTGTCATGTTCGTGTGTGTCCATTCGATCGTACTCAACCTCGATCGTTTGGCCACTTATAATACTCGTTTTGGGGAATTTTTTAGTGAAAGGAAGTTTGTTCTCACTAGAGATGTCATCAAGAATGTAAAGCCAATTTATTCAATGTAAAGGAGAGGTCACCCAGTAGCTGTTTACCCATCTGGACTCTAGAGCACTAGTGCTGGGACACCCAAACCCCCTTTTTATTATGCTTTTCCACACATGTGCTCCAGTGGATAGTAGAGGGGGGTCTCCATCAGACAAACTTCTACCAAAAAGCTAGTAAGTTTAGCACCTTTACAAAGTGACTACATTCATGTTGTTGTCATTTGTAACTGGCCAACCAAAAATATTGTCCCTCACTTTCAAGCAATGTTTGACATTTCCGATTTCTGCCCTCAATAGATTGTGGTGCTAAATCTTCCTTTTGTACATTCTCATAGGGGAGCGAAAACTCGGGACGTCTGAGGAAACCACAAAACCCACACCTCGCAAAGAAGGGGAAAGACCAGAAGCAGAGGAGGAGGAAGGAGAGATCATAGAAATTGGAGAACTTGTCACCACAACAGTTAAGTGTGGGAGAACACAGCTACTGGTAAGCTAATCAATGTATGCCTGTCTCATTTCCAAGACACATTTTTGTTTTTTTTGGTTGTTTTTAGGTGACGTGGATGTTGTGGAATAAGAATCGCACTTTACCACAGAAAGTGCCCACGTACTCATCGGGGAGATAATGGTCTGCAATCGAGATTTAGATGACATAAAGCAAAACATCAATGATGTTCAACAAAAAGAACATCATTGATGTTTTAGAAAAAATCTGAAAACGCACCAAGTAATTAACACACATTTGTGGCTGTTTCTGAACACATTTGCAACTTAAGAACTGTGTGAAATTTGGAACATGCACACATTGTGTCCACATGTGCTAGCTCCCATTATGGTGGATGAATGACAACGTTTTTTTGGGGGTGCAACCACTTTACGAACTACTAAAGTGGTTGTGGTGAAGGGGTTGCACCCCCAAAAAACGTCCATTCATCCCCATGATAGAAAATGGCACTTTTGAAGATTCTAGGCATGTGTTTTACCATCTAATGTCCATTTTCAGACCCAAATTGTGTGCATGTTCTAAATTTCCAGTTTCCAGGGGTGACCCCCCATGTGATGAAGGCAAGATCAAACACACTTTGAACATATAGTCATGTCTGATCTTGTCTTCAGTTTAGAAAGTTGAACTTTCCTAGTTCCTATGTTCTGTTTTGCTCCATGCCTGGTTTTAACAAATGCGGAATGTTTGTAAACAATGTTGTAAAGAACCAAGATCTTGTCAGTTTTGCCAAGAAGTTTGTAAACGCACTTGTGAATGTGTTGCAAGTAAACTTTTTTAATTTTCTAAATGTGTGCCTTCCTTATTTAAAAACACAAAAGCATTATGTATGTCAAATGTAAAGGATTTGGGGGGCAATGGGTGTTATTTACTAAAGGCAATTCCAGTTTGCACTGCAAGTTTCTTTTCCAGGGCACTTTTGCACTGCACTTGTAGAGCATAGTGGATTTGACTTATGTAAATGACACCCACAGTGCTTTGTACGAAAACACGTAGCACACCATTTTTGGGAATACACACATGTCTGACATGGTGATGAAAAGGAGTATTTTGGGTGTCAGTTATGCACTACAAACCTTCTCTAGACAAAAGATTAGGTATCAAACACACAACATGAGAAGAATCTTTTTGGGAAGAAGAGACTGTTACCTTCTTTTGCCCAGAAAGTGCATTCCCACTGTTGAAGCTAAAGGGCAAAAATGTATATCTCAAATAAGCTAGAATATGGAAATGACAAGAAATCATAGGTTTGGTTAAAAAAGATATTTATTTAAAAATGCTTCTCACACATCGTCAGGCAGAGCAATGGCCCCCCTACCCACAAAGTACTCCATATATTGCTCGCGGACCTCGCGGGCATTTAGAGGGGGCAAGCCTGGACGTGCCGCTCAAAGGGCTGTGAGGTCGGCATTGGAAGGGCCCTCCACATCTGGGCCAACGGTCACCACATAGTTGGTGTTGTGTCTTTTCAAAAAGTTGTGCAATATGCAACAGGCAAGAACTATGTGGTTCAGTTTGTATTCCGCCAAGTTAATAGCCGTCAAAAACAGGTGGAAGCGGCTGGCCAGGATCCCGAAGGTGTTCTCCACCACTCTGCGGGCTCTCGACAGCCTGTAATTGAAGACCCTCTGGTCTGGGGTGAGGGTCCTCATCGGGAAGGGCCTCATCACATGGGGAGTCAACGCAAACGCTTCATCTGCGACAAAGACGAAGGGGAGTCCTTCAGCATTCTCCTCTGGAGGTGGCAAGCACAGACTGCCACTTTGGAGATGCCAGTAGAACTCCGTGTGCGCAATGGCACCACCATCCGAGATCCGGCCGTTCATCCCCACGTCCACATACAAAAACTTGTATGTCGCCGACACCACCGCCAACATCACTACACTATTAAACCCCTTGTAATTATAATAGTAGGACCCCGAGTTGGGGGGTGGGACGATGCGGACGTGTTTCCCATCAATTGCACCTCCGCAGTTAGGAAAGTCCCAATGGCTGGCAAAGTGGGAGGCCACAGTCTGCCATTCCTGTGGCGTGGAAGGGAACTGTGGAGTGAAACAAGAAAAAAAAAATAGTCACTTTGCACATAAACATTGCAAGCAGATTAGACACTAAACATCTTGGAACAAGATCAGACTTTTACATTTTAAGCTGGAAAGTATTTGCAACGCAAAGTAGAGGGTCCCCCTAGCAGATTACTCACCCCCCATCAATCCCCCCCCCACTTCTGATGGGCCATTGACAATAACTAGGGGTTTGGGGGGGGGGGGGGTTTGGACAGGTAACCCTCTGCACTTCATTGATTGCCAAATGGCTCAATAATGTGTGCTAGTTTGGCCAGACCCTCCTTACTTAACACTATTGGCAGCCCACAGGAAAGATAAAATAACATTCCAAATCCCCACCCCCCCACCCCCCAAAAAAAAGGAACGCACATTTGGACATTCTGAAATTACCTAGCAAGCTAATAGGAGGGAAAGAACACAAAAAAAGAGGAAATGGAAAGTATGGAGGCAGCCCCTTGCACTACATGCTTTGCTGAATTCATCCCTAAAGATGCCCACTATAAAGAGGTAGGTATATAGTGTGTATTGACCTTGGGAAAGCCAGCAGATAGAGGATTGGTACCATCTGACAGAGCAGTTGGGGGAGGGGGTTCATAATGAGTCTGGCAACCCCCCCCCCCCCCCCACCAACAAAAAGGGAAAAAAAAAGGGGCTCTACATGAAGTAAAACACACAGCAAACATATTTTAGGGGGTGTTTGGGGGAAAACAATACTATGCAGCAGACAAAATACATTGCTTAAGTGACTAGGCCATAGGTGTCTATTGGGGCAGAAGAGCATGCTGGGGAGGTAAGTGAAGGGAAAAATGCATGAAGGAGAAAAGGGGCACAGCATATTAGAGCATATTGCAATCATGGTAATTAGGGAAGGAGGTCAAAAATAGAAGACATTAGCAAACAGAGCATACATAGAAGGGACTAGTAAAGTAGAAATGTTACCTTAATATAGTCCTCCTGCAGGACCTGAATGATGGCAGAACAGGTCTCTGGAATAATGAGTCCCAGGGCCTGGGGAGAGATACCTGAAGAGAACTTCAAATCCTGAAGACTTCTCCCTGTCGCCAAGTACCTCAACGTAGCAACAAGCCTCTGCTCCGGAGTGATGGCTTGTCTCATGCAGGTATCCTGCCGGCTGATAAAAGGGGTCAGCAAAGCCAAAAGACGGTGAAAAACGGGGTCCGTCATCTGGAGAAAGTTCCTGAAATCATCAGGATTATTCTCCCGGATCTCACGAAGCAAAGGCATGTGCGAGAACTGATCACGCTGAAGCAACCAATTCTTGGTCCACATACTCCTCGTCACTCTGTTCATGGACGGGTCTTGGCTCAAAGCTAAAAGCCCGACACCAATTCCGAGGGGAAGTGATGTCACCAGCCCCCGGCACTGAAGGAGGCAGACTATGAGGGACCCCCTAGCAACAGGCTTTTAGAGGTAAGTTAAATATTTTTTTTCCATTTATTTTTTTTTTAAATATTTTTAGGAATTTTCAGCTATTTTTTATTTTTTGGGGGAAACACCACTTTAAAGAGGAGGTCCACCCCCCAGCAAAAAATTTAAGTCAGCAGCTACACATACTGTAGCTGCTGACTTTTAATATTAGGACACTTACCTGTCCTGGAGTCCAGAGATGTCGGCACTCCAGCAGATGTTTCCATCTTTTCTCAGTTGCTGCCCCCACCATTCGTAGTAAGCCTTGCAGCTTCACAGCTGGTTCCCTACTGCGCAAAGCGTGCTGTGCTTTCTGAATGGCCTGGCGGCTGGGGAAGGAGGAGGGAGGGCGATCTTCTGGAAGTGGGAACAGGTACCTGTCAAAAACAGGTACCCGCTCTCCCTTCAAGGGGCCAAATGTGGCACTGGAGGTGGGGGGGGGGGGGGTCAGATAAGCAGAGCTGGCACATAGGGATGGAACTCCACTTTAACATGAAAAAATATATCTGATGCTATGTTCATACACACTACGTAATATGTACGTAATATGTACGTAATATGTAAATGCTATGCATTTTGGAGGAGGGGGACCCAATTTTCTTTTTTTCTTGGAGTCCTCTTTATAACCCATACTAAACCTTTATCCCAGGTAAGCCTTTGGTAAAGATGTTGAAAGGAATCCTTAGCCGCTTGTTAACAAACAGAATGAAGAGACCAGGAACTGTAATTTACCAGTAATTTAAAAAGAATTCTTTTCATGTTAATTTTACCATATTACAGAAGTACAGATACGTAATGCAGTGATGTGTTCAGAGCCTTAAAAAAAAAAGAGATTTATCCACTTCACCAGGTCTTTTAACACCACTAGGCTCTAACCCGGACTTTAAACCTGTAATGGCCTCATCTTCTAAATTACAAATACCGTATTTATCGGCGTATAACACGCACTTTTTCCCCCTTAAAATCGGGGGAAAGTCGCGGGTGCGTGTTATACGCCGATACCCCCCAAAAAATGACAAAAATAGCGAGCGGCGCTGAAAAATAGCGACCGCCGCCGAAAAAAGCCGAACCGCCGCCGAAAAAGGCCGAGCCGACTGTTCAGCTCCGCTCGTAGTCCCGCCTCCCTGCGCTCGCTCCCGAAACAGCAGGGAGGCGGGACTCCGAGCGGAGCCGAACAGTCGGCTCTGTCTTTTTCGGCGGCGCTTCTGCCTTTTTCGGCGGCGGTTCGGTCTTTTTCGGCGGCGCATGCGCGGTCTGTCTCGCGGCGGGAAATTTAATTGTGGGCAAGGTAAATGACGCTGCCAATGCTGCAAATCCCACTGGGCAAACTACAAATGACGCTGGCAAGCTGCAAATCACACTGGGCAAGCTACAAATGACACTGGGCAAGCTGCAAATGACACTGGGCAAGCTACAAATGACAGTGGGCAGGGCTGCAAAAGACGCTGGGCAAGCTGCAAATGACGCTGGGCAGGCTGCAAATGAAGCTGGGCAGGCTGCAAATGACGCTGGGCAAAGCTGCAAATGACGCTGGGCAAGCTGCAAATGATGCTGGGCAGGCTGCAAATGACGCTGGGCAGGCTGCAAATGATGCTGGGCAAGCTGCAAATGACACTGGGCAAGCTGCAAATGACGCTTAAGAGAAAATTGCGCTATTGTAGTCCAAAGTCATACTTTGGACTACAATAGCGCAATTTTCTCTTTTTATTACATATACACAGTAATCAGTGCATTTCTATAGCACCACTGTATAAATGTCAGTGGTCCCAAAAAAGTGTAAAAACTGTCCGATCTGTCCGCCATAATGTCACAGTCTCGCTAAAATCACAGATCCTGCAGATCGCCGCCTTTATTAGTAAAAAAAAAATAATAATAATAAAAAATGACATAAATCTATCCCCTATTTTGTAAACGCTATAACTTTTGCGCAAACCAATCAATATATGCTTATTGTGATTTTCTTACCAGAAATATGTAGAGGAATACATATTGGCCTAAACTGATGAAGAAATTTGATTTTTTTTTTTAAATGGGGATATTTATTATAGCAAAAAGTTAAAAATATTTTTTTTTTTTTTTTTTAAATGTCGCATATGTATACCAGCTCATTATGCCTTTGTCTTGCAGGCTTTTTATTTTTATTTTTTTACCAGGGTTTACAACCACTTTAAAGAATGGTTTAATACAATTCAGGAGCTTTACAACATGGAGGAATTAGTAGCAACAGCTAATGGCTCAAGAGAGAAATTCAATAAGATATGGTCACCATGGGTTATTTTTAAGAAATTCACCAGACTTTGCTCAGGTTACTAACTAATGCACACGAGCGGTTTTGCCGTCAGAATAAACTCTGAAGGTTTCTCCGATAGATTTCCGATGGAATTCTGCTCAAGCCGTCTTGCATACACACGGTCACACCAAAGTCCGACCGTCAAGAACGCGGTGACGTACAACACGTACGACAGGACTAGAAAAAGGAAGTTCAATAGCCAGTAGCCAATAGCTTCCGTCTCGTACTTGCTTCAGAGCATGCGTCGTTTTTGGTCCGTCGGAACAGCATACAGACGAGCGGTTTTCCCGATAGGAATTGGTTCCGTCGGAAAAATTTAGAACATGTTCTCTTTATAGGTCCGTCAGAATTTTTGACGTAAAAAGTCCGATATGTCCGTGCATACACACGATCGGAATATCCGATGAAAAGCTCCCGTCAGAGTTTTTCTGACGGAAATTACGCTCGCGTGTAAGAGATACCGACAATTAGATATGTCTGGACCCTAATTTAAATGGTCCTTAATGAGTTTTCACTAAATTGCTTATTGTTATCTTTATTATTTTATTATTTTAACTCATTTCAATTTTCTTTTTTTTTTTTACCTCCTTTTTTTTTTCCTTTTTTTTTTTACTTACTTGCTTCTTAAATGGTTCATATTAATATACTTTCATATTATTAATATTCATATTAATATACTTTGATTACTAGATGTTAATTTGGCATTAAATTAATATAACGATGTTGTTTATGTCCAATCCGATGTATACATGTTGTAAAATGTTTGCGATTGTATTTGAAATACAAAACCTTATTTATGTTTAATATGTTTAAAAAAAATGTATTCTACATAAAAAATAAAAAAAAAATTGAAAGTTTTACATTTGAGTGCAGTAGTTTAGGCTAAATGCCTGTATATGCTAGACCATTTAAAAGTATATGAGTAAATTGATAACATTAATAGAAGGATTTGTCACCCAGCCTCTGCCAACAAGAGCCTGCATCAGTAAATTATAACGTCGATGTACAAGAGGCCTAAAAAATTTTCTTTGCATCAAATGATATTTTTGAAAAAAAAAAAACTGGTACATGTTCTCCAGGATAATGCTCAGCTCTAATGCCCTTTGTATGACAACCCCTTTACTATTAGCCTTAAAAAATACATTTTCATTAATTTCATTCATTTAGTTAAATTGATTTCGGGAAACGTTCACAATTTTCTATCTTCTTTGCAACTATTCGGTGAATGTCCCTCAAACAGAACTCTGGCACATTCGGCTCATCACTACTTATGCCACAACGAGCCGCAGTTCCCGTATGTACTACATGAGATGGGATGAGATCCATTACTTTGTGACTTCGGGAAGTCCAGCCGGTGAAGAGTGACACAGGCCACCCCATCAAATGAATCTAAGGATTTCCATTTTCATTGAAACTTCAAGCATTTAGCAATCCAGAAGCTTTATTTAACAACTGACCTCTGGCCTGGCTTGTCATCCCAATTGCCCAGAGTTGAGGGCCACTGGGAATCGATGGCCAGCAGCGAAGGTCACTCAGAGGAAAAGAAACGGCCGCTATCAAAGTGTCACTTCCAATGAGGTATGGGGAGCTGGTCACACAGGGGACTGAAAGGAGACCTTCCCGGGCTGCATCCTGTTAAATAAATAACAGCATTTATTGAAATGCAATGATCCAATATAATAGGACTGATTTTACATAATCACACATTTATGCACTCTGTATGTAGAACACACGGGGGTTTGCATATATAACAAATAATACAAACAAAAAAGAAAGATAAAAGATTTGCTGGTTTTAGATAACAGTATTCTGGGGCAAACACAATTTAAAAAAAATGGCATCTGAGAGGCTGCCTTTACCTCTGCGCAAGGATATCTCGGCCAAGATTTTGTGATTGACTTTTATATACATTTTAATGTTAAAATAATGCATGTTTAACTACCTTAGACCCGCGCTATAGCCAAATGAATTCTTCAACGCGGGTCTATTGTGCCGGGACTACGTCTATTGACGTCGTCCCAGACACGAGCTGCCTGCGCGCCCCCTGAAGGGCGCGCGCGGCGCGCTCTGTGATCAGCGAGTCTGTGAGACTCGCTGGATCACAGATCCGAGTAAGGGGTCGATCCCGACCCTTACCACGTGATCAGCTGTCAGCCAATGACAGCTGATCATGTGATCATAACAGAGCCGGTAATCAGCTTTTTTTCCTCCTCGCGCTGACAGCGCGAGGAGAAAAAAAACGAAAAAGCCGATCACCGGCGGCAGTGAGAGGGACATCAGTCCCTCTCACTGCAATGTGCCAATCCATTGTGCCCACCTTTGCCCCATTAAAGTGCCACCTACCAGTGCCCACAGTGCCATCTCTCAGTGCCCACAGTGCCATCTCTCAGTGCCCACAGTGCCATTTCTCAGTGCCCACAGTGCCAGTGCTGCACATGAGTGTTACCTGCCAGTGCTCATCTGTGTCACCTACCAGTGCTCATCTGTGTCACCTACGAGTGCCCATCAGTGCCACCTATCAGTGCCCATCAGTGCCACCCATCAGTGCCCATCAGTGTCATCCATCAGTGCCCATCAGTGTCATCCATCAGTGCCCATCCGTGCCACCCATCCGTGCCACCCATCCGTGCCCATCAGTGCCATATTTGCTGTCCCCATCAGTACCGACTTATCTGTCCCCACCAGTGCAGCCTATCAGTGCCCACCAGTGCAGCCTATCAGTGCCCACCAGTGCAGCCTATCAGTGCCCACCTGTGCCGCCTATCAGCGCATATCAATGAAGCAGAAAAATTACCTGTTTGCAAAATGTTATAACAAACTATTAAACATGATTTTTTATTTTTTTTTAATTTTCCATCTCTTTTTGTTTGTTTAGCAAAAAATAAAAAACCCCAGCAGTGATTAAATACCACCAAAAGAAAGCTCTGTTTGTGGGAAAAAAAATGATAAAAATTTCATTTGGGTACAGTGTTGTATGACCGCGCAATTGTCATTCAAAGTGCGACATCGCCGAAAGCTGAAAATTGGTCTGGTCACGAGGGGGGTTTAAGTGCAAAGTAATCAGGTGGTTAATAGAATTCTCAAAATAATGTGGCATTTGTGTTGGTAACAAAAAAAAAGAAAACCAAAGCAGCGACCTCACGTAAGGACCATAAACGGCAATATACTTCATTTTGTTATCTTGTAAAGATTTTTGGAGGTCATAAAAGCAAACATTCATACTCGCGTCAAAGCTGCAGCATTGGTGTAATGCTGCAGCTGTCCCCTTTCAACTCTAAACCCGAGAACTGAGCGATCACTTGACAGTAAATAACTCAGAGCTGAGTGATTGTTTGTCCCCGGCTCTCTGCTCTGCCCCTCCAGCGCTCACTGGAGCGTCGGGCTGTGGAGGGGGCGGGATGGCTAGCTCAGGCTCTCATCTGTGTGCTGAGAGGCTGAGTCAGCTGCCGTTGAGGCATCTGGAACAGGTGCATCTGAGCTACTACCTCCTGTGCAATGTCTGGTGAGCCCCATGAACACAGCACTGTCAGAAACCATGAAATCAGGCCGAGACAGAAGTACAGTTAAATCACACTTGTTTAATAATAAAAGTAAAAAGAACAATCGTAGTCAAAGCATAGCCAAAGTTCAGTAACCGGAAGGGATAGTCACTCAAGCCAGAAGTCAGGGATCGATGTAGTGGAACAGCAAGCAGGATCTGGAGCCAGAAGGGATGTCAGCAAAGCAAGTCTTGGACAGGATCGCAGGAGAGCATCTCAGTTTCTGTGATGTTGACCAAGGCGAAGGCAGAGATCCTCTGGACTGGACAGCTTAAGTAGGCAGGACTGACGGGCAGGATATCATCAACAGGTGAGTAACTATGGAGAGAGATAGGAGCTGTCAATTAGCCGACAGCTGAGCTAATAGGAGCTGACAAGCACTCCGTTTGTGAAGTCTCTGTAAACCTCCATGTAATCCATGCAAAAAAGGGAGAAAGGCTGGTGCCATGGAAGTCAGCTAACACATCAATTTATTATAGCATGTGAACAACAGTCAAAAATCTAACACATTTCGGCCATGATTATGGCCATAGGGCCGAAACGCGTTGAATTTTTTGACTGTTGTTTACATGCTATGATAAAATTATGTTTTAGCCGCCTTCCATGGCCCCAGCCTTTCTCCCTTTTTTTGTATGAGGCATCTGGATCCCCACAATATGGATGGGACCTTTCCAGAGCCTGGAAGTCACAGAATCACAGTACAAGTAAATGCACTCCTGTGACCAACAAGAGAAGTATGGCCAAAACATCTTTGGCCATACTTCTCTTTTAAGTGAGCTGTTTTCCCTGCATGGGCAAATCATACGTTTGTTTTTTTTTTTGTTTTTTTGAGAGGGGCAAAAGTCTTGGTTGCTAAATGCCCAGGCAATGAATATTTAAAATTATTGTAAACCCTCACCTTGTAAAACCACCTATTCAGTTTAAAATAGAAATAAAAGGCAAAACATATGTGTATAGATGTAAAAAAAGGTATTTATTTTATATGTGATCACATTCCTTTGTTCTCAGGTGCATATGAGCTGGGGGAGGAGAAGCAGCAGCAGCACACTGATCTTCCCAGTGAATGGCTAAGCAGGCGTGGTGTCAGGACAAGTCTGACCATTGAAGGAGAGCAGGCTGAGTTCCCAGCACAGCTAGAGAACTGACCACAGTGAGCTCTCCTGCCTAGTGTGGTCAGTTTTTAATAGGAAAGCAGAGGGACTGGCAGGAACACCAGGGATTTCATATAAAGGAAACAATACAAAGAGAACGGGAAACTTTCTCATACAAGTTCGTGGTTACAGCAGGCACTTATCAGGAGTATGAAATGTTGGGTTTACATACTCTTTAATTATATTTAATATTTCTTTTAATGTCCTAAATGTTTGGCCTAATTAATTTCACACTGAGGCGCTGCGCTGGCAACCATCTCTGCAACCATCTCTGCAGCACTCCACCAATCAGGCCTGTATGGTAGAGTGGCCAGGGGGATGCCACTCCTTAGTAAAAGGCACATGACAGCCCATCTGGAGTTTGCCAAAAAGCTCTTGAAAGGACTTTCAGACCATGAGAAACAAAATTCTCTGGTCTAATGAAACAAAGACTGAACTCCTTGGCCTGAATGGCAAGCATCATATCTGGAGGAGACCAGGCACCACTCATCACCTGGTAAATACCATCCCTACAGTGAAGCATGGTGGTGGCAGCATCATGTTGTGGGGATGTTATTTTAGGAACTGGGAGACTAGTCGGGATTGAGGGAAAGATGAATGCAGTAATGTACAGAGACACCCTTGAGGAAAACCTGCTCCAGAGTGCTCTGGACCTCAGACTGGGGCAAAGGTTTATCCTCCAACAGGACAAAAACACTATGCACACAGCCAAGATAACACAGGAATGGCCTCAAGTGGCCCAGCCAGAGCCCAGACTTAAACCCGATTGAACATCTCTGGAGCGATCTGAAAATGGCTGGGCACCAACGCTCCCCATCCAACCTGAAGGAGTTTGAGAGGTCCTGCAAAGAAGAATGGGAGAAACTGCCCAAAAATAGGTGTGCCAAGCTTGTAGCATCATAATCAAAAAGACTTGAGGCTGTAATTGGTGCCAAAGGTGCTTCACCAAAGTATTGGTGAAGTACCAATACCCATAGCTTCTATAAGTATTCAGAGCCAAGGCTCTGAATACCTATGTACATGGGATTTTGCTTGTTTTTTTATTTTTAATAAACTTGCAAAGATTTCAAACAAACTTTTTCACGTTATCATAATCCATTTTGTAATAAGGCTGTAAGATAACAAAATGTGGAAAAAGTGAAGCACTGTGAATACTTTCCGGATGCACTTTATGTACCAATGCAAAAAATATTTAACAAGTGCTGTTCGGCAGAGAGCAGCTCTTTTAATAATGCTTAACGGCTTGCCGACCAGCGCACGACGATGTACGTCGACAGAATGGCACGGACAGGCATAAGGGCGTACAGGTACGTCCCCTTTAAGATGTGCCATCGGGCACGTTCCGCCGGTGGTGCACGCTGGCGCTGGTCGGGGCCCCCGTGAGGCCGGTCGCGGGTCCCGCGGACTTGATCGCCGCGGGGATACCCGCAATCGTCTCACGGGAAGGCTGAACGGGGAGATGCAGAAATAAACAGCATCTCCCCGTTCTGCCTAGCAACTAGTGACGCCGATCTCTGCTCCCTGTGATTGGAGCAGAGATCAGCATTCACTAGCTGACAGCCATGCCCCCCCCACAGTTAGAAACACGCCTCTAAGGACATGTAACCCCTACACTGCCACCTAGGGGTTAACCCCTTCACTGCCAGTGTCATTTACACAGGAATCAATGCATTTAAATAGCATTGATTGCTGTATAAATGACAATGGTCCCAAAAATGTGTCAAAAATGTCCGATGTGTCCACCATAATGTCACAGTCACAATAAAAATCGCTGATCGCCGCCATTACTAGTAAAAAAAAAAAATTATTAATAAAAATGCTATAAAACTATCCCCTATTTTGTAAACACTAAAACTTCAGCGCAAACCAATGAAGAATCGCTTATTGCGTTTTTTCTTTACCAAAAATATGTAGAGGAATACGTATCGGCCTAAACTGAGGAAAAAAAAAGTTTTTTTATATATTTTTGGGGGATATTTATTATAGCAAAAAGTAAAAAATAATGCGTTTTTTTCAAAATTGTCGCTCTTTTTTGTTTATAGCGCAAAAAATAAAAACCGCAGGGGCGATCAAATACGACCAAAAGAAAGCTCTATTTGTGGGAAAAAAAGGGCGTCAATTTTGTTTGGGAGCCACGTCGCACGACTGTGCAATTGTCAGTTAAAGCGACGCAGTGTGGAATCGCAAAAAGGGGCCTGGTCCTTTGGCTGCAAATTGGTCCGGTCTGAAAGTGGTTAAAGGGCAACATTAAAAATATACAATTGTTTTAACTGCTTCCAGCCCAGCCAATTGTATGATGATGGCTGAGTGGGAGCCCTGTTATCCTGGGAGGATGTTAAATGAACGGTGCCATGCTCGGGTGTGATCTGTCACCCGCTGTGTCCACCAGATCACTGTACTGGTCTGCTGCCGGTACCATGAGATTTCTGTGACCGATCACAACAGATCACGTGACAATTGTACATAATAAATTACTTTGATTAATGTCATTCATTGTGTACTATTGTGATGAGCTCTGTGATTGGTCACAGTGATCACATGGTACAGATAGAGCCAATCACAGTCCATCTGTACCATGTGATTAGCTGTGGCCAAACACAGCTAATCACAATAGTAAACACTGAGTGTCAAAAAAAATTGTCAAAAATTAAATAAAAATGTATAAAAAGAATAATATATTTAAAAAATTGAGATGTAAGTATTATTATTTTTTTCATACTGTTACCAGTCAGTGTCCCTGATCACCCTAACCCCAGTTATATGATGATGATGTACTGCACTGGTGATAGTATGTAAAACATATTTTTTTTTTAAATGTGGAAAAATATGGGTTTTTTTTTCAAGATTTGCTGTCTTTTTTCATTTATTTAGCAAAAAAATAACCCATTGGAGATTAAGTACCATAGAAAGAAAGCTCTGTTTGTGTGAAGTTTATAAAAATGTAATTTGGGTACAGCATTGCATGACCATCATTCAAAAGGCGACAGCTCTTAAAGCTAAAAATTGACCTGGGCAGGAGGGGGTAAAAGTGTCATGTATTGAATTGGTTAAATAACATGCTTTCAGGATTACTTAAAGCAGTGGCGACTCGTCAAATAGGGACGCACAGGCGCCGCCCCCCCTATCCATGCGTCCAGCCCCCTAATCTACATGCAGGGTGCTAGACGCATGGATTCCAATAGGGGGGGTTGAAGCACTTGATTAGACCCAGAAGCTCTAATAGGCTTCAAAAAAGGGTGGGCTTGTGGCGCAGAGCAATCGCAGAGACTCATCACCCTATTGGCCGAAAGGAGATCCAATTGGATATGCCGCCAGGAGGAGGATGGAGGAGACGCATGGTGCACGGAGGAGAGGAGGGAGGGGACGTAGGAGAAATGAGATAGCAGCCGCCCACAGCCTGGAGAGAAGCCACCGCTGCCTGGAGCGCTGCCCATGAGATGGGGTAATTGCAGGTGGCGGTGGGTGGATTGTTTGCCCCCCCCCCCCCAAAAAAAAAACAGCAGCCGCCACTGACTTTAAGTGGTATTAACCTCACAAATAGAAATTCAACATATTGCAGCCAGTGGCGGCCTATCCATTCGGGACGCCCGGGTGCCGCTCCCTCTCTACACTCTACCCCCCTATATGCAATGGATAGATTCATGCATAGCATCCCCCACCTATTAATGTGTCCGGCCCCTTTCAGGGCAACGGGTGCATGAATTACAGCGGCTGGGGCTTTTTTTATAGCACCTGATTAGAGCCAGAGGTTTTAATAGGCTTCAAAATCAAAATTCAATTACCCTGTCAGTGGTAAATGGTCTGTCTAAACCTTCTAACTGCTACTTTTTTTATGCAACGTCTGTTAACCACTTGACATCCGCGCTATGGCCGAATCATGGCCACAGCACGGACCTGAATTCCCGGGAGGCCGTCACTCTCCCTGCACGCGCCTTACAGCTCGCACGGAGAGCGCGCTGTGATCACAGAGTCAATGAGACTCGGGTGATCATCGATCCAAGTAAGGGGCCGGTCCCGGCTCCTTACCATGTGATCAGCTGTCAGCCAATGACAGCTGATCACATGATCAAAACAAAAGCTTGTGATTGTTTTTTTTTTTCTTCACTGGCTCATCTTAAAGGGACATCGGTCCCGAAAAGGAAGAGGCAATTATGCCTCATTTATGCCATCTGACAGTGGCCACAAGTGCCACCAATTAATGCCCACATGTGCCACCTATCATTGCCCACCAGTGCCACCTATCAGTGCCACCTAGAAGTGCTGCCTATCAGTGTAACTGATCAGTGTCCATTACTGCCACCCATCAGTGCCCAACACTGCCACCTATCGGTGCCCATCAGTGCCTCCTCATCAGCTACATCAATGATGGACAAAAATTACCCGTTTTTAAAATTTTATAACTAAATTAAATATTTATATCTTTTTTTAAATTCGGTCTTTTTACATTTTAAAAAAAAAAATTGCGCAGGTGATCAAATGCCACCAAAAGAAAGCTCTATTTGGGGGGAAAAAATTATAAAAATTTCATTTGGGTACAGTGTTGCATGACCGCGCAATTGTCATTCAAAGTGCAACAGCGCTGAAAGCTGAAAATTGGTCTGGATAGGAGGGGGGTTTAAGTGCCCAGTAAGCAAGTGGTTAAAGGAAGTTGACTTACTGGCCAGTTTAAAAGGTGAAAAAAAAACTAAAAAGAAAACTAATGATGCAGCCATCACATTTTATGTAAAATTGAGAAACCCTGCAGTATACTAACAAGGTACAGAAATGTGGGGGATAAGTGTGAGATAACTATAACCATCCCAAACTACACATATAAACAATACATTGAGATTTGTGGAACTTTGCATGTACCCTCTAGGGTTAAATGAATATTAAACCAAAAATTTTAAAAATAAACACAATTTTATTGAAAATTACACATAGGTTATATTAAAAGAGTACAAGAAAATGGAAGAAAACTGCGCTTGGATCAAAATTATTACAGTAAAAAAAAATAAAAAATTCAAAAAGAAAGAGCAGCAGCTTATTGTGGGATATACACAAAACAAAACATATAAAAGAGAAGCCGCGCTCAAACCCAAATATAGTATCTGAGCCTAGCTAAATAAAAATTATGTGAACCTCGAAGTTTATCAAAGTCCTATAAAAATATTATTTGTTGACTTCATTGAAAAGTATAACAAAGTAAATAAACAATTAAGTGTACCTCAAAAATTCTTAAGTCATAAAAATATTTAAAAATATATATACCCTAGTGAAAAGTACATTTAAGAAAAAAACAAACCTATATTCACGTGGTGAAAATTATATATACCAAACAGGAAACCAATATCTTTCCATGTATATAAATTGTGCATAAAAAATATGTGCATAAAAAATAATGTGAAACAAGTCCTTCAAGAGGAAGTAAAGCCTCCTCCCAAAAAAAAAAAAAAAAACGGAACCTGCAAGGCAAAGGCATAATGAGCTAGTATGCTAGCATACTAGCTCATTATGAATAACTTACCTGAGAACGAAGCCCCCGAAGTGGTCCTCATCCACGACCTTCTCCGCCGCCATCAAGCCCGGAGTGACATCCGGGTCTCGCCGCTCCAGCGCTGCCATTCGCTGGATCGGCGATGACGACACTCCCGCGCATGCGCACGAAGGCGGCATATCGCCGTGATCCCGGCATGCGCAGTGCGCCTGCGCCCTGCTGTCTACGGCTGTCTACGATGCCTCTTTTTTTCTAAATATCTCCTAAAATGTAGGTTTAGGAGATATTTTATTGGACCTACAGGTAAGCCTTTAATCTAGGCTTACCTGTAGGCCAAAGTGGTTTGTAAGGGTTTACAACCACTTTCAGTTCAGTCCAAAGGAAGTGAATAAATTATTAAACTTCAGTGATGATATAATAATTGTCAGTAGTGTCACACCAAGAAGCCTTCTGAATGGGACGCTTACCAGAAAAGTAAGCCAATTGCGCAGTTGGCTCAAACCCAGCCTAGGCCTTTACGTGGGGACATCTTAAATGGAACCAGCAAACGATTTGATGAAATCCTTATTTTGGTCAGTGGACACAAATCTAATGGCTCCAGGTACAGGATGTGTCCCAAAAGAAAAAATCACACCATAGCATAATATTGTTTTACCAAAAATGATAATAACTTATGTGAAATCCACACTTGCAAAGTTTTAAGGGAACGCAGGGTGCAAAGAAGAGAAAAAGAACCCAAGTGATCCAGATGCTAGTAATAACAGTGTTCCAGCACCACACAGAGGGGCTCCTTACCAGAGGCAAGACCAGAAATCAGCATCAATGGTCCTGAGTGTTATGATCGTCACTGGGTATAAAGGAGCCGATCACATCCTATATTTGGGTTTGAGCGCGGCTTCTCTTTTATATATATTAAAAGAGTAACAGGATAATTAAAAACAAAGTTACAATCCGGTTGGATTTTCATACGCATTTCGCGGGCTAACCTGCTTCGTCAGGGCCTCAGAAATTCTCAAAATACTGTATGTTATTGTCACCAGCTTAATGACAATTGGGCCTAGGGTGCCCATGGGGATTATCATCAGCCAACCCCAATGGGATATCCACATATATGAATGCCGGAATTTGATTAGGGCTTTGATGGTCGCTGCTAACATGAACATGGCTAGCCATCAACACAGGGATACACATGCATTTGGGCGTTTAATGTTAACATTTGGAAACAAGAACGCTTGGAAGAACCATTCAGTTCAAAACATCTATCAGGGTGCCTTTGGGTGCATCTGATTTTTCCTTCTTTAGTCCCCCCCCCCCCCCCCCCCCCCCCCCCCCCCCCCCCCCCCCCCCCCCCCCCCCCCCCATATTTTGGGGTCTACCTATCATTTTCAAAAGATCTTTTAGGTACATGTTAGCAGACCATCAAAGCCTTAATCAAATTCCATTTATTCATATATGTGGATATATTGTCGGCCAATCCAACTGGATCTCATAGCCAGGATGATCATACCCTGGAGAACTAGCTTGTAACTTTTCTTTTAATTATCCTGTTACTCTTTTTAAATAACCTATGTGTAATTTTCAAAAAAAAAATTGTGTTTAAATTTTTTTTAAAATAACCCTTTGTCCCACAAATCTCAATGTATTGTCATACCTGTAGTATATCATTTAACCCCTGGAGAACTGAAGTATTCTATGCAAAGTCCCACAAATCTCAATGTTATTGTCTTTTATACCTGTAGTATACTAATGCCCCTATGAGGTACCCTTAGCATTTGTTGACTTCATTGAAAAGTATAACAAAGTAAATAAACCAATTAAGTGTACCTCAAAAAAGTGATAAAAGTGATAAAAATATTTAAAAATATATATACCCTAGTGAAAAGTACATTTAAGAAAAAAACAAACCTATATTCACGTGGTGAAAATTATATATACCAAACAGGAAACCAATATCTTTCCATGTATATAAATTGTGCATAAAAAATTATGTGAAACAAGTCCTTCAGTTCAGTCCAAAGGAAGTGAATAAATTATTAAACTTCAGTGATGATATAATAATTGTCAGTAGTGTCACACCAAGAAGCCTTCTGAATGGGACGCTTACCAGAAAAGTAAGCCAATTGCGCAGTTGGCTCAAACCCAGCCTAGGCCTTTACGTGGGGACATCTTAAATGGAACCAGCAAACGATTTGATGTTGAATGTTGAATCCTTATTACAAATCTAATGGCTCCAGGTACAGGATGTGTCCCAAAAGAAAAAATCACACCATAGCATAATATTGTTTTACCAAAAATGATAATAACTTATGTGAAATCCACACTTACAAAGTTTTAACCGCTTCCCGACCGGCGCGCGCCGATATACGTCGGCAGGATGGCACGGACAGGCATAAGGGCGTATATATATACGTCCCCTTTAAGATGCCGCCGTGCCATCGGGTGCACGCCGCGAGCCGGTCGGGACCCCTATGAGGCCGGTCGCGGGTCCCGCGGACTTGATCGCCGCGGGGACACCCGCGATCGTCTCACGGGAAGGCTGAACAGGGAGATGCGGAAATAAACAGCATCTCCCCGTTCTGCCTAGCAACTAGTGACGCCGATCTCTGCTCCCTGTGATTGGAGCAGAGATCAGCATTCACTAGCTGACAGCCACGCCCCCCCACAGTAAGAAAACACACCCCTAGGCATACTTAACCCCCTACACTGCCACCTAGTGGTTAACCCCCCTTCACTGCCAGTGTCATTTATACAGGAATCAATGCATTTAAATAGCATTGATTGCTGTATAAATGACAATGGTCCCAAAAATGTGTCAAAAATGTCCGATGTGTCTGCCATAATGTCGCAGTCACAATAAAAATCGCTGATCGCCGCCATTACTAATAAAAAAAATTATTAATAAAAATGCTATAAAACGATCCCCTATCTTGTAAACGCTATAACTTCTGCGCAAACCAATCAATAATCGCTTATTGCGATTTTTTTTACCAAAAATATGTAGAAGAATACGTATCGGCCTAAACTGAGGGAAAAAAATGTTTTTTTATATATTTTTGGGGGATATTTATTATAGCAAAAAACAAAAAAGAATGCGTTTTTTTTTTTCAAAATTGTCGCTCTTTTTTGTTTATAGCGCAAAAAATAAAAACCGCAGGGGCGATCAAATACCACCAAAAGAAAGCTCTATTTGTGGGAAAAAAAGGACGTCAATTTTGTTTGGGAGCCACGTCGCACAACCGTGCAATTGTCAGTTAAAGCGACACAGTGCCGAATCGCAAAAAGGGGGCCTGGTCCTTTGGCTGCAAATTGGTCTGGTCTGAAAGTGGTTAAGGGACGCAGGGTGCAAAGAAGAGAAAAAGAACCCAAGTGATCCAGATGCTAGTAATAACAGTGTCCCAGCACCACACAGAGGGGCTCCTTACCAGAGGCAAGACCAGAAATCAGCATCAATGGTCCTGAGTGTTATGATCGTCACTGGGTATAAAGGAGCCGATCACATCCTCGATAGCAGCATATATACAGTTTTATTACTAGCATCTGGATCACTTGGGTTCTTTTTCTCTTCTTTGCACCCTGCGTCCCTTAAAACATTGTAAGTGTGTATTTCACATAAGTTTTTATAATTTTTGGTAAAACAATATTATGCAATGGTGTTATTTTTTTTTATTTGGGACACATCCTGTACCTGAAGCCATTAGATTTGTGTGCACTGACCAAAATAAGGATTTCATCAAATCGTTTGCTGGTTCCATTTAAGATGTCCCCACGTAAAGGCCTAGGCTGGGTTTGAGCCAACTGCGCAATTGGCTTACTTTTCTGGTAAGCGTCCCATTCAGAAGGCTTCTTAGTGTGACACTACTGACAATTATTATATCATCACTGAAGTTTAATAATTTATTCACTTCCTTTGGACTGAACTGAAGGACTTGTTTCACATTATTTTTTATGCACATATTTTTTATGCACAATTTATATACATGGAAAGATATTGGTTTCCTGTTTGGTATATATAATTTTCACCACGTGAATATAGGTTTGTTTTTTTCTTAAATGTACTTTTCACTAGGGTATATATATTTTTTAATATTTTCATCACTTAAGAATTTTTTGAGGTACACTTAATTGTTTATTTACTTTGTTATACTTTTCAATGAAGTCAACAAATAATATTTTTATAGGACTTTGATAAACTTTGAGGTTCACATAATTTTTATTTAGCTAGGCTCAGATACTATATTTGGGTTTGAGCGCGGCTTCTCTTTTATATATATTAAAAGAGTAACAGGATAATTAAAAACAAAGTTACAATCCGGTTGGATTTTCTGACGCGTTTTGCGGGCTAACCTGCTCAAAATATTGTATGTTATTGTCACCAGCTTAATGACAATTGAGCCTAGGGTGCCCATGGGGATTATCATCGGCCAACCCCAATAGGATATCCACATATATGAATGCCGGAATTTGATTAGGGCTTTGATGGTCGCTGCTAACATGAACATGGCTAGCCATCAACACAGGGATACACATGCATTTGGGCGTTTAATGTTAACATTTGGAAACAAGAACGCTTGGAAGAACCATTCAGTTCAAAACATCTATCAGGGTGCCTTTGGGTGCATCTGATTTTTCCTTCTTTAGTCCCCCCCCCCCCCCCCCCCCCCCCCCCCCCCCCCCCATATTTTGGGGTCTACCTATCATTTTCAAAAGATCTTTTAGGTACATGTTAGCAGACCATCAAAGCCTTAATCAAATTCCATTTATTCATATATGTGGATATATTGTCGGCCAATCCAACTGGATCTCATAGCCAGGATGATCATACCCTGGAGAACTAGCTTGTAACTTTTCTTTTAATTATCCTGTTACTCTTTTTAAATAACCTATGTGTAATTTTCCAAAAAAAATTGTGTTTATTTTTAAAATATTTGGTTTAATATTCATTTAACCCTGGAGGGTACATGCAAAGTCCCACAAATCTCAATGTATTGTCATACCTGTAGTATACTAATGCCCCTATGAGGTACCCTTAGCAGTAAAGCAGAAGGTCATTCCTAGAACTGAAGTATTCTATTTGAGTAACTTCTATTGAGATAATTGTGGACCAATTGGGACACCTTAAATGCAAATTTGCACCCATATATTGGGATCTATATAGATCCCCCATCTTCACTTTGGTTCCATTACCACAAAGAAATGTATATCTTTTTCGGGACAACAGACTTCATTTCTGTAGTCCCAGGAGGGATACAGACAACTAGCAACTAAGTGGTGCCCTGTGGTGAGACACAAAATGGTCACGGGGGACCGATGTCAGTGTGATCGCCAGCCTGGATACAGATTTTAATTTATATGTCTTGGATTTACAGAGTGCCTTTCGAAATGTTTACCTCCTGTGTTCTCCTGAGGAACGACCCATTGGTTTAGGAAACATGTTGAGAAGTCTCCCATCAATCACTGATATATGAACATCTGTCATGTACCTGGTAGAGGCCGAACTGTTGAGAAGGCTCCCCCTTCACCTCCTGTCTTGCCCCCCCAGAAGAACTTGATCATGCAGTGAAGCAGAAGCTGAAGAGCAGGATGTCATCACAGTGATTGCGAGAGCAGAAGACAGGAATGTGGGCAGGTGGGCAGAGGTCGGCAGTAGTAGGGCAATGAAGGTACAGATTCAGGAGACGAGAGCATAAACAGGATTCAGGCCAAGATCAGAAACATACAAGCAGGAGACAAGCCAAAATGATAAGCAGGATGCAGAGATGAGTACAAGCTAGAGATCAGGTATTGCATAGATCAAGTGATGTAAACTGGGTAAAACACAGAAGCAAGCAGGGTTTGGTCATGGATCACCGGAGCTGACGACCACTCAGCAATGATCTTGAGGTTTGCAGTGCTTTAAATAGGCCACTGGGCGCAAAAGGTCAATTCAAATGTGTATGCTCATACACATGCGCCTCAACGCAAATGCGTGCACAGCTCTGGCCCTGTACACAGACCTGGGGACCATTCCGTGCATACAGTATGTGCAGATCTTCACATTGACGGCCATAACCCCTTGAGGGGCGGCCTTGACTTTTGGGCTTACCAGTTACCTCCTCATGACTTGTCAGTGATTCTCCAGGGGTTCCCAGAGTTAGTACCCAACGACTTCAGATGCTGACCCATAAAAGTCCTTTTCAAGGTTTTTATTTCGCAGTGGTAACATCCAACATAACACAGTCTCTGATGGGAATAGAGGGCACGGGTGACAAACTCAGGCACTTTGAACTGCTGACATCCACTGAATGTCTCTAATCAAACCCAGAGAGTAGCCACTCGCAGCTGGGTGCTTCACTGCCGGATAAACCTCTAGCCAGAGATCTAGCAGCCAACATGTGATCCGGAAACTTTGCAAAAGTCTCTGCCACAGACTAAATTGTAACTGAAGATAAGTAGGAACTTTTCTCACAGTACCTGGAACTTTCTCTGTCTCCTTGGCAGTACTGTTGAAGTGTGGATTCTTTTGTGTCCATACAACTCAGCTCCCAGGCTCTTACTGAGCAGCCAGCTTGTTGGCCCTCCTCCGAAGAGTTCTCCCCTGGTCACTTGTACGAGTTGCTTTGTCTCTCCAATACCGAGAGCACACCAGGACGCCTTTGAATCCTCCTTCAGTTACTGGGCCTCGGGCTAGCCATCTCCGAGACTCGGGAACAGACGGATCCCCACCCCAGACCATGAGGGCCTGTGAGGCTGGTCAGATTGACCATGCTTGAGGCACGGCAAACGCTCCTAGGCCCGGGACCCCTTGCGGGGCTACCCCGGACCAGAACCAGGAACCAAAAGCTGCGGCCGAACCCCGAACATGTGACTTCAGCACCTTAAGTACCCCTTCCCAGACTACGCAGGAGGGCCAGACGCGCCCACTGATTGGCTCTGGGTAAGATTGGTACCTAAGACGTCCAACCAGGCCTGGTTCTCGACCTGTCATGGGTGCCTCACTGCACCTATGACCAGGCGGAACCTTAGCACAGCCCAGCCAGACTGATGCCAAAGTAATTCCTGTACAATTAACCCTCAGAACTCCATTACAGTTCTGAGGAAAAACAAAATTTCCACTAATAGCGCACACTTGTTGAAGTGTGACCGCTACATAAGTAACAGGTCTGAGGGGTATGATATGAGTGTAGCACTACCTCCATAGGAGCTGCTGTAAATTTACCAGTTCTTCCCCAAGGTCAGTGCAGAGGCAGCTAGGCACACAGCTACAATCCATTTATTCTGGTTTAAAAATCAGTCTAGAAGATGTGTTTTAGGTGTTTTATTGTTAAGGAACCTGGACGTGGGGTGTAGGGTAGTATGTGATACTCCAAATTTACTAAATATTTACAGGCGGACACTTCCCTTTTCCAAATCTCTCTCTGAAGTCTTTATACAAGAACAAGTATGGATGGCAGAGGCCAAGTCCTTTTTATAAACTATCCCAGGCAGGAATACTTCTGGTTTATCCGCCCAGGAGGATACAGAACTCAGTCACTAGTACTGATCTCAGGTCAGTACTCACAATGTTACCGGATCACAAGGTGACTCCTTTTAGAATCCACTGTAGACTCTTCAGTGAGCTCTCCAGACCAGGTTCCCAAGTGACGAATCCCTTGATTAGCTCTAAAATAAATTCTAAGAAATAGGCCACCAGCTCTACCACAGCTAGAACCTCGATGAATGGCTGCTGGGATCAGGATAACTGCTGAAGGTGGGGACAGTCAACCCCCACCCAGACGGGTGGATTCCCTCTATCAAAAGGAAGAGGAAGAGAACCTTGCTGCTCTAAATCTCAGAATATTTATATGTCTCTGCAGCCATCTTCTGGGCACACCTTCTGAAAGATTAGCTGAAGCACAATAATTATCCAGGCTAGGAGGTTCCAGAAGCCTCTGGAAGACAGGGGTGAGCAATCCAGCCTGCAGCTTGTGAGACCCAGAACAGCCAAAAGCAATTAACAACTACTACACTGATTACAGAGGAGCCAAAAGGAACAAAATTTGCCTAATGTCCTAGCAACCTATGTAGGAGGGTGCTACGTGAATAACAGGCCTGATGGGTAAGATGAAACTTAAAGGGGTTGTAAAGGAAATTTTTTATTTATATTTTAAATAACAAACATGTTATACTTACCTCCACTGTGCAGCTTGTTTTTGCACAGAGTGGCCCCCAACCTGGTCTTCTGGGGTCCCTCGGCGGCTGTCTTGCCCCCCCCCCCCCCCGCAAGTACTTCTCACCTAATAGGTGGTGTGAAGTACATGCGGGCGCGCTCCCGTGATAAAGCCGGCGGCTATAGCCGCTCGCTGTATCACTCGGCCCCGCCCCCCGGCGCGCCGCGCCATTGGATGTGATTGACAGCAGCGCGAGCCAATGGCTGCACTGCTTTCAATCCATCCACTCTAGCCAATCAACGGGCAGGGTGAGCGGCGAAGAGGATGTCGGGGCGAGCGCGGGACTTTCGAGGGGTCAGGTAAGTAAAACGGGGGGCTGGGGGGGGGGGGGGGGCGGTATAGTCAAATGTTTTTTCACCTTAATGCATAGAATGCATTAAGGTGAAAAAACCTTTACCTTTACAACCCCTTTAAAGTGACAATAAAAGTTAATTTAAAAACAAAAACAACAAACATGTTATACTCATCTGCTCTGTGAAGTAGCTTTGCACAGAGCAGCCCTGATTCTCCTCTTTACAAACTCCTGCGCCGACACTCCTGGCCCCTCCTCTTTAGCCAGTGCCCCCAATAGCAAGCTGCATGCTCTGGGGGCACTGGTGCATACTTGCTCCTGAGCCCCGTTCTATGCGTCTATAAGACACACAGCTCTCTCTACTTTATTGGTGGCTGGCTGTCATTGACAGTAGCTAATGAGTAATGAGAGACCCGGCAGAAGGTCAGCTCTCGTGCACATAACTGGATCGATAGGGAGCTTAGGTGAGTATTAGGGTGGGCTGGGGGGCACTGCACACACAGCACGATTTTTACCTTCATGCATAGAATGCAGCTTGATTCCTTAAAGTGATTGTAAGGGTTCGTTTTAAAAAAAAAAATAACAAACATATCATACTTACCTCTACTGTGCAGCTCATTTTTGGCCCCGAAACTGCTGGGTCCCTTGGCGGCTCTTGCGGCTCCTCCCCACATCAGATAACCCCCTGGGAGAAGCGCTCTCCCGGGGGGGGGGTTACCTTGCGGGCATGCTCCCGAGTCCAGCATTCGGCAACCATAGAGGCCGAATGAAGGACTCGGCCCCACCCCCGGCACCCACGCTATTGGATTTGATTGACAGCAGCGGGAGCCAATGGCTGTGCTGCTATGAATCTATCCAATCAAGAGCCGAGAACCCTGGAGAGACAGCGCATCCCCTCTGGGTCAAGTTCTAGGGCTCAGGTAAAAAATTATTAATAAAAATGCTATAAAACTATCCCCTATTTTGTAAACGCTATAACTTTTGCGCAAACCAATCAATAATCGCTAATTGCGATTTTTTTTTACCAAAAATATGTAGAAGAAAACGTATCGGCCTAAACTGAGGAAAAAAAACGTTTTTTTATATATTTTTTGGGGATATTTATTATAGCAAAAAGCAAAAAATATTGCATTGTTTTCAAAATTGTCGCTCTATTTTTGTTTATAGCGCAAAAAATAAAAACCGCAGGGGCGATCAAATACCACCAAAAGAAAGCTCTATTTGTGGGAAAAAAAGGACGCCAATTTAGTTTGGGAGCCAATTGTCAGTTAAAGCGACGTAGTGCCGAATCGCAAAAAGGGGCCTGGTCCTTTGGCTGCCAATTGGTCCGGGGCTGAAGTAGTTAAGGTGAAAAGTTTACAACCCCTTTAGAACCACTTTAAGTAATTAGAATTTCCGAGCACAGCATTGATGGCAAACGATATGTATGTAATTCAACTGTACATTTTTAAAAAAGACTAGGATAAAAAAATACTTTTTACATTTTAAGTTTATTGTGCATTTAATGTGTACCTAAAATCCAGATAGAAGTGTCTAGTCTGAGCATTTACGGACAGCTCATAACTTTTTTCACCTGCCTTGCTTCCTACTCCCGCGGTAAAAATGGCGGTGCCCTGTTTAGTATCCACAACGCTTTATCCACCCGTGAAGCAGCCGCTTGTAATGCAGCACCAAAGAGAGATCAGCTCGTACTACGGGAGTAATTAAGTTCCTGACGCACTGAAGGAGCCGTTTGAAAGGATTGACTAAATTGCCCATTCATTACGGCTCGGCATGGAAGAGGAATTACAAACAGACAATAGAGCCTGCAGTAATTCAATCTAACCTTGTACTTACAGAAAAACAATGAAATAATGAACAGAAAAATTACCAGGCACATATTGCATATTGTGGCGGGGGGGGGGGGGGGGGGGGGGGGGGGGGGGGGGGGGGGGGTTTGCAGAAAAAAGAAGAGGTTTGGCACGGGTGATGTTAATAGGGCCCCTGCTGAATCTGAGCAAACGTTTCCATAACACAATCATAGTTTTCAGTGGCAGGGCCTCTGGGGAGGTGAGATGAGGCAAGATCGGAAACAAAAAAAAAAAAAAAATGTAATTTATAACGCGTCGGAGGAAGGGAATTTGTCATTGGATCTGCTCGCCGATGCTCAATTGATATGTAGTTGATTTCAAACAACATCCCCCGGGCCCTCCGCTGGGACCATTTTTTAGATTTTACGCTTGGATATATCTGTTTAACTCCCCATTTACCAAAACAATGGCTCATGACAGCGCGAACAAGTCAGGAAAAAAAAAAAAAAATTTGAAAGGCGAATCGATGGATTGTAAAGAACGCGGCTGATAGAGCCTAATACAAGCGGCGGCCCTAAGTATTAACTGTCATTAAAAATAAATATGTTTGGAAAGGTCACTGAGCCGTTTCAGATTTCTCAGATGCTTTGTGTATAATTCTTTCTAAAATTTTCTTGTATTTTCTTCAGCTCTGGTCCCTAATTTGCAGTTTTTTTTTTCTGAATGTGGCCAGGTAATGGGGACGCTTTCTGGAAGCGCAGTGAAGATAGTTTATTTTGTATGTTGCGCCTTAAGGGACAAAAGTATTTCAAAGTTAAAGAGACATTTTCACAGCTTTACAAATTGCAGGAAAAGCAGAGAAAAAAACAAAAAGTTTAAAGCAGAATTTTTAGCACTTAACGCGCCACGTTTCCCCCAACCTCAACCCTAAAGTCCCACCAGCATTTTTTATTAAAAAAAAATAATAATAATAATATATAAATAATAATAAAAAAAAAGAAAAATTAATAAAATAAAAATAATAACTATATATATTTATTTATACAGTGTCTCACAAAAGTGAGTCCACCCCAGTGGCGTACTAAGGGGGGTGCGGGCCGCACCGGGTGCCACACACTGGGGGGTGTCAGGCCGGCGCCCCCCTCCGCGATGGAAGCGAGGACAGCGCGCCGAGCGCGGATATAAGTTGCGCAGCGGCGCGGTGAGTGACAGGCAGCGGCAGGAGAGGTGAGAGGAGAGGAGGGGGAGGGGGAGGGTGTTCGCCGCTCTCCGCGGTCCAGAGGTGCAGGGTGCGGTGTAATGTAAAGGGGTCCAGAAGCGCAGGGTGCTGTGTAAGAGGTCTTTCCTCTTCTGGGAGTGCCTAATTACTGTCTGTGCTGGCCCAGCTCCTCCACCCCTCCCTGCACCTTTCTACATAACCTTTTGTGTAGCTACTGGGGTTGGAGTGAAGGGGAATACAATACAGCTCTGAGGCTGCTGATATAATATTCAAGATGGCAGAGCCCAGCAGTAGCCTCAAGGCTTTTGGATGTATACCCAAGGGGGGGCTTTTACAGGTAAATGACATGTCTAAATAGCAATAAATGCACATATAGGTTTATGGGAAGATTTTTATTGAAATAATTAGTCTGGCAACATGATCTCTTTAAGGCCCCTTTCACACTGGGGCGGGAGCCGTGGTGACGGTAAAGCAGCGCTATATTTAGCGCCGCTTTACCGTCGTTTTAGCCGTGGTATTCGGCCGCTCGCGGGGCAGTTTTACCCCCGCGAGCGGCCGAAAAAGGGTTAAAATTCCCCGCAAAGCTCCGCCGTAGCGGCGCTTTGCAGCGGTATTTACTTCATTTAATCATTCACATCATTTAATCCGCCTCCTGTGAGCTCAGGCTGTCATGGACACACCCCCAGGGAACACATCATCATGCAACCTGGGCTTACAGTACTCTTATGACTGAGCTGCGTTCACACCTAATTATGACAACCATCTGTTGCTTTGAAAGAAGGACCTGTGATGTCACCGGATTGGCCTGAAAACTGATGACTCTAAAGTGTATGTCAGTGCAAGATAAAACAAACGTATGCAATACATCTCTGCAATACATGCAAACTTGTGCATGTTTTATCCATTTAAAGTACAGAAAAATACCTGTTGATCTGCCAAATATAACTCCTAATTTGCTGTGTGTTGGCAACACAAAGGATTTCATGGATTGGAATTTACATTGGTGTCAGCCCTGCCCAGTTGTCTTTTGCAATGTTCTTTTTAAAAGGAAACCTGTCATTAGAGATATATAGAGTTTTCCATTGCTGACCTACCTCCGAAAATACTAGGTGCCTGGCTGTTATGACTGACTTCCAATAAAATGAACAAGTGTACTAATTAGCAAAACATTTTCCAATCTGCATTTTTGCTCTGGGTCATTGACCCAAAGTGCAGAAGTGTGCGGTACACACTGGCAATACCTTATAGCTCCCTTTTAGTAAAGCTGCATTTGTAATAAGCACCGCTCAGGAAATAGGTTTGATTCCTCAGTGGTGTAGCATACAGTGTGCTTCTGATTAGCGGTGACTCAGGGAGCCTCGTACGGACCCTTACCCTTGAACTAGGCTATTTTCTCATGAAAGCTAATCAGATCGATCCGATGGCATAGAGCTGGTCTGAATCACGGCCAGCAACATATTTTACCAAGGCTTGACAAATATATCCCTTTTGATAGATTATAGCATCTAACTATCACTGATGTATGACACATTGGTCAGGGTCTAATTGGATGGATTCCCACTTTGTTCATTTAAAGGTGATGGCCTTCCAGTTACCTATTACAAGCCATGAATTCAGTGGTACAAATCATGACATGTGGACTACCGGGTGAAGAAATTCATGGCTTTATTTAACCCCTTCCAAAGTACATCCACAGCACTGTGCATAGACCCTGCCTAAAGTCCTCCCAAACTTGTAGGTAGGTGTGCCTTATGCCGCGTACACACGTGCGGACTTTTGCCGGCGGACCTAGTCCAGCGGACAATCCCGCCGGACTTTCCAGCTGGGTCCGCTGGACTTTCCGAGCGTGTGGACTTGCCCACACACGTGCGGACTTGCCCACACACGCACGGACTTCTCCGGCGGATAATCCGCCGGCCAAAGTCCGCGGGACTTTTGAAAATGAACGGACTTGCCGCTCATCGGCAAGTCCGTTCATTTAGCACGTGACTTCAGATTACGTAGCTAGCGTAGGCAGTAAATGCCGCCGCGCTGGCTCCGTAAGCTGGCATGGATTTAAAGGGACTCCCCACGCCGAAAAAACGGCGTGGGGGTTCCCCCCAAATCCACGTCAGACCCTCATCCGAGCACGCAGCCTGGCAGGCCAGGAAAGGGGTGGGGACGAACGAGCGCCCCCCCCTCCTGAGCCGTACCAGGCCGCGTGCCCTCAACATGGGGGGTGCCCTGGGGGAAGGGGGGCCGTGCGGCCCCCCCACCCCAAAGCACCTTGTCCCCATGTTGATGAGGACAAGGGCCTCTTCCCGACAACCCTGGCCGTTGGTTGTCGGGGTCTTATCGGAATCTGAGAGACCCCTTTTATAAGGGGGCCCTCAGATCCCGGCCCCCCACCCTATGTGAATGAGTATAGGGTACGATGTACCCCTACCCATTCACCTAAGGTGTAAAATGTAAAGTAAAAAAAACACACACACTTTTGAAAAAATAGTTTATTGCACTGCTCCGGGGGTCTTCTTCCATCTTGGGGGTCTTCTCGCCGGACTCCCCCGCCATTTACCAAGCTCTTTTACCGAGCGGGGGAAGTCCGGCTACCTTCTTCATCGTCGCCGCCGTCGTCTGGGGTTCTCGATCCGCCTTCGGGGGTCTTCTGGGGGTCTCTTCTGTTCTTGCGGCGGTCGTCGTCTTCCGCGCCGCCGGCGCCTTGTCCTTCTTCTTGTCCTTCTTCTTGTCCTTCTTCTTCTTGTTCTTGTTCTTGTTCTTCTTCTTCTTCCGATGTTGACCCGACGCTCTCTCTGCCCGGAATGCCTGTGCCGCTCTGCGCTGGGACTTATATAGGGGCATGGAGACAGGGTCACATGTTCATGTCACATGGTGACCCCGCCCCCTTGCGATGTCACAGTCCCAGCATCCTCCGGGACTGTGACAACAGAAGGGGGCGGGGTCACCATGTGACATGAACATGTGACCCTGTCTCCATGCCCCTATATAAGTCCCAGCGCAGAGCGGCACAGGCATTCCGGGCAGAGAGAGCGTCGGGTCAACATCGGAAGAAGAAGAAGAAGAAGGCCGGGGGGCCGGGATCTGAGGGCCCCCTTATAAAAGGGGTCTCTCAGATTCCGATAAGCCCCCGCCCGCAGACCCCGACAACCAACGGCCAGGGTTGTCGGGAAGAGGCCCTTGTCCTCATCAACATGGGGACAAGGTGCTTTGGGGTGGGGGGGCCGCACGGCCCCCCTTTCCCCAGGGCACCCCCCATGTTGAGGGCACGCGGCCTGGTACGGCTCAGGAGGGGGGGGCTCGTTCGTCCCCACCCCTTTCCTGGCCTGCCAGGCTACGTGCTCGGATAAGGGTCTGACATGGATTTGGGGGGGACCCCCACGCCGTTTTTCGGCGTGGGGATTCCCTTTAAATCCATGACAGGTGACGGAGCTAGCGCGCCGGCATTTACTGCCTACGCTAGCTACGTACCTGAAGTTACGTTCGAAATGAACGGACTGCTCCGTGTGTGGGCAAGTCCGTTCATTTTCAAAAGTCCCGCGGACTTGCCTACTAACGGCGGGATTGTCCGCTGGACTGCCAAGTCCAGCGGATAATTTTAAAACCAAACTTAAAACTTTGGCGCCAAAAAGTCCGCCAGACTTTGGCGCCAAAAAGTCCGCCGGCGCCCACACACGAGGGGATTATCCGCTGGACTTCAGTCCAGCGGATAATCCCACGGGATTGTCCCTTCGTGTGTACGCGGCATTAGCTGTATGTAAACTTTTATGGTGAACCCTAGGTGGGTACTTTACAATTACTGCAAATAATGAGGTCAGTGCTTATAATGTCTTGTATATTATATGGGTTCCAGTTAGGTCTTGGATATACAGTTTGCTGCAGTAGCATCATGTCTCCTGTGCTCATTGCAGTTACATTTTGCATGTTGCCAGAAGTGGGACCATAGTGGGACCATAGTGGGACCATAGTGGGACCATAGTACAATACTACAAGGTAGACATGTGCACAATAGAAAAATTTGTTTATTTTCGTGTCGTTTCTTTCGTTTCCGTTGATTCGTAACGATTCGTAAATTCTTAAGTCGTCGGTGTTCGTATTCGTAACGATTCGTAAATTCTTAAGTCGTCGGTATTCGTATTCGTAACGATTCGTATTTTCGTAATGCCCCGTACACACGGTCGGCCACAAAATCAATCGGATTTTATCCGACGGATTTAGTCCGACACTGGTGTTGCATACACACGGTCGGACAAAGTTGTCGGAAAATCCGATCATTCTGAGCGTGGTGACGTTTGTTGTCTACGACGGGACTACGTAGAGGCTAGTAGCCAATAGCTTTGGTCTTGTAATGTGATCTGAGCATGCGCGGCACTTTGTCCGTCGGAATTCGCTACACACGATCGGAATTGGTGTGATCGGACTTTGTTGTCGGAAAATTTTTAGAGCAGGAGATACAACTTTGCCTACACACGGTCGGAATTTCCGACAACATTGTCCGATAGGACAGAATCCATCGGAAAATCCGACCGTGTGTATGGGGCTTTAGAGTTATTTTTTCGTTGATTCGTTTTTCCGTTAGTTAAATTTTCGTTTATTCGAAATTCGGACGCATTCGTATTTTCGTAGATTTAGTTACATTCGTACTTTCGTTAGATTGATTTATTGGTACTTTCGTAACATTGTTTTCGTAGATTCGTAATCGGAGCATAATTCATAATTTTATGTCATGTGTATGCTATTATTACATTTTAAGAGACACGGAAAATTACGAATCGAAAAAAAATAAAGTTACGAATGTACGAATGTTTTCGTTCAATCCATCCGAAGCACGTTAAGCAGCGCCATTGTAAGAGACACGGAAAATTCCGAATCGCAAAAAAAAAAAAAAAAAAAAAAAAAACGAATGTACGAATTTTTTCGTTCAATCCATTCGAAGCACGTTAAGCAGCGCCATTGTAAGAGACACGGAAAATTACGAATCAAAAAAAAAAAATTACAAATGTACGAATTTTTTTCGTTCAATCCATTCGAAGCACGTTAAGCAGCGCCATTGTAAGAGACACGGAAAATTCCGAATCGCAAAAAAAAAAAGTTACGAATGTACGAATTTTTTCGTTCAATCCATTCGAAGCACGTTAAGCAGCGCCATTGTAAGAGACGCGGAAAATTACGAATCAAAAAAAAAGGTACGAATGTATGAATTTTTTCGTTCAATCCATTCGAAGCACGTTAACCAGCGCCATTGTAAGAGACACGGAAAATTACGAATCGCAAAAAAAAAAAAAAAAGTTACGAATGTACGAATTTTTTCGTTCAATCCATTCGAAGCACGTTAAGCAGCGCCATTGTAAGAGACACGGAAAATTATGAATCGCAAAAAAAAAAAAAAAAAAAGTTACGAATGTACGAATTTTTTCATTCAATCCATTTGAAGCACGTTAAGCAGCGCCATTGTAAGAGACACGGAAAATTATGAATCGCAAAAAAAAAAAAAAAAAAAAAAGTTACGAATGTACGAATTTTTTCGTTCAATCCATTTGAAGCACGTTAAGCAGCGCCATTGTAAGAGACACAGAAAATTACGAATCGAAAAAAAAAAAAAATTACGAATGTACAAATTTTTTCGTTCAATCCATTCGAAGCACGTTAAGCAGCGCCATTGTAAGAGACACGGAAAATTATGAATCGAAAAAAAAAAAAAAAAGTTACGAATGTACGAATTTTTTCGTTCAATCCATTCGAAGCACGTTAAGCAGCGCCATTGTAAGAGACACAGAAAATTACGAATCGAAAAAAAAAAATTACGAATGTACAAATTTTTTCGTTCAATCCATTCGAAGCACGTTAAGCAGCGCCATTGTAAGAGACATGGAAAATTATGAATCGAAAAAAAAAAAAAAAAAAAGTTACGAATGTACGAATTTTTTCGTTCAATCCATTCGAAGCACGTTAAGCAGCGCCATTGTAAGAGACACTGAAAATTACCAATTCAACAAAAAAAAAAAAAGTTACGAATGTACGAATTTTTTCGTTCATTTTGATTTTCGTTGTTCCTGTTTTCGTTTTTCGAATTTTCTTCTTTCGTAGTTTCGTTGTTTCTAATTTGGTTATTTCGGATATTCGTTGTTTTTCGTATTCGTTCGATTCGTTAAAATTTTTAGCGAATCGTTCGTTCATTCGTACGATAACGAATATAACGAATTTTAACGAAAAAAAAACTAAACGAATTGCACATGTCTACTACAGGGATAGTGGACATTTGCGCACCAATTCTTCACTCTGAAAATGTGTTCCCATGCCTATGATGTATGAGTTTTATCAATTCAGATATTTCACACTGAGCAGTGTAACATTTTATTTAAACCACTAAGGTTAAAGTATATACATGTAGGTAATTATGTACTGTATTTATTGGCGTATAACACGCACTTTTTCACCCTGAAAATCGGGTGCAAATAGCGTGTGCGTGTTATACGCTGATACTTTCATTTTAGCTGCCTCGGAGGGGACAGGGAGGGGGCTGGGCGAGCGCCGTCAGATTACATACGGTGAGAATCTCCTGTTTACTTGGCAGCCTCTGTAATAGGAAGTCCCGTCTCCTGGACCGCCATTGGACCACTGTTCTGTCTCTAGAGATTCTCACTGTATGCAATCTGTCGGCACTCGTCCCGCCCCCCCTCCCTGTCCCCTCTAGGCTGCAGATGAACATCAATCAGGCTGCACTGATGGCAATGTTGAGGCTGCTGCATTGATAGCAATAGTGAGGCTGCTGCACTGATAGCAATAGTGAGGCTGCTGCATTGATAGCACTTGTGAGGCTGCATTGATGTGGACTGATGAGGCATTGATGGCACTTGTGAGGCTTCAGATGGGCATTGATCAGGCTGCATTGATGGCAATGGTGAGGCTGCAGATGGGCACTGTCCCTTATTTCGCTTCAAAATTCCTTATTTAAGATTATATTTTTTTCCTGAAACTTCCCTCTTAAGAAGTGTTATACGCCGATAAATACGGTATATGGGAACTCAAAATTATCTCTATTTCACCATGATCCCAAATTAAAAACTGTAACACATTTTTACACTGCCTGCGGACTTTCATAGGTGCAACTAATATTACATTTAATAGTAATAAATCTGTAAACACGATTCCTTATATACAAAAATTTGCATAAAAATCTATTTAAAAAAGGTGTTATATGACATATCAACCCAATATTCATATGTAACCTCATAGTTTTGATCCCATCCTAAGTTCACCATGTCAGACATGATCCACTGTAATATCCAATGATCCAAAGGTGAATTTTAGTACGTCTTAGTTGACAGAATCTAATAACGCTCATTGTATTGATCCCAGCATTCATTCACCATCTCAGACATTGTCCACCATAAACATTTCTGTATCCAATGATCCAAAGGTGAATATTGTTACTTAGTTGATGGGATCTAATAACGCTCACAGTATTGATCTCACCATATGTTCAGAAAAGAAAAAAAGGGGGGACTTTGGACTTTTTAGGCACAATTGGACAGAATGCGTTCTATGTATCAAAAAATATTTTATCCATTAAATTGATTACACCTGCTTAAAAATTACCACAATGCATAATATCGATACAGTATAATATACCGCTACCATATTCAACCAACAATATTCAGTGGAGATTTGGACTTTTTCAGATGTTGGAATGTTGACACACGCATCCATTTTAAGGGACAAGGCAGTAGGATACAGGGTACAGCGAACAGAGCAGGAGCAAGATAACGGCTAGCAGAATCTGACAGCAAGCAAAACACTGGAGTGAGAGGCAATAATAGGGGAGGACCTAAATACCCTCCCATCAGCCAGCAACAGTTGGAAACAGATTACTGGGATCTGCTGGCTGCTGGAAGACCCACTGCTGGTGGACAATGGGATTACAACCCTTTGCCCAGGAAACCACAGTGCAACCAGCAGGTGATCCAGGTCCTGACAGCTAGATTCCATTCTAAATTATTAAGACCCCTTTCACACTGGGGCGGTTTTCAGGCACTTTAGCGCTGAAAATAGCCTCTGCTAAGTGCCGGAAAACCGCCACCCATTCATTTAAGTGTGACTTTTCACACTGGGGCAGTGCACATGCGGGACATTCCGAAAAGTCCTGCAAGCAGCATTTTTGGGGTGGTTTAGGAGCGCTGTATTTATCGCTCTCAAAGCGCCTTGCCCATTTGAATGAATGGGCAGCGCTTCCGAACACCTGAAAAGCGCTTCTGAAGCACTGAAACGCAGACGTTTTTAACCCCCTCTTTGGCTAAAGCGCCGCTAAAAGGAGCAACGATTTAGCGCTAACGCAGGCCGCAGCCTCAGTGTGAAAGGGGTCTAAGGTTAAAAATGAACTCCTGTAACCCATATAAGGACCCCCCAATACAAATGAACACGCAATTATCAATATATAGCATTTCCAAATTCTGTGCCAATCTTTGAGGGTTTGAAGATTTGTTCCCAAGCCCCCATAAAAATATTAGCATATGATGGGGAAAATTTGCAATCTATCGCTGACCCCTTTAATTGTTTGTAATGAGACTCCTTAAAGCACAATATGAATGGCATCCAATAAAGAATGGGTTTTACTTATTGCAGTACTCTCCAAAGCATCTTTCACAGCTTTAATACCTCTCTCGTGCTCTATTATAGTAGAGAGTGATTTCACATTACAGGTGCCAATAAACCACCCTTCCTGTCATTCAATTTGTTGCAGGCACTTCAAAGTGTGCTTTGTACCCCTCAGATATGATGGAAGTGCTTGCACCAAAGGTTGTAGGTGTAAATCAATAAACTCAGCAAGTCTTGAAGAATGTGACTCAACACTATATACAATCAGCCTCCCTGGGGGATCGACCAAACTTTTATGTATCATTGGTAGGATGTACAACACTAGTGTACTAGGATGTTTAATTTTGAGATAACTGTCTCATAACTTATTTTTAGGAGCTTTTTTTATTACTTTCATATTCTGGGTTTTAGGGTCCCTCTTTATTTCGTTTTATCCATAATCATCTTTATCAGTTTATCATTTGGTTTAATCACAATCATGTCATCATTTTCTAGTTGTTTTAACCACTTGCTTACTGGGCACTTAAACCCCCCTCCTATTCAGACCAATTTTCAGCTTTCAGCGCTGTCTCATTTTGAATTGCAATTGCGCGGTCATACAACACTGTACCCAAATAAAATTTTTATCATTTCTTCCCATAAAAAGAGCTTTCTTTTGGTGGTATTTTATCACCTCTGCGATTTTTATTTTTTGTTAGGACCGTTATTTTTTTGTTATTTTGTTATAAAAATTTTAAATGGGTAATTTTTGTCCGTCATTGATGTACGCTGATGAGGCGGCGGTGACGGGGCACCGATAGGTGGCAGTGATGGGCACTGATGGGTGGCAGTGATGGGATCTGATGGGTTACACTGATAGGCAGCATTTTTAGGTGGCACTGATTGGCAGCACTTGTGGGCATTGATAGGTGGCACTTGTGGGCATTGATAGGTGGCACTTGTGGGCATTGACAGGTGGCACTTGTGGGCATTGACAGGTGGCACTTATGGGCATTGACAGGTGACACTTATGGGCATTGACAGGTGGCACTTATGGGCATTGACAGGTGACACTTATGGGCATTGACAGGTGGCAGTTATGGGCATTGACAGGTGGCACTGGTGGGCATTACATGAGGCATAATTGCCTCTGACTTTTTGGGACCGATATCCCTTTAAAATGAGCCAGTGATCGGCTTTTTTTTTCTCCTCCGCTGTCAGCGTGAGGGAAAAAAAAACGATCACTGAGCTTTTGTTTTCATCATGTGATCAGCTGTCATTGGCTGACAGCTGATCACATGGTAAGGGGCCGGGACCCGCCCCTTACTCGGATCAGTGATCACCCGAGTCTTTAGAGACTCGGTGATCACAGCGCGCTCCGCGCGCACCCTGCAGGGACCATGCAGAGCCTATTACTAATGTTCATATAAAAGAACATCTGGATAGCAGTGACCATAACATGATTTAATTTAATGTTAGCTGTAAGCAACAAACACATACTGGAAAGATAAAATCATTTAACTTTAGGAGAGCAATTTTTCCAAGGATGAGGGCTGCTCTCCAAGACCTGGGAATATTGGCATCGATGAACACCAAACAAAAATGGGAATTCAAACATTAAAATTACTGTATGTAAGCACACTGCAAAATATATTCCCATGGGTAATAACTTTAAAAGGCTAAAAATGAAACCTAAAGAAATAATAAATAACATAAATAATAAAAAATAGTTTTTCAAAGTAAAAAAATGAAGGAACACTATCATCATTTAAACGTTACAAAGAATATAACAGGATATGTAATAAGGAAATCAAGGCCGCAAAAATTCTAAATTAACAACAGATTGCAAAAGAAAGTAGGACTAACCCCAAAGAAACTCTTCAAATATATTAATAGTAAAAAGGTCAGGTCTTCAATGCACTTCAAATTTGCTTTCCTTCTTAGGGAAATCTACAAATTATCAGGTCCCCTAAGGAAGAAAATAACAAAGCATGGTGGGATAAGGAGAGTTGCACCCATTTTAGATGTTGATCACTGCAGATTGGAAATATGGTTTTATGTATCTTTTTAAATATATTTAAATAAAATGAGTCTTTTTATGAATTTATGAGTTGTTTAACCGCTTCCCGACCGCCTCCTGCACATTTACGTTGGCAAAATGGGCAAAAGCATGTACAGGTACGTCCCTTTTAAATTGCCCAGCCGTGGGTCACGCGCGTGCCGCCGGCCGCGGGACCAGCGGACCCGATCGCCGCTGGTGTCCTGCGATCGGGTGACAGAGCTGAAAAACGGGGAGAGGTCTGTGTAAACAAACCTCTCCCCGCGCTTCCTACACTGCCTGTCACTGATCGGCTGTTCCCTGTCATCGGGAAAGCCGATCAGTGACGTCAGTCACGCCCCCTACTGTAAAAAAAAAACACACATGTCACAGCCCTAACCCCTCCCCTCCCCGCCCCCTAGTGGTTAACTCTTTCACTGCCAGTGTCATTTATACAGGAATCAATGCATTTAAATAGCATTGATTGCTGTATAAATGACAATGGTCCCAAAAATGTGTCAAAAATGTCCGATGTGTCCGCCATAATGTCGCTGATCGCCGCCATTACTAGTAAAAAAATATATATTAATAAAAATGCTATAAAACTATCCCCTATTTTGTAAACGCTATAACTTTTGCGCAAACCAATCAATAATCGCTAATTACGATTTTTTTTTGTTGTTTTTATTTACAAAAATATGTAGAAGAATACGTATCGGCCTAAACTGAGGAAAAAACATTTTTTTATATATTTTTTGGGGATATTTATTATAGCAAAAAGTAAAAAATATTGAATTTTTTTCAAAATTGTCGCTCTATTTTTTTTTATAGCGCAAAAAATAGAAACCGCAGGGGCGATCAAATACCACCAAAAGAAAGCTCTATTTGTGGGGAAAAAAAGGACGCCAATTTTGTTTGGGAGCCACGTCATACGACCGCGCAATTGTCAGTTAAAACGACACAGTGCCGAATCGCAAAAAAGGGGCCTGGTCCTTTGGCTGCAAATTGGTCCGGGGCTGAAGTGGTTAATGGAATGCTTCTAAAGTCCCATTCAAGCCTTCATCGTTTATGGTCATTATAAATGAACACAACTAGGTTTCTTCCAAAATCTCAACCCCCTTGGCACTATTTTCTGCTCTATATATACTTCTAAGGGGGTTTTATCCCACCAAGCTCTGAGTTCCCCAAATACTTTGTTCAACAGACGTTAACAGATGCCACACAAATCCCATTGTTTACATGTGTACAAGGACTAATGAGTGGCCCTGGATGCAGACAGATGTGCTCATCTATCCGGGTATACCTATACACATGTAACCACTCAGATGCGTGGTTATAGTCACCCAGCCACAAACACCTGTGACTCCTACGCACAGAAATAGAAAAATCAGGTCTTCTACCCTGCCAGAAAGGGCTGTACTGTGTGGCTTAGCTGTGTGAATCTTAGGATTGGATGGCCAGAATAGCAAATGCATAGGCAGGAAAAACAAGCTCTCATATATCTGTGTTATATGGAGTTTAGCTTTAAAGTAGAACTAAAGGCAAAGCCTTTTTTTTTTTCATTTTGAAGGGGAGAGTGATAACCCGTCAGGTTTTTTTTTTTTTTTTTTGTGTCCAATTGGGGAGATTTCCCTCCACTTCCTGTCCCATAGCCAAACAGGAAGTGAGAGGAAATCCCTCTAAAGTGAGGGAATCCCGGGGTGTCACCAGAACTAGTGTCCCTATTAGAAGATGTCCTGTCTATTCCTGTTCTGGGGACAACAGTAACATGTTGGTGATAACAATAAACTGGACAAATTGAGTCTCCCTAATGGACAGTAATAAAAACCTGACAGACTTTCTAATCCCTCTCCACTCTATCCAAAACTAAAAAAAAAAGTTTTGTCGTTAGTTATACTTTATGGGCTGATTGAACTAGGGCTGCTGAACTTTCATTCTGAATTCTTAGCCTATTTATTGACATAAATGTAGGGACACATTATAGTCTCTACATTTCATTCTTCACATTAATATACATCATTCATGACCTATATTAATGAGCTCACAGCTTGAATCAAGTTCAAGTTCCCTCCTTGTACTTTAATGTATTATTAATAAATTAGGAATATTTTAACTCTCTGATGAACTCATGATTGTGTTGAACTGCCAACATCATTTCAGACAGTTAATTGCTTCTGCTGTTCTCTCTCACATATTTTTTACAGATGTTGGCTTATGAGCGAAATGGGCGATGTTCGGTTCGCAAAAGGTTTGGAAAACCCAGAAAAAAATCCTCTAAACCCAAGCATTGCGCCAAACCCCAATACCCCAATACCCCAACCCCAAAATGCAATCTTTTTTACTTTTTGCTATAATAAATTTCCCCAAAAAATATATAAAAAAACATTTTTTTTCCTTACGTATTCTTCTACATATTTTTGGTAAAAAAAATCGCAATTAGCGATTATTGATTGGTTTGCGCAAAAGTTATAGCGTTTACAAAATAGGGGATAGTTTTATAGCATTTTTATTAATATTTTTTTTGTTTTACTAGTAATGGCGGCGATCAGCGATTTTTATTGTGACTGCGACATTATGGCGGACACATCGGACATTTTTGACACATTTTTGGGACCATTGTCATTTATACAGAAATCAGTGCTATTTAAATAGCACTGATTCCTATGTAAATGACAGTGGCAGTGAAGGAGTTAACCACTAGGGGGCGGGAGGAGTTAGTGTGACGTGTTGTGTGTTTTTTTTTACAGTTGGGGCGTGGCTGACGTCTGACGTCAGTGATCGGCTGTTCCCGATGACAGGGAACAGCAGATCAATGACAGGCAGAGTAGGAAGCGCGGGGAGAGGTTTGTTTACACAGACCTCTCCCCGTTCTTCAGCTCTGTGACCCGATCTGTGACCCGACCGCTGGTCCCGCAGCCGTGGTCACGGAGCTCCCGACCGGGTCGCGAGCGCGCCGCCGGCGGCGCGCGACCCCACGGCTAGGCAATTAAAGGGGACGTACTCGTAAGTCCTTTTGCCTAGCCGTGCCCTTCTGAGGACGTAAATATACAGTGGGCGGTCGGGAAGCGGTTAAGCAGGTAGAGGGCCTTTTAATGCAGCTTGAAGAAGAACTTTGCAAATACTCAAATTCTTTAAATAACATACTTTATCTGCATGTGAAGTTATGTATGCAGAAGGATATACTCCTTTAACCCCTTTACGTCTACCCGACAACATACTCATACTCATACAACATACAACATACAACACTATATTGCTAAAAGTATTGGGATGCCTGCCTTTACATGCACATGAACCCTAATGGCATTCCAGTCTAATGACGTGTAAACACACGATCGGATTTGCCGACAACAAAATCCATGTTTTTTTTCCGACAGATGTTGGCTCAAACTTGTCTTGCATACACACGGTCACACAAATCTTGTCGGAAATTCCGAACATCAAGAATGCAGTGACGTACAACACGTACGATGAGCCGAGAAAAATGAAGTTCAATAGCCAGTGTGGCTCTTCTGCTTGATTCCATGCATGCGTGGAATTTTGTGCATCGGAATTGTGTACACATGTTCGGAATTTACAACGGATTTTGTTGTCGGAAAATTTGAGATGCAGATCTCAAATTTTGTTTGTCGGAAGTTCCGACTGAAAATGTCCGATGGAGCCTACACACGGTCTATTTCCGACAACAAACTCCCATCGAACATTTCCCTTCTGAAAATCTGACCATGTGTACGCTGCATTAGTCCGTAGGGTTTAATATTGAGTTGGCCCACCCTTTGCAGCTATAACAGCTTCAACTCTTCTAGGAAGGCCGTCCACAAGGTTTAGGAGTGTGTCTATGTCTATGTTTGACCATTCTTCAGGCACTGATGTGAACAAGAAGGCCTGGCCCACAGTGTCCGCTCTAATTCACCCCAAAGGTGTTCTATTGGGTATAGGTCAGGACTCAGAACAGTGGTGCAGACCAGTCAAGTTCCTCCACTTCTAACTCGCTCATCCATGTCTTTATGGACCTTGCTTTGTGCATTGGTGGGCAGTCATGTTGGAACAGGAAGGGGCCATCCCCAAACTGTTCCCACAAAGTTTGGAACATGCAATTGTCGAAAAAATTTCTTGGTATGCTGACATCTTAAGAGTTCCCTTCACTGGAACTAAGGGTCCAACCCCTGATAAAAAAAAAACCCACACCATGATTCCCCCTCACCAAATGATTCGGACCAGTGCACAAATAAGGTCCATAAAGACATGGATGAGCGAATTTGGGGTGGAGGAACTTGACTGGCCTCCACAGAGCCCTGACCTCAACCTGATTGAACGCCTTTGGGGTGAATTAGAGCAGAGACTGTGAGCCAGGCCTTCTTGTGCCTGACCTCACAAATGTGCTTCTGGAAGAATGGTCAAACATTCCCATAGACACACTCCTAAACCTTGTTGAAAGCCTTCCCAGAATAGTTGAAGCTTTTATAGCTGCAAAAGGTGGGCTGTCTCAGTATTGAACCCTATGCACTAATGCCCCGTACACACGGTCGGATATTCCGATGGAAAAAGTCTGATCGGATTATGTTGTCGGAAAATCCGATTGTGTGTGGGCTCTAGCGGGCTTTTTCCATCGGAATTTCCGACTGAAAAAATTTGAGAGCAGGATCTAAAATTTTCCGACAACAAAATCCGATCTGACTTTTTCCAATCGTGTCGAATTCCGACGCACAAAGTGCCACGCATGCTCTGAAGACATTTGGAGACAAAAGCTATTGGCTACTGGCCTCTACGTAGTCCCGTCGTACGTTTTCTACGCCACCTCGTTCGGAACGATCGGATTTTCCGACAACTTTGTCCGACCGTGTGTGTGCGGACACGTCGGAAAAAATCAGACGAATTTTGTGGTCGGAATACTTTTGGTAATATAGTGTATGTGCGTTTGAAAAAGGGTGGCTTTTAATGCCTACACACCACACATATGCATAGCCTTTGTTTATGTGTTTAGAGCGCGCTCACTGTACTCTCAGATAGCTCTCGGCCTGAGCTACAGACTAGTAGGCGATGGGACCAGCTTCCAAGCATGTGACCACTCTAATGCCGCGTACACAGGATCAAACTTGTCTTGCATACACACGGTCACACAAATCTTGTCGGAAATTCCGAACGTCAAGAACACGGTGAGGTATGACGAGCCAAGAAAATTGAAGTTCAATAGCCAGTGCTTGATTCTGAGCATGAGTGGAACTTTGTGCATCGGAATTGTGTACACAAGATCAGAATTTCTGACAACGGATTTTGTTCTCAGAAAATTTGAGATCCAGATCTCAAATTTTGTTTGTCGGAAATTCAGACAGAAAATGTCCGTTGGAGCCTACACACGTCGTGAAGGGGAAAGGGCAAGGGAAGAAAATGTGACATTGTATGAAGCATGCAGTCTCGGGGACAACCAACTATCAATGGTATAATTGCTTAAATACAGTGGCTTGCGAAAGTATGCGGCCCCCTTGAACTTTTCAACCTTTTGCCACATTTCAGGCTTCAAACATAAAGATATAACATTTTTATTTTTTGTGAAGAATCACCAACAAGTGGGACACAATTGTGAAGTGGAACGAAATCTTTTGGATTTTTGAAACTTTTTTAACTAATAAAAAAATGAAAAGTGGGGCGTGCAAAATTATTCGGCCCCCTTGCGTTAATACTTTGTAGAGCCACCTTTTGCTGCGATTACAGCTGCAAGTCGCTTGGGGTATGTCTCTATCAGTTTTGCACATCGAGAGACTGAAATTCTTGCCCATTCTTCCTTGCAAAACAGCTCGAGCTCAGTGAGGTTGGATGGAGAGCGTTTGTGAACAGCAGTTTTCAGCTCTTTCCACAGATTCTCGATTGGATTCAGGTCTGGACTTTGACTTGGCCATTCTAACACCTGGATACGTTTATTTGTGAACCATTCCTTTGTAGATTTTGCTGTATGTTTGGGATCATTGTCTTGTTGGAAGATAAATCTCCGTCCCAGTTTCAGGTCTTTTGCAGACTCCAACAGGTTTTCATCCAGAATGGTCCTGTATTTGGCTGCATCCATCTTCCCCTCAATTTTAACCATCTTCCCTGTCCCTGCTGAAGAAAAGCAGGCCCAAACCATGATGCTGCCACCACCATGTTTGACAGTGGGGATGGTGTGTTGAGGGTGATGAGCTGTGTTGCTTTTATGTCAAACATATCATTTTGCAATGTGGCCAAAAAGTTCGATTTTGGTTTCATCGGACCAGAGCACCTTCTTCCACATGTTTGGTGTGTCTCCCAGGTAGCTTGTGGCAAACTTTAGACGAAACTTTTTATGGATATCTTTGAGAAATGGCTTTCTTTTTGCCACTCTTCCATAAAGGCCAGATTTGTGCAGTGTACGACAGATTGTTGTCCTATGGACAGACTCTCCCACCTCAGCTGTAGTTCTCTGCAGTTCATCCAGAGTGATCATGGGCCTCTTGGCTGCATCTCTGATCAGTCTTCTCCTTGTCTGAGCTGAAAGTTTAGAGGGACAGCCAGGTCTTGGTAGATTTGCAGTGGTCTGATACTCCTTCCATTTCAAAATGATCGCTTGCACAGTGCTCCTTGGGATGTTTAAAGCTTGGGAAATCTTTTTGTATCCAAATCCATCAGTCATTTAGGACAACATTGGATCATTCAGAGATCCTCGCTGAACTTCTGGAGTGAGTTTGCTGCACTGAAAGAAAAGGGGCCGAATAATTTTGCACGCACCACTTTTCAGTTTTTTATTTGCTAAAAAAGTTTAAAATATCCAATAGATTTCATTCCACTTCACAATTGCGTCCCACTTGTTGGTGATTCTTCACAAAAAATTAAAATTTTATATCTTTATGTTTGAAGCCTGAAATGTGGCAAAAGGTTGAAAAGTTCAAGGGGGCCGAATACTTTCGCAAGCCACTGTAGATACATTAGGACCATAGTCAACAAAATAACATCAATGAGTGATAGTGGTGCTGTAACCCCTGGATAGGATCTGAAACACACCTAAGCATGTATATGGTACAAACCCTTGCCCTTTGCCCTTCACGACATTTCAAATAGACAGGGATGGAGCTATATGACCTAAATGGTCTTTACCTCATATAAAGTCCCAAACAGATATTCTGTTTCCGGAGCCTACACATGGTCGGAATTTCCAACAACAAGCTCCCATCAAACATATGTTGTCGGAAATTCCGACCGTGTGTACGGGGCATAACAATGGTCATAGGATTGCCGATGCTTACCACCCCAAAACTATTTAAAGGGGTGCCAGGGCAGGTGGGGTTAAAAGCGGCATTTTCTGTTCATAAGTAGCAGCTGGAATTTTTTTTTATTTTTTTGGTGGTAGGAGTACCGCTGCTAAATAAAAGATCCCTTCCTGCCTTTGTTTGTCAATAAACCAAGGGATCTGTCATTTAGCAGCGGTATCACTACCACTAAATGACAGATCTTTCACTTCTGTTTGTAAAAAAAGGGGCTGGAATCTTGGGTGACATTGTTGACCAAATATGGTGATGACCATATTTGGTCAGTGATGCCACCAATCCCAGCTCCTTTGCTTAGATTCCATAACGCTCGTACTGGCAAGCGCTCATTGTTCAGTGCAGCCACGTGCCTTGCTGACCAATGAGAAGTGCATTTGAGGCTTTATTTTCCAGTAAGGTGTCCCAGAAGAAAGACTCACTTCTCATTGCTCAGCATGGTCACATGGTCACACTGACCATTGAGCGCTTGCCATTGCAAGCATTATGATGGATACTACTGTACAGGGGCGGACTGACAACTCATGGGGCCCCCGGGCAATAGGAGATTATGGGGCCCCCAGGCAATCAGAGATTATGGGGCCACACAGTATACAATCACACAGTATACACACACACAGTATACAATCACACAGTATACACATACATGTACACACAGTATACACAGACATGTTTCTATTGGCTGAGAAGGTACTGGAGAGGTGTGGCAGCTATAATCTCTGTATTTTTAGACCAAAAGGATGTCGGTAATGGACATTCCAGAAACAGTTGTAAAAAAAAACACAGATTTTTACATACTGTCTCTGGTTTTACTGAGGCTGGCAACCCTGATGGGGCCCCCTAGTGGCCCGGGGCCCTCGGGAAGTGCCCGAGTGGCCGAATGGTCAGTCCGCCCCTGCTACTGTAACTTCGGGGACCACTACACCAGCAGCAGGGAGCATTATGGATGCAGTGGGGTCTGGAGGAGGATATCTGGAGTTACTTCACCTTTTCATTTTTCATAAAAAGGTGAACTTACTTTTTAAGGGTATCTGCGTATTGTTATACCGTATATACTCAAGTATAAGCCGACCCGAATATAAGCCGAGGCACATAATTTTACCACAAGAAGCTGGGAAAACGTATTGACTCGAGTATAAGCCTAGGGTGAGAAATGCACAGCTACTACAAGTGTAAAAGAGGGTCAGCAATGCCCATTTGCAGCCTCACTGTTCCCATTTGCATGCCTCACTGTGCCCATTTGCAGCCATAGGTCCCCCGAACTTCAAACTTGGTAGTTAAGGGTTCCTAGATGCCCCCTAGCTGCAGCCAAAATTTGGGGTTTCTGGACCCAAAGGGGCTCTTATTGGCTTATAACCTCCTGGACAATAAACTCTTTTTAATCTAATTAGGTTCAGTCACTTAGAAATTTGGCAATTACAACATGACTAATTTAGAAATCCAAGGAGCACAGTAACGTAGCAGAATCAGGGTAAAAAGAAAACATATATGTTCATAATATAAAACAAAACATAGTTAAAAAAAGACAACTGTTCTCCTGAAAGCGGCGATTACTTTGCAAATAGTTCTCTCAAGTGATGTTACAGCGATACATTTGCATTAATGTTGTACCATGAGACCATCAAAAAAACACGAGAAATCGATTATTCTTGCAGATGTTTTTATCACCAACATAACATGTTCCACGACATAAACGGGGAAATACAGAAGAAAGGCAGATGTGGGTAATTTGGAAGAAAGACATCAAAAGTTTCATAATGTCTGGAAAGGGAAAAAAAAAAGCCATTTGAACCTTAAGTTCATCTTTACATAACATTGCGTCTCAGGAAATGAGTACGCTTGGTAATAGCTGGGTAATATGGTTGTCATTTTGCATTGTGTGTTTAGACGCACTATATTGCTTGCTTCTGGCAATTCTTTGGAAAACAATAGAGGTGACCTTTCTTGGTTATAAGAGTTTCAATATATTGCTGGCTGGGCTTGTTCATGACAATGTCAAGCTGGTGGTAGAGTTTAAGGAGTGGTTGGAAGAGAAAGCACAGTCTGATCACCCAGAGGCCTCAGTCTGTCGAAAAATGAATGAAGGGGACCCTGAAGAAGATGATGCCCAAAAACCCTCCAATAGGTTGCTGTACCCTCTCTTATTTTTGTCTGGGTTCTACATGTTTGCAAGCATCGTGACTACTTTTTGGGGTGGTCCACCACAAACATCATTCAAGCTTACCCATGGAGAATTCATTCCATTGACAGTCCCCTCCAAGAATTTAGAAGCCACAGGAGAACCCACTGATACGGAGTACCTAATCTGGAGCCAACTCAAGGTTTCTTAGAAATATAAAAAAATGTACTTTACACCCCGGGTCCGGTGCTACTTTCCACTCCCTATAGCTATGTCTATATGGTAGTCCTACAGTGATTCCTTCCTTATTGGCAGTGGCTAGATATGTGCACTGTCAATAAATGTGTTTTGCTTCGTTCTGTTCCGTTTCGTATTAGCCATTAATTCGTATTTCCTGTGCTGTGCTCATTGAGGGGCTCCCACCATCCCTGTACTGTGCTCATTGAGGGGCTCCCACCATCCCTGTACTGTGCTCATTGAGGGGCTCCCACCATCCCTGTACTGTGCTCATTGAGGGGCTCCCACCATCCCTGTGCTGTGCTCATTATGAGGGGCTCCCACCATCCCTGTGCTGTGCTCATTATGAGGGGCTCCCACCATCCCTGTACTGTGCTCATTGTGGGGCTCCCACCATCCCTGTGCTGTGCTCAATATGAGGGGCTCCCACCATCCCTGTACTGTGCTCATTGAGGGGCTCCCACCATCCCTGTGCTGTGCTCATTATGAGGGGCTCCCACCATCCCTGTGCTGTGCTCATTGAGGGGCTCCCACCATCCCTGTGCTGTGCTCATTATGAGGGGCTCCCACCATCCCTGTGCTGTGCTCATTGAGGGGCTCCCACCATCCCTGTACTGTGCTCATTGAGGGGCTCCCACCATCCCTGTGCTGTGCTCATTATGAGGGGCTCCCACCATCCCTGTGCTGTGCTCATTATGAGGGGCTCTCACCATCCCTGTGCTGTGATCATTATGAGGGGCTCCCACCATCCCTGTGCTGTGCTGACTTCCTGGGTTTTTTAACTTTATCCACTTTCAGACCGGACCAATTTGCAGCCAAAGGACCAGGCCCCTTTTTGCGATTCGGCACTGCGTCGCTTTAACTGACAATTGCGCGGTCGTGCGACGTGGCTCCCAAACAAAATTGACGTCCTTTTTTTCCCACAAATAGAGCTTTCTTTTGGTGGTATTTGATCGCCCCTGCGGTTTTTATTTTTTGCGCTATAAACCAAAAAGAGCGACAATTTTGAAAAAAACACATTCTTTTTTATTTTTTGCTATAATAAATATCCCCCAAAAATATATAAAAAAACATTTTTTTTCCTCAGTTTAGGCCGATACATATTCTTCTACATATTTTTAGTAGGGGATAGTTTTATAGCATTTTTATTAATATTTTTTTTTTTTATTAGTAATGGCGGCGATCAGCGATTTTTATTGTGACTGCGACATTATGGCGGACACATCGGACATTTTTGACACATTTTTGGGACCATTGTCATTTATACAGCAATCAATGCTATTTAAATGCATTGATTCCTGTATAAATGACACTGGCAGTGAAGGGGCTAACCACTAGGGGGCAGTGTAGGGTTTAAGTGTGCCTAGGGGCGTGTTTCTTACTGTGGGGGGGGCGTGGCTGTCAGCTAGTGAATGCTGATCTCTGCTCCAATCACAGGGAGCAGAGATCGGCGTCACTAGTTGCTAGGCAGAACGGGGAGATGCTGTTTATTTCCGCATCTCCCCGTTCAGCCTTCCCGTGAGACGATCACGGGTGTCCCCCCGGCGATCGAGTCCGCGGGACCTGCGACCGGCCTCACGGGGGTCCCGACCGACACGAGCGTGCGCCGCTCCCGGCGCGTGCCCGATGGCACGGCGGAATCTTAAAGGGGACGTATATATACGCCCTTATGCCTGTCCGTGCCATTCTGCCGACGTATAGCGTCGTGCGCCGGTCGGGAAGCGGTTATCATAACGGATAATTAATTAATATTAACGAACATTCTTATTTTGTCCGATTCTGAATCTCCCATCGACTACCAGTACCAGTCTCCCACTCCCATATTAAAAAGGGTAATTTTCCCAACCCTCACTCAGCAGCAGAAGAAAACCTCTGATTGGTCAATAAAACACCAGTCACGTTTCACGTTTGGATCCGAAATTTGTAAACAAAATTTGGTATTTCGTACAAAATTCGGAAGCATAGCAAAAGATTAAAAGGTGCTGGGAGATATTTTGTTGCTGCATGTATTTTTTCAGGTTCCTCTGGTAGGATCCTGGTATCCTGCCAATGCCCCAGGTGTAGATGTAAGGGGGAAGAAGGCTACCCACGCATTCCAACTAAAGCTGGCCATACATCCATCTATTTCTTTCATTCAACCTATGGGCTGATCAAAAGAAACCTAACAAATTCCTCCATCCATGCTTAACAGGGCAGATGAAAGAATCTTCTGCTGCTTCTAATATATACTGACAGCTAGCGCCCCGACTGAAGGCACCTAATTGTACGATACCATTTGATGAAAAAGCAATTGATTATGCCTTATGATACACATAGCTTTGGCATACTAAGCGCAATCTTGTTAGGGTTCAGATGTACTTTAAGCTCATGAGCTCTGTAAGCAATAAGCATTTTAGAAGAGCAGTTAAAAATAGCCTGGTCAACAAATAACATGGAAGCCACCAGAATGGAGAAAGCAAAGAATAAATGTTTTTTTTTTTTTTTAAGTTTTTCGAATTGACTTACTTTCATTTTATTCTTCGTTCTCTATATAACCAGTACTGGAAATGTAAACAAATACACTATACATTCCCTTATGAAATGTGAAAATCCTAAACAGTTTAGAGGGATTCATATTCCTGAAATGCAGATTTCTTTTTACCAGTAAGTAGAAACCAAAGACTGTCAGTTGATTGTCTGTTGCAACAGCAAAAGAGGTTGGACTGGCACCCAATCACCATTCTTTAGCTACAAAATACGCTCTACTCTACTGTGGAGGACATAGCTCCCACTCCCCTTCTAGTGATCTAAATGTTAATGTGCCAAGTGTTTTCAATCCCTCTTAATGGAATGCTTCATCTGTAAGTTGCTTGATTGGAACCGACACCAATAATTAGGTGTATGGGATGGTCCAGAGGCATTAGAAATTCTACCTGGCTTGACCTCTATTAAATAAGGTTATTCATATTTGGAGCCCCCGGGATAGGAGTATTACTGAATAACAGATCTGAACGTTTTCCTTATACATAAATGTGAAAATTGGCATAATGCAGGAAGATCTTTCCCCGTGTTTACTTAATGGTGCAGAGCTGAGTAATTACTGTATGTCGTATACCAATATTTTTATTTTATTTGGATAAAGTAGGAAAATTTAGAACCCCAGTCAGATTTTCATTGCTGTCTGTCTCCATGCTATGTAGATTCACCGTCATTATTTGTCCTGGTAAAAACTGGGGCAGAAAGTAGAGTTGCCACCTCATACCTTTAAACCCAAACACATTTTGATTACACAGGTTCTGTGGCTGATTAAGGTGCTAATTAGGGCTCTTTCACACGGGGCGGATCAGTGCAGATCCGCCCCGTGGATATCCGCTTGCTCAGCGGGGATCGCCAGAGCGATCTCCGCTGAGCAGGAAGATGACAGGTCCGTCTCTGCACACAGCGCAGGGACGGACCTGTCACAGCACCGCTCTCCCCTATGGTAGATCGGGTGACGACGGACCGTAGAGTCCGTCGTCATCCGATCTGCTCTGCAGACGGATGGAAAAATAGGGTTTTCCTCCGTCTGCAGAAACGGACCATATCGGGCACGGACGAGATCGGGTGTCAGCGGATGTTCATCCGCTGACACCCGCTATCCCATAGGGATACATGTATGTCCGTTTTGCATCCGAAAACGGATGGATGAAAAACGGACATACGGTCCGTCCGTGTGAAAGAGCCCTTAAACTCACTTGGTACCTTATCTGCACTAAATTAGTCTCAGAACCTGTGTAATTCATATGCAAATAGTTCTCTCAAGTGATGTTACAGCGATACATTTGCATTAATGTTGTACTATGAGACCATCAAAAAAACCAGAGAAATCGATTATTCTTGCAGATGTTTTTATCACCAACATAACATGTTCCACGACATAAACGGAGAAATACAGAAGAAAGGCAGATGTGGGTAATTTGGAAGAAAGACATCAAAAGGTTTAAATCGATGAGGTGGCAACCCTAGCAGAAAGTGGTGGGAAACCCAAAATGTCACTGCTGCCAGTATAACAGGATTAGAGGGGAAATCATATGCCTCATGCAGACAGATGTGTGCCGTGGCATAAATTCCCCGACACATTTCCGGAGAAGCCCTAAGCACCAAGAGAAAGTGGCACATTCAGGGAGAAGCACAATGCGTAGTTGAGTCTCTTATGCCCCGTACACACGGTCGGAAATTCCGACCACAAAATCCGTCGGATTTTTTTCCGACGGATTTTGTCCGACACTGGTGTTGCATACACACGGTCGGACAAAGTTGTCGGAAAATGCGATCATTCTGAACGTGGTAACGTTCGTTGCGTACGACGGAACTACGTAGAGGCTAGTAGCCAATAGCTTTGGTCCCGTAATTTGATCTGAGCATGCGTGGCACTTTGTCCTTCTGAATTCTCTACACACAATCGGAAAAAGTCAGATTGGATTTTGTTGTCGGAAAATTTGAGAGCAGGATCTCAAATTTTTTCCGTCGGAAAACTCCGATGGAAAAAGTCCGATGGAGCCCACACACGGCCGGATTTTCCAACATGGTCCGATCGGACATTTTCCGTCGGAATTTCCGACCGTGTGTACGGGGCATAAGCCTTGTTTCCATGTCCTATGCACGAAAACATAGGAACTGGGGTGCAGAAAAATGGCAGCAGGAGCTCTGAAGTGTCAACATGTGAAATATTTGGCTGTAGCAGAAGGCAGTTTGTTGGCAAAGGGGTGGAGAGCGGAGAGCTGAGTGTCTGCAGGCAAAAGTAAAGCATGGTGGAGGTTCATTGCTTTGGGGCTGCATTTCTGCAAATGGAGTTGGAGATTTGGTCAGGATCAATGGTATCCTCAATGCTGACAAAATACAGGCAGATATTTATCCATCATGCCATACCATCAGGGAGGCATAGGATTGGCCCTAAATGTATTCTGCAGCAGGACAATGACCCCCAAACACGCAGCTAATATCATTAAAGCGGGGTTCCACCCTAAAGTGGAACTTCCGCTCATCGATACAGGTATTTGCACCAAATTCCGGGGATAGACTCCCACGGGAGTCTATGCCTCTTCCTGTCCCGCCACGCTGTCTGCTGGGACACACGCGGGTCCCAGAGACAGCGCGGAGCATTCCTATTGCATTGCGCGCCTCGCACATGCGCAGTAGGGAACTGGGAAGTGAAGCCGTAAGGCTTCATTTCCTGATTCCCATATGCAAGATGGCGGTGGCAGCATCCAAGGACCGAGGGGCGGTTCGGCCTTGGGTGCCGACATCGCTGGACCTTGTGACAGGTGAGTGTCCTTATTTTAAAAGTCAGCAGCTGTAGTATTTGTAGCTGCTGACTTTTAAAAAAAATAATTTCACCGGACTCCCTCTTTAAGAACTATCTTCAGCGTAAAGAAGAAGAAAGAGTCTTGGAAGTGATGCATTGGTCCTCACAGAACCCTGATCTCAACATTAATTAGTGTTAATTTCGTTGACGGCATATTTCCAGTGACGAAAACTAAAAGAAAAATACCCCAAATTTTCGTCCATTGCAGAAAACTATGATCAAAATCAATTCCATTTTCGTCAATGAACAAAAATGTGAGGGTGGGAAGTTTACCCACATGGACTTCTGTTTTCCTTGGAGCTCTGCCCGTAAAGCCCGTGAGTGCTTCCGCTCCATGAGAGCAAGGTAGTGAGTGGCGACCATAGCAGGCTTAGCACTGTGCAGCATTACAGGCATTGTCAGAAAACAGTCCTCAGTACTGTTCATTAAAGGCCTCCTCAGACCACCCAGAGCACTGTGAGTGTGTACATTACAGGCCTCCCCCCAAACCACCGTCCAGAGCACTGTCCATTACAGGCCTCCCCTCTGACCACAGTCCAGAGCACTGTCCATTACAGGCCTCCCCTCAGACCACTGTCCAGAGCACTGTGCATTACAGCCTCCTCTGTCCATCGGCAAGCAGAGCACTGTGCTTTACAAGCCTCCCCTCAGACCACCGTCCAGAGCACTGTGCATTAGAAGCCTCCTCTGTCCACCGGCAACCAGAGCACTGTGTTTTACAGACCCCTCCAGACAACCGTCCAGAGTACTGTGCATTAAGGACCTCCTCTGTCCACCGGCAACCAGAGCACTGTGCTTTATAATAGGCTTAAAAAAAGGTGGGCTCGGGACGCAGAGAACTGCATCCTGAGCCCATCCAGTTGTGTGACAATAGTAAATGAATATTCGCTATTGCCACTCTGATCCTATTCCCGGCCAATCAAGAAGCGTACTTTTAGACCCACCACCCGATTGTCTGAAAAGACAGGTGATCCTATTGGACACCTAGGAGGAAGAGGAAGGAGACGCATGGCAGATGCCCCGTGATTCAGAGGAGGAGGAGAGGACACAGAAGCCGCTGCCCGCCACCCGTAGGAGCCCACAACCCGCAAACTCGCTCGCCGTCTATAGGAGCCCACAACGCGCCCACTGCCCATATGGGCCCACAACCCGCCCCCTGCTCGTAGAAGCCCGCAAGTTGCCTGCTGCCCGTAGGAGCCTGCAACCCACAACCCGCCCGCCGCCCGTAAGAAGCTCACAACCCACCCATAGGAGCCCGCCGCCTGTAGGAACCCACAACCCACATGCCGCCCATAGGAGCCCGCAACCCACGACCTGCCCACCGCCCATAGGAGTCCGCAACCCACCCATAGGAGCCCGGCGCCCATAGGAGCCCGCAACCCACAACCCGTCCACAACCTATAAAAGGCAAGTGCCGGGTCTGACGACCGACCGACTTACCTAGAGCGGGGTGCCGTGGGACGACCAGGGGGGGTTGCCCCCCCCAAAAAAAAAACACCAGAGGCCACTGATATATACTGTATATAAAACATGCTAACAGGAGGAGAAAGCAGAGTGAGCAAGGGGCTGACCTCATCAGTCTTCTTCTGCTCTTTTTACTGCCCATTAAATGGGCTGGGGCTGGAGAAGAGAACATGCTTATGGTAGGGATGTGTATATCTCAAAAATGGGTAGCGAGAAATACAAATCCTTTGGCAGGTAAACAGCTCTCATATATGTATTTCATCTGTGATTGATCTGTGCATTTAGCAGTTTGCATTCAATTCAACTTTATAATAAACCAATATTTATAAACTCACACTAGAATTACATTGGATAATTACCCTGTATAACCACAATATACTGTACCATCTGCAGATATATCTTATCCAATCAGATATCACCTTTTACTGCCGCAACAAAGAAAGAAAATCAGCTTTGTTCCTCTAGCCCCAGAACAATTATAAATCTGAAGTTTGGCATCTAATAAGCGTAGCATGGCGCACATTATGTCAACGCTTGTCTCGGTACAGTTCAACCAGCGGTGCCGAAAAGTAATTAAGGGAAACAATCTGTTTGGAGCGGCAAAGTGCTTGGTTCTGCTAGGCAGATGTTTCTAAGCCAATATCAGCCAGTTATTATGGATGGCTCATGGTCAACTTTCCCCAACCCCCCCCACGTGGGCCATCAACATCTAAATCCCATCCGGCTAAATAACTCGGGTGATCTGATCCCCGTCAATCAGCCCAAAGCAATATAATTCTGATTCGCCTAAACCATCAATGGAACTCCCCCCCCCCCCCATCGTCGAAACAAATATGAGCCACCATCCACAAGACAACCCCCTGCAAGTCGGAAGATCACACGTGCAGCCTCGCCCAAACCAATCGAAACGCTTAGGAATCTAACCCCTCGCGCCTCCTTGCCTTGATGGTACTCCTGGTAACTTCTCCACGTTGAACCCCTTATCTCCACCCCACCCCCCCTACCCCCCACCCGCGAACAGGCGCTCACCTCCGGCTTAGGGAATAATGCCACCAAGTCAGTGGGGGACTCACTCCTTGCGGGCAAGATTGTTGCCTCATCCCATCGTGCGCCCCCCCCCCCCCCCCCCCGATGTTTCTAAGCCAATATCAGCCAGTTATTATGGATGGCTCATGGTCAACTTTTAGTAATTGAAGATCACTGTGCAAATGTTTTCTCTGATTCCTCCGGTCTCTTCAAGAAGTCTATCATAAGACCCTCCAGGGTTCTCGCAGATCCTCAATATGTTTGGCACTTTTTTTTTTTTATCTGTTCTGGCCCCTGATCCCTCAGAGATGCGGGGCCCTGGCATCGGAAGATGCGGCGCCTCGTTTGGCGTTCGGGAAATCGCACTCCAGGCTGAAGTAAACGGTTCTTATTACATTTTCCCACAGCAGCAGAAGAGACATTAGACTAAAGCCGCCACTCTTTATGGGACACATCAGGAAAACATCTGAGCGAGAGCCTTCAATCATGAACACTGCAGGATTTAAAAATGAATAAACTTCACATTGCGTTTCCCTTATTTATCCGTTATGCAAATTGGCCCGCAGAGTATGCACTTCACTGGCTGTGCGCAACATTACAGACCCTCTATTAGGTTTTGTGGAGCAACTCCAGGACTTTTCCTGGCTGCAAAGGGAAATCAAAAGAAATTACATAAACTGGGAGGATGCGAAGATCTCTGTGCAAGGCCTCATTTAAAGCTGAACTTCAGGAAAATATAAAGGCAGCTATGTAAACATTAATACATCATTAAGTTTATTTTTTTAAATGCAAGCAAGTGTAATGCCGCGTACACACGGTCGGAATTTCCGATGGAAACAGTCCGATGGGAGCTTTTCATCGGATTTTCCGACCATGTGTATGCCCATCGGTCTTTTTCTGTCGGAATTTCCGACGGACTTTGGATTGAGAACCTGTTCTTAATTTTTCCGATGGAAAACCTTTCTATTGGATTTTCCGATCGTGTGTATACAATTCCGACACGCAAAATTCCGACGCATGCTCGGAAACAATTCGACGCATGTTCAGAAGCATTAAACTTCCCTTTTATAGTGCAGTCGAATGTGTTGTATGCCGTGGTGTTATTGACCATCGGAAATTGGTCTGACCGTGTGTAGGCAAGACAGTTTGAGCGCAATTCCGTCGGAATTCCGATGGGAAAACCATCAGAGCTTTTTCCTACGAGAATTCCGACCGTGTGTACGTGGCATTAGAATAGGATTCTAGGTAAATGTAGTTTTTGTAATCAGAGGAGCAGTGATCATTTGCTCCGTCTGTTTATGGTTTCACAGGATAGGAGTTTGATTATTTCCTCCTGTCTCTGAGAGAAGCCTCCAGAGCTTAGGGCGGGAAATTAAGATCACTGGCCTAAATATTTACTAGGCCCTGGCCTATCCCTGGGTTGGTGTGCCTTGGGGAGATGGGCTGCCTGCCCCTAAAACACATCTGGACTGAATGCTGGACTTGTCTATCAAGGGATCGGGTCTGAGGATGTAGCTGCTCTATGACTTGTGAGTAGAGACCCTGACTGACTGCTTATAACACTGTAATCCAAGAGACCTGCCTCATGGTCCCCAGCTATGAGACATCAACTATTCAGGAGCTATTTCATGGTCCCCAGCTATGAGACATCAACTATTCAGGAGCTATTTCATGGTCCCCAGCTATGAGACATCAACTATTCTGGAGCTATCTCATGGCCCCCGGCTATGGGTCTTCAACTATTCTGGAGCTATCTCATGGTCCCTGGCTACGAAAAACTTCAACTACTCTGGAGCTATCTCATGGTCCCCAGCTATGAGACTTCAACTTTTCTGAAACTATCTCATGGTCCCTAGCTACGAAACTTCAACTACTCTGGAGCTATCTCATGGTCCCCAGCTATGAGACTTCAACTATCCTGGAGCTATCTCACGGTCCTCGGCTATGAGAAAATAGACTTCCCTTTATTTACTACGCCCTGGCCAATCCCTGGGGTGGTGTGCCTGAAGCCTTGGGGAGCTGGGCTGCCTGCCCCTGAAACACATCTGGACTGAATGCGGGACTATCAAGGGATCGGCTCTTTTAGAAGCCAATCATTGTGTGGCTGAATTATGATGGTACAGAGAGAACAAGTGTCCTTTTATCTAGAAGTGATTCACAGGATGCCTTTCTGGATGTATCAGTGGTGCAACTGAAGACATTTTATTGAACCTCAAGGTGAATTACTAATACACACGATCAGAAATTCGGCCAGCAAAAGACCGATAAAAGCTTTTGGTCAGAAAATGCGACCGTGTGTATGCTCCATCGGACTTTTGCTGGCGGAATTCCAGCCAGCAAAAGATTGAGAGCATGTTCTCAATTTTTCGTTTGGAAAAAATTCCGATCGGAAATTCCGATCATCTGTAGCAATTCTGAGGCACAAAATTCCTACGCGTGCTCAGAAACAATTCGACGCATGCTCGGAAGCATTGAACTTCATTTTCTCAACTCGTCGTAGTGTTGTACGTCACTGCGTTCTTGGCGGTCGAAAGTTCAGCAAACTTTTGTGTGACCGTGTGTATGCAAGCCAAGCTTGAGCGGAATTCCGTTGAAAAAAACATCCAAGATTTTTCTGATGGAAAATCCACTCGTGTGTACGCGGCATAAGTGTCAGTTTCTTCTATCTTTTTGCTATGTCCTGATGCTAAACCAACTGTAACTGGGCTTGATACTTTACTGAAGTCTCTTGAAGTCTCTTTTGTGTTGAAACCTGTTTGAGCATCCAAGGAAATCCAGGATGCCCACACTTTGGAAATCAGTGCTGTTGGAATCCTTGGAAACTTTACAGTAGTGGCGGCTGGTGCTCCAAAAATTTTTTTGGGGGGGGCGCAAAAAAATTTTCAAAAAAAAATCATCAATTGCAGCTACTGTGCCCATCAAACGGTGCCACTGTGCCATCAAACGCTGCCACTGTGCCATCAAATGCTGCCACTGTGCCCTCAAATGCTGCTACTGTGCCCATCAAATGCTGCCACTGTGCCATCAAACGCTGCCCCTGTGCCCTCAAACGCTGCCACTGTGCCATCAATTGCAGCCACTGTGCCATCAAACGCTGCCACTGTGCCCATCAAACGCTGCCAATGTGCCATCTAATGCTGCCACTGTGCCCTCAAATGCTGTCACTGTGCCATCAATTGCAGCCACAGTGCCAAACGCTGCCACTGTGCCCATTAAACGCAGCCACTGTGCCATCAAACGCTGCCACTGTGCCATCAAATGCTACCACTGTGCCCATCAAACGCAGCCACTGTGCCCATCAAACGCTGCCACAGTGCCATCAAACTCTGCCACTGTGCCCAAACGCTGCCAGTGTGCCCATAAAATGCTGCCAGGGTGCCCATCATATGCTGCTAGTGTGCCCATCAAATGCTGCCAGTGTGCCCATTAAATACTGCCAGTGTGCCCTTGAATGCCCCCAGTGTAACCCCCGCCGGCTTATAAGCACCACCCCCTCCCTCCCAATAATGTCTGGGAGGACATCAAGGAAAGGCAAACGTTCCCTTGGCACTGTAAGGGGGCCAGAAACAAATGTGTCCACAGGCAAAGGTGGACGTGGTGGTCAGTCCTCAGGCAGGGCATAATTTCCTCTGTTTAGTGAGTTTGCCCGTGCTATCCAGCCACAGCATGCAGAGGAGGTGGTGGACTGGCTTACTAAACCTTTCTCATCCTCCTCATCCTCTGTCACACAAGCAGAGACAAATATCCAGTCCCCTGTAGTTGCCAGAGTTGATAAACCTGCCTCCTTGTCCACATCTATTCCTGCCATAGCCCCAACATCAGCCATTGAGGAGTCAGCTGAGTTATTTGACCACAGCGTCAGTCCCTTGCTCCTTGATGATGCCCAGCCATTACTGGATTTAGATGTTGGTTCTGAGGTTGAGGATGACAGGAATATAATCCTAGAGAGAGGGAGGAACAAATTGGCATTCATGTTCCCCAAGCCGCAGCGTATTGCCAAGTTGTCTCCAGTGGTAATGATGAAGATGGAAGAGATGGAGATGATGATGATGATGACGAGGTCACTGATGCGACTTGGGTGCTAGATAGAGCAGAGGAGGAAACTAAAAGGTGAGGCGACATCAAGAAAGAGTAGAGAGCAGCCACCCTATTCCATCACTTTCTGCAGCTGTTATCTCCCGACCCACTCCCCAAAGCTCAGCTGTCTGGGCCTTTTTCAGCACATCTGCAGCAGATTGCACTGTCGCTATCTGCAAACTGTGTCTCATGCACATCAAACATGGAAAAAACACCAACCATTTGGGTACCACATGCTTAACAAGCCATTTAACATCCAACCACTCAGCCCATTGGCAAGAGCAGCTAAAAGCCCCACAAAAGGGACACAAATCTGTCCCTCCTCCTTACCCACTTCAGTCTGCCCCTGCAATACCGAGTCATTACCTCTCAGCAGCCTCTACTGACAGGGATGATGGTATAGCACAGGGTGTCCCAGGTCCTAGCAGCACACCACTAGCTGTAGACGGTAGCCAGCAAATTTCTCTGCCCCATCTGCTGCAGTGGAAAAAAAAAAAAGTCCCTGCCACCCACATGCCCAGTGTCTGAATGCAAGCTTGTGAAAGCTGTTGGCTCTCCAACTTCTGCCTTTCAGCCTGGTGGATTCTGCCCCCTTCTGTGAATTCACACAATGTGCTGTACCACAATGGCAGGTTCCCAGTCGCTACTACTTTTCACGTAAAGCTGCTCCATCTCTCTACCATCACGTGGAAGGGAATGTTCTGGCATTGTTGGGCAAGGCAGTCAGCTGTAAAAAATCCACCTTACTGCTGACACGTGGTCCAGCAGGCATGGGCAGGGACGATATATTTTGTTCACAGCACAATGGGCAATGCTGCTTGCAACTCGAAAGGATGCAGGACAGGGCTCGGTGCTGCAGCTTTTTGTGCCCCCACATCTCCATAAGGCTGGTGGTGATGATGCCAGACCTATGAGCTCTACCCCCTCCTCCCCCGCCACCTCCATGCCCTCCTCTGCAGAATTGTCTTATGAATATCAGGGATGTGGAATCTCTGCAGGACTTTGAGGCTGTCTAGCTTTGAGGGTGTTCAATCATTTCATCTGGAAGAATGTTTTTGGTATAGATTTCATGGGCACAATTAACACCCAAAGACCAATTTTTCAGCACCTGTTTGACAGGTTCATACCAGGCCCTATATTGGAAGGATTTTTTTTCACTTTTATGCTTTCACTTTAAAAATCAAAAAATCACTGTTTGTTTAAAAATTACGTTTTTCACAAACTTTTATTTTATTGATACATGTCCCCCAGGGCAAGATCCGGACCCCTACAAGCATTGTATGCCCAATTACTTGCATATAAGCCTTCTGGTGCGAACCAAACAGGGGTCCGTTCGGCCCATCCCTATTAGACACCATGCTGCACTGGGAACACCTAAATGAGGATTTCCTTTTGTACAAGCCCTGCCTGCTGCGTCATGTGATTATTTTATTAATATTAACACTTGTACAGTAGTACTCACACTGGGAGAGAGAAAACCAGCACTAGCAGGCAATCGGGCTGGGTGATAATGAGACATATGAGCTCACCAGGGTGTTGATAACGAGTTGTCGTTAGGAGCACCTTCTTAAATTGACAGGACTAATCTGAGTACCACATGAGCACATCCTGTAGCCAGTCTGTGGGAGCCAGAATTATCGTTGGTTGGTAGGGGATCCAATCACTTATTTTACTCACTGAACTGCAACTCCACTTATAATATTTGTATCATGAGTTTTTTCTGGATTTTTGGTTGATATTCTGTCTCTATCATTAAAAATACACCTACAATAAAAATTATAGACCCTTCATTTCGTTGTAAGTGGGCAAACTTACAAAATCTGCAGGGGATCAAATAATTATTTTCCCCACTGTATGTCAGTGGCGGTACTCAGATTTACCCTTAAACTTTTCCAATAAAACATATTCCAGCTTTAATTTTTACCCTGTACATGTATAGGAACAAGTCAAATTATTTTTCACAAATGCTAAATTTTAAATTTGGATTTTCACGTTGAACTTGTGTTTGCAAACATATGAACCACTAAAAATTTCTCAGCCATGTACCAATTCATAAATTACACATGATAATTTTTTTTTTCATTTTATTTCAGATTTTTCTCACCTTATTTGCATTTTACATTTACTCCCCTTTGTCATTTCTGCATGTTGCTCAGTAATGACACAGTGATGTTCTGGAATGTTAGCCACACATTAAATACATGCATGACCAGAGATGTTGTACAGTAAAATAAATTAAAAAAGAAAAAATCTATTTTTTTTTATTGAAAAATGGCACTTATATCCATTAATTTGATCATTAGATCAAATGTCAGAATAAAAAACATAATTGTATATGAAAACTACGAAATAATTTAGATTTAATGTAAAGTTAAAAATAGAAATTGTTGGTTTCAATGTAGCTGTTATAGACAGTTTAATGAACACATAACTTCATAAGGTAATGTACACATTTTGTATGTGGTTATCCCTGCTAAGGATTGCGGTAGCCGCACTATACAATTGCAGTTTGTGATTCAGGCTGGCTTTATACCCATTCACTGTGGAAATGTATGGTACAGTAGTTGCCAATAGACCTGCATTGCAGCGCACCAGAATGCACATGCCATGTGTTGTAGAGAGCTGCCTTTAAATAAAAGTATGCAGGTCTAGTATTTGTTCCCTTGCTATGGAGCCCATGCTAAATGAATTTACTGTTTTAAAGTGGTTTTAAACCCTTACAAACCACTTTGGCCTACAGGTATGCCTAGATTAAAGCTTACCTGTAGGTCCAAGAAATATCTCCTAAACCTACATGGTTTAGGAGATATTTGCCAAAAGACAGGCACCGCTGTCTACGGCGCATGCTGTCTACGGCGCACAGGCGCACTGAGCGCGCCGCTGTTAACGGCGATATGCCGCGAGTGGCGACTCCCGTGGCGAGTGACGTCATTGCGGCTCCTTCGAATGACAGCGCCGGAGCAGCGAGACCCACCAAGAAGATGGAGGCTCCGTACACAAGGGGACAGCGGTGACTTTGCTGGCTCCTGTGTCAGGTAAGTGACACATAATGGACTACTATGCGATGCATAGTAGTCCATTATGCTTTACCTTTGCAGGGAAACAAAGAGGAAGTAAACCCATCAGGGTTACTTCCGCTTTAAAGAGACCCTGTCACCAGACTAATAATTTGATATGCATTTAATGTAAAAGCTTCCCTTGTGTAGACATCCGAAACCACTGAGACTACTACTAAGCACCACCATCTTGGATGTGATGCAGCCCCAGAAGACTCAGAGCTGTCACTCAAATGAAACTGTATAGAAGTCCTCATTTCTTCCTCCCAGCAGATATATAAAGGTCATGTAGGGAGATGAGGGGTGGTGGAGCTGGGCCTGCACAGACAGTAATTAGACACTTTCAGAGGAGCAGAGGGCTATGACGTGCAAAGATAGAAGAGACTGTGCTACAGAATTGATTCCTCCTGGAAGAGTCAAGCAAATTCAGAGACAACCCATTTATTTAGAGCCCCTTCACACCTATACATTCTGTTGCAAAATATTCCTTGCGTTGAATTAAGGTAGTCAGTTCATGTGAATAGGCTGTCCGTACACGGCAACTGAAAGAAAACTAAAGCTGCACCTTTTTTTGTTAACCCAACTTTCCCCTTGCATTGAGCATACTTGTGCACTGAGGAGTTACTCTAAATGCAAGAGCTCTGGGTTGCTCTAAGGCCACTTTCCCACTGAAGCGCTTCTAAACTGCCAGTAAAAACACTGAGCGCTTTTGAAGAGCTTTTCAGGCGCTTTTGAAGAGCTTTCCATTCATTTCAATGGGGAGGGGAGTTTTTCACAGCCCTGCCAGCACACTGCCCCAGTGTGAAAGTGTTCATTGATTTTAATGGAAATACGTTTTCGTGAGCTTTTTAGGCGCTGTTTTTAGCGTGAAAGCGCCTGAAAAGCACCTCAGTGTGAAAGTGGTCTAAGTGCATTGCTGTGGGTTGCATTATCACAACACATAGGTGTAAAGTCAGTGTAAAAATTTGTGGAAATCAAGTGGGACAGTTCTAAAAAAAAATCCAGTCCTGGAGAGAGCAGGGCTTTTCGATGTAGCGACCTGGGGTTTAGTCAGGGAGCTCCTTGCTAAGTCCTTTGTCAGGTGTAGCTACTGTAGTTAATTGCTAGGGATGATTTCTTCCTAAGTTTGGCCTGGTTGTACTTTCCTCTTCAACAACTTGGTGGCCCGGCACTTGGAGGTATTAAATTGAGAAGGACAACTCAAGGTCAGGTTATGGGTATATGGGGTATCTCAGCCAATGGGCAGGGATTTTGTTGAATTCCTTGGCCTGTTGGGAGAGCTTATATATCCGGGGGAGGTCAGGTGATCCAGGTTCTTGTGTGCCACCCGGACCGCCATCTGGGTGGATGTGTGTCGTTCTCCCCGGGCTGCTAGGCCGGAGATTGGGCCTATAACGGGGACATAAGGCTGCCAGGGTGTGTGAGGGCCTATCCTGAAGTAAGAGGGCAGCGCAGGGTTGGGACTGTGGCTTGCAGTCCAACCAGAAGTGATGGTTCTGTCGGCCGGAGAACCTGTCAGCGGTCAGAGGTAGAAGGAAAGTTGTCACCACGAAGGGACCAATCGCCTTTACCAGGGACCACAGTGAGTAACTGAAGCAAGTACCGGAGAAGTATTCTCACCGAACGGGCACGGTGGAGAATCGGGAAACTTCAGGCGGTGATAAAGTCAGGGACCCAACCAGCGGAGGTGACGCTTGCAGAGCAGCCTTGTGTTCCAAGCTAGGGACCGAGCTGGTCAGCAGGGGTGAAGCTTTAATGTATCTGAAGTGCCAAGCCAGGGACCCAGCAGGGAAGCGTGGTTGATGCTTGAGGGACATACCACAGGAAAAGCCATGAGGAGCTCACGAGATTCAGAGTAGTGAATCAGAGGGTCCAGTGAGAGGCCAGGAACTCAAGGGGGCTGAAGAACTACAAGGAGAAGTTGTAGTACAGCTGAGAGAACTGTTATTTAGGAACTGTTTAAGTACTGTTAGCATAGGAGACAGCAAATATAATGTGCAGAAGTGGCACCTCGCTGGGGCCTTTCCTTGTATGGCTGTCCTCCTGTTAAAGTCTCGGAGTCTACCAATTGAAATTACAACTACTTAAGGGTGTCCTGGCCCTAACCCTCTTTCCCTTGCAAAATATAAAAAGGATGGTCAAAGAAAAAAAAACTCTTTTACATACAAGAAGTGTCTGACGCCCAATGACTTTTATCACCTAAACACCCACTATGCCTCACAACCCACCACATATTGAAGGATGTCAGTTATCTTTGGCCTTGAAGGTGCCCATTAGACTTGAAGAGATTCTGCTACATCTGCATAGGGGCATTGGTTTTCCAGATATGGTCTAATTGATGCAGAAACTCAAGTGAACCAGGGCTGGAGCGTAAGGTGTCGCAGCCAGTGTTGGTCATCTTACTTTAGAAAAGTAATTAGTTAAGTTACAAATTACTTCTCCCAAAAAGTAATTGCGTAGTAACTCAGTTACTACATTGGAAAAGTAATTAGTTACGCAGCAAAGTAACTGACTTTTTTTAAAAATATTCTATACGTGTAACTAAGGGGCGGGTCTAGTATTACTGTAACCAAGGGGCGCATTTATTATTATTGTTATATATCGTGTAACCAAGGGGCTTCTCTATTACTCTAACCAAGGGGCAGATCTGTTATAGCGTGTAAGCAAGTGGCGGGTCTATTATTATTATATCGTGTAAGGGGCGGATGGCTACAGAAGAGGGCGAATGTTAAATTAATGGGCAGAGCTCGATATATAACAATAATAATAAATGCGCCCCTTGGTTACAGTAATACTAGACCTGCCCCTTACTTACAAGATAGACGCCCCTTGCAGAGTAGCACGAGGATCAGGAGCGTGCGGCATCGCCTCGTACAATTACATGTTAACTGCACCTGCGCGGTGTAGAGTTCACTCAGAGCTGTTTAGGTTCGGCAATTTTCGGAAGCTCCGTAGTCCTTCGTACTGCGCAAGCCCTGCTTATCCGGCGGGGGAACTTTTTCGGCAGGACACTGGAATTACACTACTGCCATCTAGTGGCGGTAGATGTAATTGGGGTAACTAAGCCAAAGTAATGGGAACTGAGTTACCATGAGGGGAAAAGTAATCAGTTAGATTACTAGTTACCCTCTAAAGTAACTGCGTTAGGTAACTCAGTTTATTTTAACTCAGTTACTTACATCACTGGTCGCAGCTCTTTATTTTTTAAGGTTAGTACATTTGGATCTGTACAATGTCCATAGGTCGAAGCAGCACATACTGATTTTTTTTCAATGCACCTAAAATAGAGTATTCAGATATCTAAAAGTTTCAGAAATTGGTGGCCTCTGTTCTATTTCAGCAACTGCTCCCCATGACCAACCTCCTTCCTGGAATCTATTTCTATTGGCCATGTGTGTTTACTTTACCTGCTGACTCAAAGCCTAACTTTCATTTTGCAGAAAACCTCCTCTTCAGCATCTTCTAAAAAATAAATTCATACACTGATCTGAGATGCTCCTATTTCCCATACTTCATTGGGCACAATCACACGATTGGGGTGCGGTGTTTGCCAGAACAACAGAGAAAAAAAGCCTGTGGGTGCTTATTTCAGATGATTACAAAATGAGCAAACATAGTGGCCGGCAGTGGGGAAAGGGAATATAATTATGCATCACTAGAGGGATCACCAGCACAAGGAAGGATATATAGATCTTTGGAAATACCTTCTTTAGAATACAAGGGTTGATTTACTAAAACTGCAGAGTTCAAATACAGGTGTAGCTGTGCATGGTAGCCAATCAGCTTCTAGCTTCAGCTTGTTTAAGTTTTGACAAAAAAAAAATGGAAGCTGATTGGTTTTTTGGTTTTATGCAGAAATGCACCAAATTATGCACTCTCCAATTTTAGTAAATCAACCCCACTGTGTCAAGTTTTGGAAACCTCTCTAATGCCCCGTACACATGGTCGGATATTCCGATGGAAAAAGTCAGATCGGATTATGTTGTCGGAAAATCCGATCGTGTGTAGGCTCTAGCGGGCTTTTTCCGTTGGAAATTTGAGAGCAAGATCTAAAATTTTCCGACAACAAAATCCGATCTGACTTTTTCCGATCGTGTGTAGAGAATTCCGACGCACAAAGTGCCACGCATGCTCAGAAGAAATTTGGTGACGAAAGCTACTGGCTACTGGCCTCTACGTAGTCCCGTCGTACGCTTCGGATGTCACCTTGTTCGGAACGATCGGATTTTCCAACAACTTTGTCCGACCGTGTGTTGCACACAAGTTTCAGACAAAATCCGTCGGAGAAAAACAGACGGATTTTGTGGTCAGAATGTCCGACCGTGTGTACGGGGCATTACAAAAAAAAGATACTGATGAGGTAGAACATGTCCAGAGACGGGAGACATAAATGGTGAAAGGTCTGAAATATATCAGGAGAGACTGCAGGAACCAATTCAGGAGAGACTGCAGGAACCAATTATGTACACTTTGGAGGAAAGAAGGGAAAGGGGGCACATGACTGAGCCTTTAAATACATGAAGGATGAGAATAAGATTCAGGAGGGCAGGATTTTCAATATGAAGATCACGAACATGGGGACATGACCTCCAACTAGATGGTGGGAAGTTCAAAGCTAACCTTAGAAAGTATTATTTTACGGAATGAGTAGTTCATGCTTGAAATAGGAATGAGTTTGGGTTGTCAAGGACATTGACCTAATATGGTCGTGTGGCCATAATAGGGGCAAACATAGGTTTGGACAAAATCCAAGCTGATTCCTAGCTTGGAACAGACTTTCAACAGTAAATTAGTCAACAGTAGGTGAATGAAAATATTGGACAAGCATAGAGCTATAAAAAAGTTTTTAAAATATTTTAAAAAGGGCAGACTTAATGAACCATTTGGTCTTTTTCTGCCAGCACTCTTCAAATTGTCTCAGTTCTAGGCAATGTCCTTATCCAAAATGAAAACAGATAGTTCAAGGTAATTATTGGAACGACTGTCTCCCTTTACTTTATCGATAAAGAGCTAACAAGGAGAGGGAATTTTCCTAAAATATTAATTTACAGTAGTTGCCTTTTTAAATAGCTCAGCCATGTTCAGGTGTGTTTCTGACTCACCAGGCCACAAATATAAAAGAGTAAAAAAGGGCTCCTCCTAGTACTTTCTTAATCCTCTGATCTGTAATTTTTGTTTCTCTTGGAAACCTTCCGATTTTTTGGTTTCTGCTGTTTGCCACCTACCATGATCTGTGCCTATGGATCAACTCTGCCTGAACACAACCTGCCCAAAATCAGATTGTGTTTGGCTTTGGGGCTTCACTCAATTACTTCTTTGCAGGAGTATTAAGTAAAGACCAGACACTCTTGGAATAAAGTTTACTGTACATTTATGACCATTATGGAGAGTATCCAATACAGTTGTATAAGGTATGTTTGGAGTAGTGAGTATCAGGAACAATTTGCTACTCACCTTTATTGTTTATTGACTGGACAGGAGTGTTTCTGTCTACTGTTGTACAGCTAAGTGCATTTTGGTTCAGTAAGAAGACCTGTAAAAGCATTAACTGCTAAGATTAATAATGAAGGTAGATGTAAACCCTAACTGGGTGTCATTTAGTTTACTTAAGCACTGTTAGCAAGATTTACTAAAACTGCTGCACACAGAATCTGGTGCAAATGGGCATAGTAACTTATCAGCTTCTAACTTCAGCTTGTTCAATTAAGCTTTGACAATAAAACCTATGAGCTGTTTGGTTACTATGTACAGCTGAAACAGATTTTGCCCTTTAGTTCCCATAAAATATTGTTCAAATTGTATATTGCACCCATTCTCAACCAGGGTTCAATGGAGCCCCAGGATTCCTCCAGGGGTGGCTAGGAGTTCCTTGAGCTGTAACTAACTGACCTCCCAACTGTTGGTGTCTGCATAGTTCCATATCCATTGCCACTTGGCAGAGCCAGCAGTATGGCGGCATGGGTGTAATTCTGGCCACCCCTGTAAGGGTGTGCATTCTTCCTACTTACAACCACCAATGTGAGGGTCATTTCCCCAATGACCCTAAATCTGTTCATCTTACTAGGGGTTCCCCGAGACCTGAAAATAATGTCAAGGGCTTCTCAGAGGTGAAACGGTTGAGAAAGCCTGGTATATTGTAAATTCCACCCTTCTTTTGCATCTCAGTGCAAGTGGTGTTTTCCAGTCCCCCTTCAAGCACCTCCTATCTACATGCACTTGGTCCATTATCTGCTGCACATCATTGTCTTGAACCAGTTTAAGGCTGGTTTTACACTACAGTATTGCGAATTGGATTCGGGTTTCCCCGCATCCAATTTGCACAGTAGGAGATTGTGACCGGCTCTCTGTGGAGCCGGTTCACACATCTCCGCAGTGGTTCCCGTCTAAATTGCACAGGAGCCCTGTGAGTTTTTTGGTCTGTTTCAGGTCAGAATTCATCCCCAAATTTGGGCTGAAATTGGACCTGAAACGGTGAATGGAGACGCACCGGACTCCTGCTGTGAGCCGCTGCAATCTCCAGTGTGAACCCTGCCTTATGGTGGTGGACCATGCCTGCGCATTGTGTGTTCTCATGGCAGCTTGCATTCTCAAGGGTACTTGTGACAGGTTAAATATGCAGGAGCACAATTGCGAGAACAGAACATGCATGAACAAGGCCCTTCATGGCAGGATCACCAGGTATTAATGAAGGCAGTAAATTTAAAATGAATAAAAACAACTTTTTAAAATGATATTAACATGTTAAAGCTTAAAGGGTAACTCCACTTTCATGGGGGAAACAAAATAACAAATAAAGAAAAAATAATATAGCACAGGGCTATATGAGCTACTAGCCAGGCCTTAAGGGTTACTCGCCACCAGTTGTCCAGCTCCTCGCCAGCCCTTATTTTCCACTCGCAAAATGCGAGTAGGCGAGTGGTAAATTTGAGGGCTGATATAGCATATATAATTGCGACACTAATCATATTGTAATTGAATGTTATTAAAAACGACCTCTCCTTTTCAATCTGCAGCCACTGTCATTTTCTGAGAACGCATTGCAATATGGCTACCTGGAGTTGTTCTGTACACAGAGTGTGTACTGACCACTCCCCAGAAACATAATTTCCGGCTTGTGTGATTGGCTCACCAATTTTCACAGAAGTCTGCCTAAGATACAAGTCAGATTTCAGGCATCCCCTGCAACAAAAATTTCATTTTTGGAGAGATACTTTCAATAGGAGGACGTCTAAAGGGATGCAGGCCGAGCAGATTCCCTCATTAGTATATGCAGCTTCACACCTGAAGTTAATTACGAAACCACTCCCATTAGACCCACTGAATACAGAGGCACAGACAAACACACATGGATTAATTCAGAATAACAAAAGGTAGGAATCTGCAACAAAGGTTGTTGTAATCCTTGCAATGTACATAGATTACCCAGAGGGGAATGTTTTTTTTTTCCTCAACAAAAGTTGAGTTATGCTTTAAATAAGAGAAGGAAATAGGAAATACCTAAAAAAAAATGGATTTTTAGGGCAATTTGTAGAAAATAGAGATTGTGTATATATTCTTAAAAAGATTGAAAATGTATTGATACAATTTTAAACATGATAAAACATTTACCAAAGTCTGAAAAAAAACATACAAAATGTACATATATCATAATACAGATGATATCACAAATGGCATCACCCCACTACACATAAAATACCATCCATGAGCTGAATGAATGATGGTGGGCAGTGGGAATATCCAACGCGTTTCGATAAATATGTATGAAAATATAATCTTCTTCAGGGAATGATTTCACTTCTGAAAGTACAAAGTAAAGTATAAATACAGGTTGAAATCCCCATAAACGAATATGGGACATAAAGAACATTTTAAATATTTGCAAGATTCAAAACTTACATATCAGTATATTATTGCAAGGGGCATTCCTTCAACCCTAAAGGTCAGCCTTCAAGTCTGCAGAAAATCCGTCTTTCATCACATATAGGGGTCATGGAATACATCCCAACAAGGCACCAAAAATACATGGAACAGGGGGAGACCTAACATTTTTCAATTGGAAAAACTGGGAAAGCAGGAAAAATGGAGTTGTAATAATTCATATGTCACAATATGGATGTAAGTATAAGTAGTTACGCACCTCCCAGGGGCTTCCCCCCAACCACCAAGGAAAAAGGGGGAGCTGATCCTAAACCAAAGAGCTAACCAGTCCTATGGAAAGGGAAACCCTAAAAAGGGGAATTTATACCCAATCTATACCCAATTTATACCCAATCTTAAACGCTTTAAATAAGATTTGATTGGGTGTAGTTATAATTTAATATTTACATAAGGCTTTATACAATGTCTTTTTCTAAAAAAAAAACTAAAATAAAATATATATATATATTTTTTTTAAATAGATAATAATGGTTTACAGGTAAAATTCTTTCGCGACACAACATTTTAAAATGTTAACCCTGAAGTCCGATATTGAAGGATAGATCTATGAACATTTCTAGAAACATCACATTTGTCAGAGCCAGATTCACCTTTCCTGTTGTAAATCTTATTCCTTTGTCCTTCGTATGCATTTGTAAGGCATCCGTGGAAGCTCAGCGTGTTAATATATGTGTACTCCGGGGCTGCAATGAATATGTAAATACATGACAATTATGTCATTTTTCATGGTAACACACGGTAAAGGTTTAATATTGTTTGGCTATTCTCTGAAGCATGGCATCAACTGACATGAAACAAAATGATTTGCTAATATTATTATTGTTGAGTAATAGCCCAACTCATTATTGTCCTTCTATAAACCATTAGCACTTTTGTTTAAATAGTTTGAATGGAAATGTCTTGTTTACGGGCGAGATCGGTTCCTTTTGAAGCCAGGAGCATTGTGGGTTTATGAGAAACAGTGGGGTACCTTTCCATGCATGGGAAAATGCCTTTTGCTCTGGGCTAAAAAAAAAAAAGACTCCTTTGTGATTTCATTAGCTCTTTCTTTGTGTGGGCTGTAGAAGAATAAGGTTGAGCCTTAAGAATGTGGGCAAAGAAAAAAAAATCACATTAAAAAAGGTTCTGCGTTTGATGAATTAATTTCCCTATGTAAATCGCTGTTATGCACGAGGATAAGCGGAAGCATGACATTAAATGAAGTGCAGGCGATCCTATGTAGATCTTTATTAACACCTGGCGGTTTATAGATGAGAGTTGGAAAAGGACGATTCTTTGTAACAAGTCACTTATATTGCTTGTCAAAGCCAACTTTTAAATACAGACAAACAGAAGCAAAAATGTATATTTTAAAATTAATGAATATTTTTAAATTATAAAAAAAAAATGGTATTATTATATTATTATTGTTATTAATATTATTACTAATATTGGTATTATTATTAGCAATATTACTATTATTATTATTATTACCATCATCATCATCGATATTACAAATATTATTATTATTATTAGTAGTAGTAGTAGTAGTATTGTTATATTATTATTGTTATTAATCATATTACTAATATTGGTATTATTATTATTATTATTATATATTATTATTATTACCATCATCATCATCGACATTACCAATATTATTATTATTATTATTAGTAGTAGTAGTATTGTTATTATATTATTATTGTTATTAATAATATTACTAATATTGGTATTATTATCAATATTACTATTATTATTATTATTATTATAATTATTAATAATAATAATAATAATATTATTACCATCATCATCATCGATATTACAAATATTATTATTATTATTATAGTAGTAGTAGTAGTATTGTTATATTATTATTGTTATTAATAATATTACTAATATTGGTATTATTATTATTATTATTATTAATATTATTATTATTACCATCATCATCATCGATATTACCAATATTATTATTATTATTAGTAGTAGTAGTATTGTTATTATATTATTATTGTTATTAATAATATTACTAATATTGGTATTATTATCAATATTACTATTATTATTATTATTATTATTATAATTATTAATAATAATAATAATAATATTACCATCATCATCATCGATATTACTATATTATTATTATTATTAGTAGTAGTAGTAGTATTGTTATTAATAATATTACTAATATTGGTATTATTATTATCAATATTACTAATATTATTACCATCATCATAATCGATATTACCAATATTATTATTATTATTAGTAGTAGTAGTAGTAGTAGTAGTAGTATTGTTATTTATTATATTATTATTGTTATTAATAATATTACTAATATTGGTATTATTAATATTAATATTACTATTATTATTATTATTATTATCATCATCATCATCGATATTACCAATATTACTATTATAGCAGTATTAAACCCAAAAGCAAACATTTATTCAAACATAATTCTTAGATATGGCTGCATTAGTCTTCTTTTTTAGGTTTTAGTTCCTATATTTTAATCTGGTGATCTGGTCAGTAAGTCTGTTGTTTTTCAAATGAACAAGCTGTCCTGTAAATGTATCAGTGAAACCATTTAACACTGACAGAGGTGCTTAAAATAATCAACTTTTTTATTTACTTATGTAAAACCTTAATCCCAAAATGAAAAATAAATAAATAAACTAAAAATAATTGTGCTCCCACAACTGCAAACGAAATAAAATCAAAAATGTTGGCTGCACCTATCCATGTGCAATCTTACTTTCAAACCACAAAACTACTTTTATTATTCAGTGACAAACTTTCTCATGTACAATAAAATAAAATAAAACAAATGTGACAGTCTCAGATGAATATAGTTGACTAGTAGTGCTTTTCTTCTTTCAAATATTTCTCCCTTTAAATGTGCGTCTCATATCCCCCAGTTTTTCCACCTTCACCCTTTTGGATTAATACAATTGTGCAGTGACTCCCACCACCTTTCACCACTGCACTCACCTCCAGTTTAGACCTGTTTCCAGGTCAAAAAATTGCCTTCCCTGCTGGGGTTAATTCCAGGCTCCTCGGCTGTTCAATCTCCTTCCACTCTCCTCACTGAGCTGGCTTTGTCTGGACTTCCTTTCCTCCATGTCCCCTCAGTATAAAAGATACACCCCCATTGTGTAGTATATAAAGGTTTCACATTTATTGCATAATATCCACTTATATTAAAACTTGAGACAATGCCCTTTAAAAGATCATCCAACAGTGCAGCAGCTCCCGTAAGCTCTTGTATGTTCCACAAACACAGTACTCTGTCACCTGACTCCGCCCACGCGTATCGTCACGATCACGTGACTTCCTCTGGGGTTCTAAGAAAATTTGTCAGTAATGACAGTGGTTTTGTGGTTTGAAAGTAAGGTTTTGGTTTAAAAACATTAAATGTATTGGACACGGATAGGCGCAGCCAACATTTTTTATTTGATTTCAATCATTATTATTTTTGTCATTATTATAGTAGTAATATACTTTATTTCAAAAGCACCATTATTCTGTGCTTTTGATTTAGATAGATTTGTAGAGTTTTTAAAATATATTCTTTCCTTACTATTTATTAATTTATATAGTAATTTATTCATTTATTTTTGCCTATATTTTGTCGATTTGTCTTCACCAGAAGACAGCTATGCAAAACACCTTAAGCTTAAAGTAGAACTGAAGGCAAAACTTTTTTTTTTTTTTCAATTTGGATAGAGGGGAGGATTTTGGAGAAGGGAAGGGTTATAACCTCCTTTGTTTTTTTTCAGCCATTTGTGCCCCATTGAGGAGATTTTTTCTCACTTCCTGTCCCATGGTCCAAACAGGAAATAGGAAATTCTACGAAAGTGAGGAAATTCCAGGGTAGTCAACAAAGTCATCAGAACTACCTGTTGGAACATTTCACCTCTATTGAGCATCTTGTCCTTGGTGAAGCCAGGGATATTGGATTACAGCTGTATGACTCAGAGGATGGACACATAGCTTTCCTCTCTCCTGTCATAGAGTGAACATTAGAGAGAGGTGTAGCATGTTTCGCAAACTGAATGCCATTAAATATTAAAATGCACTTTTGCCTATATTATAGACAAGTATTTACAGTACATATACCGTACTTATTAATCAGGAAAACTAAGTTAATAAGTTTTAAAATAAGCCCTCATTGACCTCTGTAACTGTGAGCACTGTGGAGTAATGTATCCTTAAAGATCATAACATAAACTCTATAATCGGGTTGCAGAGGTAACTAACGTCTTACAAGCACCTGTATTTCTTTACATTAGAAGGCTGGCAAGGTACAAAGTCCCAGCTGCCAGAGGAAAAAAGAGGGAAGATAAGTTTTGATTGTACTGCCTCTGCTGTGAACTTTGAAGATTACATTCTTCCCAAGGCCTATAGCTACAGTTATGAATTAGGGTTTGTTTTGAAATGAAGTTAACCTTACCATTGAACTTCTCTTATTTACTCCATTATGATCTGGAAATATTGAAAGTGTGTTGTTATATACTGTATGTTTGATACTACAGAGAAGGTTACTAAACTTTTCTTTGACACCCAACTCATCACCTGCTCTTGGACCCCATTTCCTCACAAATACTCTGGTCAACCTCTTGTTCTATTCTACAGTCTTTTACTAACATCTTCAAACTGTCCATCTATACCGGCATCTTACTCTACCCCTAAAAAATTCACTAGTCACCCCCATACTTAAAAAGCCCTGAAGAACCAACCTACTTGCTCCTCTTTAACTCCAGACTTCTAGAAGGCCTAGTCTACAACCGTCTAAGCTGCTACCTCACTGATAACAAACTTTTCTACCCCTACAGCCTGGCTTTTACCCGCAACAGTCTACAGAAACGACCCTTCTAAAACTCACTAATGACTTACTAACTGCTAAAACAATTGGCCACTACTCAATACATGTAGACCTTTCTGCTTCCAATTACTTGACCTTCAAGACTCTGCTCTTATCTGTAAAACACTAAAAAGGGGTATTGGCGCTGTTCTAGAGTAAAATTAAGAAGGGGTGTAAAACATAAAATGTTGAAGCGGAAGGTGTCTGGAATATTTAAAATCACAAACCAGAGATAAAGTGCAAATGCAAAGGGTGAACCAGTGGAGTAAGTTGGCACTTATATCACAATATAAATCATAAAGTATTGAAGGTGTCCAAGATAAGGTGTTCAACTAACACAAAAAAGTGATTGATAAATATTAAAGAGTGAAATACAATTGAAAAAGTGCACGTGCATCAATAAATAAGTAAATGCAGTAAAACTATTGGCTGATTGCTTAAAAGCGGAAAAATATATCATAAGCTTAAATGGATAATACACAAACGATATATATATACATAGTGTGTATTAAAAAGTCACAGAGCAAATGATAATAATGAAGTAATATGTAAAATGAATGTCCGATATTATCAAGCAGTAAGGTCACCCAATAATATGGGTGAATTAAGAAATGAGTCAGTATCAAAACTGAAAATTATAGAAATTAATTATTATTTCTATTGCAAAAATGTGGATAAAAATTAATTAATAAATTAGAAAAATGGACATCCTCCGTGCAACAGGCAAGCCAAGGTTGCAGGAACAAATAAATAAATAAATGCGGTCTACACAGATTCAGTTTAGTGAAAACCAAGGCAGTGAGTAATCATTCTTGACATGAGATGAAAACAGCTGTAGTGGTCCAGTGCTCCTCTATTTCCTACACTGCCCCCTATGTGATTGCACTCACCGGAGCGCCCAACCCTTGCAGGGGTAATGGACGTAAAAGTAGTGCTCCAAGTAGGCCTCTTTCGTCTAGGCTGGGGGTGTCCTTCTTTCTCCAGGGGGTTGCTGTCAGCTGGATCCTTATCCCTCTGTCATCAGGGTGTTCTCAGCAGAATTAAGTAAAGTGTATGGGGAAGGGATAGACTCATAGGGTGACTCCGTTTAGTAAAAAAGCGGTAATTTGAATATAAAAATCTGTAGCAAGTTACCACCAAGTGGTATAAAACAAAGTAAAGGGATAGCTAGTTACTATGTGTAATTCTGGACTTTGCTGCCACACAACCAATCACTGTCCAAATCGTGCCACCCTTGCCTCTATAACATTTCCAAAATATGCCTATTTTTAACCAATGCAACTACCAAGCTACTAATTCACTGTTGTCTTGACTATTGTAAGTTATCTCCACCACAACATGATTGAAGCCTGCTGGAGCAAGGATTAAGGTAACAATTACAGCTTATAAACTGCAGACAGTTTGTATGTAAAATATAAAGACATACAAATACTGTATATAGAAATAAGAAAATCTAGGGGGAAAAAACAACAAAGTCATTAAAGCATAACTACACCCCATAGTTTTGGATAGAGTAGAGAATAAATAAAATATCTGTCATATTTTTATTTCTTTATATAATGCCACTGGGGTGATGTTTCCTTCACTTCCTATTCCTATGATGCCCACACAAGAAATGAGAAGGAAGAAAGGAACAGCGGGGGAGATTTACTAAAACTGGAGAGTGCAAAATCTGATGCAGCTCTGCATGGTAGCCAATCAGCTTCTAACATCAGCTTGCTCAATTGAGCTTTGGCAATAAAACCTGGAAGCTGATTGGTTTCTATGCAGAGCTGCACCAGATTTAGCACTCTCCAGTTTTAGTAAATACCAGCGATTGTCTGAAGTTCCAATCTTTCTTCACTTCGCTGAAAAATATGTGTCTGTTTGGGTCTGTGTTTTATTGGAGAGATTTTTAATCACTTACTGACAGGAAGTGAGGGAAAATATCCCCATAAGGGGCAGAGACAACAGTAAAACAGAGGGTCTGTCCTGTCTTTGCTCTTTGTCTGGATTTGGGCTTTTAAGATTAACTACAGGCTGGAGAATAAATTAGTCTTGTCACCCCCTGCACGCATTGCTCACTTTGTCTAGGGCAGTGGTCTCCAAACTGTGGCTTGTGGGCCATATGTGACCCCTTTCTTGCCTTTACCTGGCCCCTGGGGTACTATTCCTCCCACTGATACAATGCACTATTCCTCCCACTGACTCCAACAATAAGGCCAAGTCCTACTGACACCAACAGTGGGAAATAATTCCTCCCACTGATACGATGGGGCCTTATTTATTCAACTGACACCAATGATGGGGCTCTATTCCTCCCACTGACTCCGACAATGGAGCACTATTCCTTCCACTGACACCAACATTTTTTCCACTGTAGGAGCCACTTGGTTTAAAAAGGGTCACCCTGTGTGTGCAGCCAGGCAGGAGGCATTCCAGCCCAACAGCCAAGCAACCAGAATTTGTAAAGCCTCGTACACACGATCGAATTTTCCACAGACAAAACCCAAAGGGTGTTGGCCAGGAACTTGTCTTGCATACAAACGGCGAGGAATTGTCAGCCAACAAACACGAACGTAGTGACGTACTACGTGTTTTTCAGCTCTTTAGCGCCACCCTTTGGGCTCCTTCTGCTAATTTTGTGTTAGTAGAAGTTTAGTGAGTGTTGATTCGCCCTTTTCATTTCGCACTTTTATTTATTATTGGCCTTGGAGTTATTGCTTTGACCCAAGTCCAGTCCAGGAACAGGAGGAGGAGGATTTCTTGGACCAAAAATTGGTTGCTTTATTAATCGTGACCAATTATGTTATATGCCTTTGCTGCGGGAGCTCCAGGAGAATAATCCAGATGATTTTCGGAATTATCTCCTGATGATGGACCCCTGCTTTCAGCAACTCTTGGCATTGTTGATCCCCTATATTAAGAAGCAGGACACATGCAGGAGGTTTTATTTTATTTTTTGGTTGAATAATGATTTGATTTGTTATATTTTCTATATTTTTGGATGCATAGAATGCAGTTTTTGGTTAGGTTCTATTGGCAGATAGCCTGTCTGATTGTATTTGTTTTCTTTTTTTTAATGCACAATAAAAACAATTGTGTAGAATAATACTTGGCTATGTGTTTTACTTCAAATGACAGTTTGGGAGTCGGCAGTTATATTTGAAAAAATACAATGTAAAATTAACAAGGTACACCAACATAGGATAATGTGATAATGGTGTTGTGGTAACTTGCACCAAAAAACAAGCATAATAATATTATTCTTGATATCACTAGACAAAAAAAGCCTTTGAAAATGCGTTTGCCATAACTCCATCAGTATCACCAGGAAAGCAGCTTTATTATTATCCCATTAAAAAAGAAGAGCATTGTGCGCTGAATTTCGAGATTTCATAAGTTGCCACATCACGAATGTTAATTCTGCATTACGAACGCTAGTTTACAAGACCATCCGCTTCCAGCTCGTCCTTGCTTCCGAGCATGCACGTTTGTACTTTGTACTTTTGTCCGACGGACTTGTGTACACACGATCAGAAAATCTGACAACAGACATTTGTGCACAGAAAATTTTAAAGCCTCCAATCCAACATTTGTCCACGGAAAATCCGACAACAATTGTCCGATGGAACGTACAAACGGTCTGATTTTTCGCCAACAGCCTGTCATCACACAATTCCCGTCGGAAAATCCGATTGTGTGTATGAGGCTTAACAGTCACTCGCAGTCAGAGAAAAGTCAATTGAATTGTTGTTTTTATATTTATTAGAGGATTTTAACTTGGCTAGGGTATAGGAAAAGTCCAGGATGCCATTAATCCATTAACTTTGTACAATGAGGACTCTAACACTTTAAGTGATCTTCAGACTGCCCAAGAGAAGCCTCTCTTATGTGGCAGGGTCTCTTTCACAGCAAAACTTCACATACACTGCATCAATTGTACTTCCACTCCTCTTCATACCCCACAGTTTCCAAATGCAATATAACACAGTCCGTATATAGCAAGGGGTGGGATCCCTTCTGGCATCTCTGGAAACTAGCTGGACCCTATGCCTGGCTGCTTCTATCCCCTATTTTGGCTATAGAGGTTCAAACGAACAGATGCCCCACATTCACTGATCCTTGTTTCTAAGGGGGGTGGTTACTTACAGTGCAGCTCGCTAGGGTGCATGCTCTTCACCAGCCACAGAGGTGGTCACCTCAACCACATATCCAGCCAGGGGCAGCACCCCCCTCCTGGGGGTCCCTCCTGGCTCAACACTCCATCACTTCATCTCCATCTTTGCACACGGCTCCTCGCATGTCAGGCCCCAGCAGTATTTATCTGGTGCCCGCCCCATCAAGCTATCAGCTTGGGATTGGCTAGGGCTTCCACAATACTGTTAACCAGGGGCTCTCTTCTCTGTCATTCAGTCCCTGGGAAAACCCTGTAGATTTCTACCCAGGCTGCTGAGGGGAATCCAGCAAAGCCAGCTCACCTGGGTCTGCCCTGCTTACCAAAAAGAAAAAGATTAACTATTTACAGACATTAGTGCCTTCAGGGTGCTACACCACAAATACCAATAGGTTACCATTCCTTCCACTGACACAAACAATCAGGCAACATTCCTTCCACTGACACCAACAGTAAGATAGGTACTTACCTCCCATCAGCAGCATCTGCATCATATGGTGGAAGATTATCTAGGGGAAAAAACAGACACGGAGAGCTTTCCAGTTGACCATCCACTGGGTTTCTGGGTCATGAGAATAGATCAATGGCCAGAACCCAGTATGCAATTGAGTTGCTGGGCTGCCCTACATCCAGCGTACTTTCCGAACGGGCATTCAGTGCTGACAGAGGTTTTGTGACAGATAAAAGAGCGATTATGTCCACAGACTCCGTTGGCCGCCTGACGTTTATCAAAATTAATCATTCCTGGATTAGCAGCAATCAAGGCCCGGATGCCGATGACGCAGATTAGGTGTTTTTGGGATGTGAAATCTCTAAAAAGACTGTCTAGACAGAGAAATTTTTTGGTATAGGTTTCATGGGCACAATTAACACATAAGGACCAATTTTTCCACACCTGTTTGACAGGTGCCTGTAATTAAAATGTTTTACAATACAGCCAATTCTTGCTTTCATCAAGGGTACCTCTATTGGATTATGGTGTGAAGGTGCCACCAACACCTAAATCTCTAATCTTGTTCCCAGTGCACTAAATTGTGGTCTCATCATACTGGCCCCCCAAGCTGTTGTTTACAAAATAAAGAAAGCTTGCAGGGAAAATTTCATTTTTATTCTTTATAAATGTAATTTTGGCTGCAGCAGGTTCTATATATGGTACGGATGTGCCACTTTACAGGCAGACTAAGGACATTCTTATTATTTTATTTTAAGCATCATTAAAACAGTGCTAATTTAAAAATTATCTTTTTTTAAAAAAATTTTTTGCATTGATACATGTCCCCCAGGGCAGTACCCAGACCCCCATACCCTTTTGATACCCAATAACTTGCAAATAAGCCTTCAAAATGGGCACTTTAGATTTTTCCAGTTCAGGTCCCCTAGACTTTAATGGGGTTCGTTGTTCAGCTCCGAACTTTTGCAATGTTTGAAATTTCTGGCATTAACCGAACGTGGGGGGGGGGGGGTCGTTCGGCCCATCTCTAGTTGAGAGTAATAAAGTCGGGATCCTAAGTATAGCAGAACAACAGCTGAGACTATGGAGTTGATTTACTAAAGGCAAATAGACTATTCACACTGCAAGTGCAATTGCTCCAGAGCTTAGTAAATGAGGTGAAGCTTCACATTGCAAAGAATACCCAATCACATGCAAGGGGAAAAATACAGAGTGCAGCAATCACAGAAAAAACATGTTTAAACTTGTCGCCCAAAAAGGAGCAAGAACTTCTTTTTCGGTTGACAAACACACATAGGGCAGTCCATTGAAGTGAATGGACTGCCCTATGCGCAACATGCTAAATCATGTAAAAATCACACAACAAAAACTGCGCGTGGGTACATGAATCTGTCACCCGCACTAACGTTTGTCATCTAAAGAGTGCCTTAGACATTCTACCCAGAATCACGTGGAATCATCCTATCATTTCTAATCTATTTCTCCATGGACACTATCCCTTATTTGAGTTTAAAAATGGCACCCTCCACATCTATGTGAGGTGGGGGAAAGTAAATGGGACTTTGTGTGTGTCACCCAGAATTCTTACACATAAAGACATAAAATCAGTACAATATTTATTCCATGATTATTATTATTATTATTATTATACAGGATTTATTAAGCGCCAACAGTTTCCATAGTGATTTACAATATAAAGGGACAAAATACAGTGACAATACAATTCAAGAGGGTTAGGAGAACCCTGCGAGCTTACAATCTAATAGGGAGGGTCTGGTGGTACAAAAGGTAATAACTATGAGGGATGAACTGATGGGAGAGATAGAAGATTTGGTTGTTAGCTGAAGGCAGGATAGGCTTCCCTGAAGAGATGAGTTTTTAGGGATCGTCTAAAAGTGGACAGAGTAGGAGATACCCTGTTTACCCGAAAATAAGACCTAGCCTGATTGCTGGTGATGGCTGCAATATAAGCCCTACCCCCCAAATAAGCCCTAGTTAAAGTCCTTGTAGGTCTTATTTTCAGGGTAGGGCTTATTTTTGGGGAAACAGGGTAGGGTTTATTTGGGGGGTAGGCCTTATATTGCAGCCATCACCGACAATCACGCTAGGTCTTATTTTCGGGGAAACAGGGTAGCTGGACAGATTGCGGTAGGGAGTTCCGGAGGATGGGTGAGGCCCTGGAGAAGTCCTAGAGACAAGCATGGGAGGAGGAGACAAGGCAGCTAGAAAGCAGAAGTTCTTGGGATGAACGGAAAGGACGGTTTGGGTGATATTTGGAGAAAAGATTGGTGATGTAGCTTGGGGCAGAGTTGTAAATAGCTTTATGTTATTGTTAGGGTTTTGAATTTGATACATTGGGCAACAGGAAGCCAGTGGAGGGATTGGCAGAGAGGGGTGTCAGACACTGAATGGTTGGTAAGGTGGATAAGTCTGGCAGCAGCATTCATGATAGACTGAAGGGGGGATAGCCTGCAGTGAGGTAGGCCAATGAGGAGGAAGTAACAATAGTCAAGGCGAGAGATAATAGGGAGTGAATAAGTTGGGGCGTATTTTGGAGATGTTACGGAGGTGAAGTCTGCAAAATTTTAACAGCGATTAGATTTGGGACTGAAAAGACAGGTCAGAGTCCAGGATTACACCTAGAACGCTGGCATGAGGGACTGATAGTGGTATTATTGATCTTGATGGAGAATTCAGGGGAGGGGGCATGGGCAGGAGGCAATATTATGAGCTCAGTTTTAAAAAGATTGAGTTTGAGGAAGTGGTGTGACATCCATGTTGACATGATTAACCCCCCTGGCGGTATTCCCGAGTCTGGCTCGGGTTGAGATTTCTGTACCAAAAGCGGTAACCCCGAGCCAGACTCGGGCTTGCGTTGCAGGATACAGGGGGAAGTTACTTACCTTGTCCCCTGGATCCTGCGATGTCTCCCCGCTGTGTGTGCGAGCCGTCTGCTCGCTCGATTCACACAGTGCCCGAGTGTCGCTGATCTCCGTTCCCTGCGACATTACGACGCACGGGAGCGAAGATCGGCACCAAATTCAAAAAAGTTTAAAAACACAGTACACATACAGTACTGTAATCTTACAGATTACAGTACTGTATAAAAAAAAAAACACATCCCCTTTGTCCCTAGTGGTCTGCCCAGTGCCCTGCATGTCATTTTATATAATAAATAGATTTTTTTCTGCCTGAAACTGGAGCTTGTCCATAGCAACCAAAAAGTGTCCCTTTATGTCAAAAGTGGTTTTAGACCAGCTAGAAAACAACGATAATAAATTAGAATCACAATTCATCATAAAACACAAAATTTAATGACAGCGACTATTCTGCAACTGAGCAAATTTTTGTGTTTTTGATTTGATTACATTATTGAATAATTTTTATATATATTTCTATTTTATTATAATTTATGATTTTTGTGTTTCAAACTTTATCATACCCGGGATGTCTACTAGACTCTGGTTTGGACAGATTTAAGTGAGTTATTCATATGAATTGCATGCCTACAATATAAAAACGCCAAATTTCCGTGCAAAATAATTGTACCACTTTCAGCACAAAATTCCAGACAGAATCATACTGCCAGGGAGGTTAAAAAAACAGAATAGGTTACAGACACTTAAACTTTAACCATGTGTAGACTATAGCCCAATAAAAGTCATGGATTTCTTATGCATGTAGGCATGTGGGATCGACGAGTTTTGCGAATAACTCAGGATCCATGCCTAATGTATGTACAGTAAGTCAGTTCATTCTACAAAGGTAAAAATGACATATAAGTACAGAGTTAAATATATCTTTATGAGTTCTTGTTAAAAATGGGCCCTAAGGTATAAAAGATACCTCCTAGAGCCAGACTCAGGTCTGAGCCTCCAAACAAAAGGAAGATCGGTATTCAGATTAAAAATCAATAACCAAATCATGCATGGTACAGTAATGTATAATTATGCATGGCTAATGAACATTGAACTGAAACCAAGAAATTAAAGTGGAACTGAACTAAACAATTTGAGGATTTGCTATCTTATAGGCAACATCTATAGTTGTTAAAGCGGAGGTCCACCGATTTTTTTGTTTTTAAAAGTCAGCAGCTACAAATACTGCAGCTGCTGACTTTTAAAATAAGGACGCTTACCTGTCCAGGGCGCCCGCGATGTTGGCACCTGAGGCCGATCTATCATTCGGCTGTCGCCGCCATCTTCGGTAAGGGAATCAGGAAGTTGAGGCCTTGAGTCTTCGCTTCCTGGTTCCCTACTGCGCAATTTTGACCCGCGCTGCGCTATCCCAATGGTCCCTGCTGTCTTTTGGGACCTGTGAGTCTCCAAGAAAACACCGGGGGGGGGGGGGGGGGGGGGGCGGGAAGTGGCGTAGTTACCCGCGGGTGGCTTGGGTATCTATGCCCTGAAGTGGGAGCAAAATACCTGTATTAGACAGGTATCTGCTCCTCCCTCTCTCCTGAAAGGTGCCAAATGTGACACCGGAGGGGGGGAGGAACCAGAAAAGCGGAACTCCGCTTTAATTGTGCTCAAGCAGTAACAATAAAAAATACCTTTCCTCCTAAAAAGAAGTTTCTCCTGTATCAAGGTGCTCCAGTTCTGTGGCCTGATACCTGTATATCTGCAGCGCAAGACCATCTAGACAAGGGGTAGGCAACCTCGGCCCTCCAGCTGTTTTGAAACTACAAGTCCCATGAGATATTGCAAGACCCTTACAATTACAGGCATGACTCCTAGAAGCAGAGGCATGATGGGATTTGTAGTTTCACCACAGCTGGAGGGCCAGGGTGCCCCACCTATAATAACCGGCTGGTCAGTACCTCAAAGGAGTCCTGCTGTGGCATTTTGTCCTATTTGTCCTTTTGTTTTTCTTTTATGTACTTTCTAATAAAAATATTATGCAACAAAAATAAATTTAAAAAAATAAACAGCTGACGTATTCCCCACCCCGCAGCTGCATGTGTACATACACCTTGTACTGTATATGTGTAGCTGTGGGGTGGGGAATACCTCAGCCACTTATGATTGGTGGGGCACCTGCAACAGCTTCCTGGCAGGATAGCTCAGGTAGGTTTGGAGTAGGATCCGAAAACCCCTGAGTTCATCCCTAATTAAGACCCATTCAGGCCAAAGTGACTAGTTGTCCACATAGGCATCCGTAGAACTTTTTTTTAGAGGGGGGCATCATTTTAGGGTCACCCATGCACCACCCCTTTTCAACAATGTCATTATCACATTATCATGGTCAGAGACTGCAGACATAGTACAGTCCCTAGGATAAGTAATGCATAATGGCCGACAGGCCCTCTTACCAGACCCAGCGAAACTACAGCAGTGATCCCTCCGGCTGGACGATCGCTCACTCTGGGTTCTCCGGGGGCAACTATGGTCAGTAGTGTAGCATGTCTGTACCCTGGCAGTGGCTCAGTCTTTCTCTCTGTGGTGGCGCTGGGCAGCGTGGCTCTCTCTCTCTGGTGGCACTTGGCAGTGTGGCTTTCTCTCTGGCTTCCACCCAGCACACTCCTCTTTCTTTGTCCTGTAGCACTCCCTCAGCTTTTTTCCAGGCTGCAGTCTCCCAATCTCTCTCTTGATCGAGCTGTAGCCTCCTCCCTGTGGAAAATGGGGCCGCCAATCTTCAGGAATATACATGTCCCATGATGCTCTCCTCTCCTAGTCTCCTTTGATTAGCCCTCAGTTATGGCCAATGGGGAAAAACAGAGCAGGCAGGAATCTGGGTGGGGAACCTAGTGAGAGCCGCCGTCTCTTCTCCCTGACAGGAGAAAGGGGGGGCGAGTGGGGGAAACCTCTGACAGCCCGCAGTTTGCCTTTCTCCTGTCACAGTGCCGCCGAGTTCTCTGCTTGACTGAGCAGAGAAAAGAGCCTGCAGTCACAGTACACTGATGGGGGGGGGGGCTTGACAGCACCTTGATAGTGTCAACTGACTGGCAGGTGGCACCGGGTGCGGGCTGCCCGCACCCCCATATGGACGCCACTGAGCAGAATTTAACAGTGCCGATCCGATCCCTGATTCCAGGGGGGGGCACTTGACCCCCCCTTGTCCCTACCTGCGGACACCCATGGTTCTCCATCCAACTACCGTTTCCCCACCAGCCCACTGATACTCAACTTCCACGCTTCTCCATCTCTCTCTTTTCAATTAAAATGTTTAATTTGAAGAACGTTCATTTCATTTTCTAACCGTTAAAAGAGTCAAATCAAGGATAATTTTCACCCTCAGTGACCAGCAAATTCGAAGGAGCAAAATTTTTCTCAAACAAACAAATTTCAAATAGTGAATGTTATTGAAAGACAATTCATTGAAAAAACGAATGTTAAAATAAAAAATGTAAGTACTTTTGAATGATATTCATCTAGTCATCTAATGCACTGGGAATGTACAAATATTCTTAAACAATGTAAATGTTTGTTCGAAAATCTATGGCCTCATGCACATGGGCATATTAAAATATTCCTAAACACACTGGAGCTTTTTTAGCAAGGAGCTGGCAGACAAATCCAGCTTAAAAAAATGCTCATTATAATTACACATGTGTAATAATGCGCGTTTACATGCACATGACGTTTAGAGGCGAATGCCTGTAAACTCATTCTATTGGCTAGAATGAGAAGAAAAGTTTATTGGAGAAAATCTGGTCTCCAGCCAGAATTCTCCAAAGGAAGGGGAGCTGTCGGACTATCGCGGTACGTGAGATATGATTTACAATGTTCATACACCAGTAAAGTAAGTAAAATTTAACAATTTATTGTAGTGGTTCTTCACATATTAGTACATAGAAAGAATATTTATAAAATCAAACAGATGTGCAATGCATTTCTACTAGTTTCGCTTTACAGCTTCATCAGGAAAAACATGGTTTTTAACATCTGTAAAAAAGGAGAAAAGGATAACACTTATAAGCGGAGAACCTTACGTGTTTAGGATTAAAGAATCAGTGCTGTAAGTCAGCACTGTGGGTAATTTCTCATAGTGGAGAAGGGATATATAAAAAATATAGAATGAGCAAATTCTTACCCAAATCTAGGATGCGTTATGGAGGCACGGAAAAACACCCTCCAGTGCCTGGCACGGCGACTGGGGAGGGTTAGATATGTCTAGCAGGCCCATTCAGTAGTACCTAAGGGTAATGGTAATATTATGACTGCGATAATAAGTCTGTAGTCATGGGACAATATCACCCGAGTGGAGAAGCCGGTGCCCGACGTTGAATTCCGTAGGTGTGGTGACCCAGGAGAAAGAAAGGGAGGAGTGAAGGGGAGGGGAGGGGGGGGGGGGGAAAGGGGGAGGGAAAAATGGGGAGGAGGGGGGGTGTGTGTGCAGTGAAGGAAGAGTGAAAGGGGAGGGGGGGGGGGGAAAATGGAAAGAGGGGGAGGAAAAGAAAAAAATGGGGAGAGGATGGTGAGAGGAGTGGTTGTTTTGGGGCCAAGGGAGGAAGGAAAGGGAGAAGAAGGAGGGGAAGGGTAAAAGGATTGGTGAGTGAAGAGTGTGAAAAAAAGGGAACAGGAAAGAAAAAAGAGGCAAAAAGGATAAGGGGTGACGTGTGGGTAAAGGTGATAAGGGGTGTGAAGGGGGGGTGTGTGGAACCAAGAGGGAAAGGGGAAGAAACGATAAAGAGGGGAAAAAATAGGGGGGGGGAAATGAGAAGGGGAGGGAAGGGAGGAGTGAAGAATGGGAGACAGAAAGAGCAAGATTGGAGGCGATAGAGATGATGAAAGGATGGGAAACACAGAGAAAAAAAAAGGGGGGGGGGGGGGAAAGGAGAGGGAAAGGGGGGGGGGGGGGAAAGGGGGGGGGGGAGGGGGGGGGGGGAAAGGTTGGGTGTTAAAGAAAGTAACATTGTATGAAGTGAAATGGGTGAATGGGGAACCGCATAATTATCAGAGTATATAGGTGAGTTTGGTGAAGATTAAAAGGGGAAGTGCTGTGTAGAGAAAAAAAAAGGGGGGGGAGGGGTGGGAATTGCCAGGATGGATTGGTTGTGGTAAGTAAGGTGTTGCACTAAGTGATACATATGACAATGGACATAGATGTGATAAAATAAACCAAATTGAGTGAAACTGGATAAAGTGCGATACAGTGAGTGGATGTCGGTGGTGAGACCAGTGATGGGAAGTGGGGGTGTGGGACGGATGCGAAGTGCGGATGGTGACAGTTGAAAGATGCATGGTGAGCAAAGTGAAGTGTGAGAGGAAAGGGGGAGGATGGGAGTTACCTGGGAGCCATCAGAAGATGTATAAGGCCACGACCGGGGGCTGCTGCTTGTCACTACGATGGTATGGGTGACAAGCAGTGACCGGGAAACACCAAGAGGAAGGCGGGCTCAAATGGTTTGACAGCATTAAGTTCCCAGAAGTGGGAAGTGGCAAGTAGCCTGGTAGGTCTAAATGGGTAGAGAATAGGATTAATCTAAACGAATAAGCTATGAGTTTAAAGAATGTGAAGACTTACCGCTGAGCCTCTTGGTGTGTCGTGTCCCGGGAGGTGAATGAACCTGCTATATAGGCGGCCTGGGCCGCCTATAAATAGCCCTCCAACCTCCCCGTCAGGCCGGCGTGATGACGGCCTAGACGTCAGGAGGTCAAGGGTCCCGCAGTGCGCGCGCATCCGGACGTGCGCACGCGCAGTACCCGTCTCCGCCTGCGCGAGCGCAGACGGGCGGGACTGAATCAACCCGATGGACGGGGGACAAAACGAATGCGCGCGCAGTAACGGGCGCGCGCACCGCGCCCGTACCCAAAGGCCCAGGATCCCCAGGCCAAGGCACGGGCAAGGACGTAGCGTGGAGCACACCCGCCCTGCATGTATGGGCGGGGTCTCCACGACGTCCCAGGGGCCCTACCAATCGCCGGACAGGGACGAAGGGCGCAACCATAGCCTCCAGTAGGCATGTAGAAATAGGTGTAGTATATACAACCTGGGACATCGGGGTGTTACCCAGGAATAGAATCGCCCAAGCGATAATAAAATGTAAATATGTCATTTTAACACTGTTTAAGCGAGCATACATGGTTTGGATCAATTTAAACAGGCATAAGCAACACATTCAAATATACATCATTGCGGCATATAGAGGAACATAAATTACAATCTTGACAGCTGGTGGTGGACATTTCGGATTGTGCCAGGTGGGGCTTTTCAGGAGGCAGACATTCACGATAGGTGCTGAGAGATGCTGAAAGATATGATACTCAAGGCACAGAAATGTAAGTTTCTCATAGTAGTGTTTGACATAATACAATGTAGTCACATACAAAGTCAAACATGATATCTGTCTATTCATACGATTTTATATAGACAATCCAGATTATAGACTTGTCGATAGAATACAAGTTGTGACAACAATCAGAAAGTAAACATGTTAATAATGATGTGGGCAAGACGGTGGGGGGTCCCAGGCAGAGGGCCGCGTGTCATAGGAAGGCCTTAAATGAATTAACCTCATTAAGGCCTGGAGGTACCATAGCATTTAATCGTTCGATCCAGAGAGCCTCTTTTTGGAGTAGGATCTTGTCACGATTACCTCCTCGAATGTCGGGGGGAACTACCTCCAAAGCGGCAAATTTAATTGCCTGGAGGTTATATTTGTGGTATAGGCCGATATGGCGGCCAATTGTAGTTAGTTTACCGTTGGTGGTATAGTAAATATGGTCGCCGACCCTCTGTCTTAGCTCCCGCACCGTCTTGCCCACATAAAATGCTCCGCAATCACATAACATCAAATAAATAACTCCTGTGGTGTCACAGCTGGCCAGAAATTGTGGGGTATAATCCTCCCCATTGGGTAATGACAGTGTTCTACTGAATGGTATCCAGGGGCAGAGGGGACACTGTCCACAGGGGACAGTGCCCCTGTGTTGCCGAGTGATTTTTGGCCCTGGTTGATAGTGACTGCTCGTAAGGCTGTCCCGTAGGGAACGAGCCCTACGAAACACTAACTCACTAACTCTATTGGCTAGAATGATGAAATATTATAGCCACTAGAACACAAACACGAATTCATGGCTCCACTCAAGACTGGCTTCTCCTATACATAGAAATACTGGGTCTTCATTGTAGTGCGTCTTCATTCTCCATTAAGAATATGAAATAAATGTCAGCCGCACACCACTGAGCTTCTCTTGCAGTATTTTTTTCTCTTAAAGGGCCAGTTTTTTAAATTCTTTTTTTAAATGACAATTTTATTTTATTTTTTATTGCATTTTAGTGTAAATATGAGATCTAAGGTCTTTTTGACCCCAGATCTCATATTTAAGAGGTTCTGTCATGCTTTTTTTCTATTGCAAGGGATGTTTACATTCCTTGTAATAGGAATAAAGTGACACAATTTTATTTTTTAAAAACAGTGTAAAAAATTAAAAATAAAAGGTAAAAATAAATAAGAAAAAATTATTTTTTAAACGCACCCCGTCCCGCCGAACTCGCGTGCAGAAGTGAACGCATACGTTAGTAGCCCTCACATATGAAAACGTTGTTCAAACCACACATGTGAGGTATCATCGCGATCGGTAGAACGAGAGCAATAATTCGAGCCTAGACCTCCTCTGTAACTCAAAACATGCAACCTGTAGAATTTTTTAAACATCGCCTACGGAGATTTTTAATGGTAAAAGTTAGTCGCCATTCCACGAGTGGGCGCAATTTTGACATGTTGGGTGACATGTTGGGTATCAATTTACTCAGTGTAACATTATCTTTCACAATAGAAAAAAAAATTGGCTTAACTTTACTGTTGTCTTATTTTTTTATTCAAAAAAGTGTGTTTGTTCCAAAAAAGTGTGCTTGTAAGACCGCTGAACAAATACGGTGTGACAGAAAGTATTGCAACGACCGCCATTTTATTCTATAGGGTGTTAGAAAAAAATGCATAATGTTTGGGGGTTGTACGTAATTTTCTAGCAAAAAAAAAATGTTTTTAACTTGTAAACAACACATCTAAAAAAGAGGCTCAGTCCTTAAAGTGGAAGTAAAGTCAAATTTTGGACTTTCACCTACAGGTAAGCCTATAATGAGGCTTACCTGTAGGTAAAAAAAATATCTCCTAAACCTGTACGGTTTAGGAGATATTCCCCGTGCAATGCGCCGCTGACTGCAGCGGCGCATGCGCACGGGGGATTCTCGGCTGAAAGGCCGGCAGAATACGAACCCTGCCGGGAAGAAGTCTCCCGTGCGCATGCGCGGGAGTGACGACATCGCGGCTCCAGCCACTCACAGCGCTGGAGTCGCGATACCCGGAAGACACGCCGAGGCAACATGTCAGCGACCTCGGCGTGGGCCAGGTGAGTTACCGACGCCTCGTTCTAAGGTAAGTATTTCATAATGAGCTAGTATGCGGTGCATACTAGCTCATTATGCCTTTTCCCTTACAGGTGTATAAAAAAAAAAACATGTCAGCGGGTTTACTACCGCTTTAAGTGGTTAATGACACTGTAACAAAGTAATAAAATAAACAATTAATAAAACAAACGAATAAATAATAATGTGCAGTCCTTCAAAAATAAAACTTCTGTGCAAATTGAATGAATGAATGAATAACTTGTATAGCGCTACATATGCAAACTAAATCGCCTCAGGGCGCTTTTGCTGCCAGTGTCCGTCTGGGTTTTCAGAAGAGATGGGTCTTGAGCTTCTTCCTGAAGGCCAGAGAGCATTCCAATTGAAGTGTCCTTGTCCTTATTTATGATCGATTGTCCATTACTCAAAGTATCAATACATTACATGATCTTCTTATATCATCACGTGCATATTTCACCATATGATGGGCAATTCCCCTTCATCGACATATGTATATATTCTCACGTCCTTAATTTGACCCAAAGTTATTTTAGGTCTAAATACGTCTTCCCCTTTAACCAGGGTTAGTATAGCCACGATTACTTTCCAGCTCAGGATCTCTGCCAGAACTCAATCCATATCCATACTCGGGCCTATTAAGGAATTTCTCCTCCAAATTTTAGAATAGACCATCGTAGTGTATTAACTCTTCTTAAATATTTAATAAAATAATAGAATAAAACTCACAGTAAAATGTGCACAGCTGGTGCACTACACTGTAGTGCACCAGCTGTGCACATTTTACTGTGAGTTTTATTCTATTATTTACAGTATAAAAGCAGATTTTCCCAATAGTCCTTGGTCACTCACAAAATGGCAACTCACAAACTTCTGGTTCAGCGGCTTGACATCATCAGCCCTTCCCTACGCGTTATGTCACTAATCACGTGACTTAATCAGGGAAACATTTATTATATGTTTATTTTAATACTGTGTCACAGCAACGTTAAAATGTGCATTTTGAGGTATGGTATATAATAACATTGTGAAAAAAAGGGAGGACAAGAAACTGCGCTATAGGTCAAAATAGAAGCGAATAAACCGAAAAACTCCTATTGTAGTTTTGCAACAGCTGGAGGGCCACCAGTTTGAGACCCCTGTTTTAAACCATAAGCGGCTGCAGCAACTATACCATATACAAACGGTGAACACAAATTAAGAAAAGAAAAAGCTGCGCATACCAAAAGAAACTACAATAAGTCAAATATGGTGAATTGACTTGTAACCAAAGAAATCAAATCTGGTGAATGTGAAATATTGCATAACCATTTGAACATAAGATGTGTACAATATATAAATGATAATAAAAGAAGATAAATCAACACCCAGTGATACAAAACATATTATGTGACATATGTGGGACCAAAAAAGTAATGGTGTGAGAAAAAACAATCAAGTAAGTTCATAAGTGGGCCAATCAGGCCAAAAAAATTGTCTCAATGAGGAAAATTTATAGTGGTTGTAAAGACAAAAACAAAGAATTCCAATGTTCGTGCTCCCATGCGAGATTCGAAATGTCCACTTCCTGCATCAAACACTTCAATCTATAACGTGAGTGGCACCACCACCAAAAGTAAAAGATGGCCGCTTACCGCAAGTAAATGACCCCCGTTACAGAGGGTCAAACAGGCATGTGGTTTGGGTTATGGCTATAGCGACCTCCACAGGAAAGATGTCATCAGATCTCCAAGGAAATTTGGCAATAGGCTTGGTGGACCCTCAGCTCTCCCTCCAAGGGATCAACCCACAATGCACAACATGAAAGAAGAATTGGAATGCTCCAAATAGTGCATTATCTTCAAGCAATATTTATTTAAAAATTACATAAACACTTACATAGAATTAAAAGATGATCAGCCACAGAAAGGAAGGTCCAGTGTACCGGCCGGATACACAATAAACCGATTCTGGCATAGGCACTTGTGATAATTAAAAACGAGGTGGTAACAGTGCGCCGCTCGCCCGATGCATTTCGTGATACCTCGCGTCATCCAGCCCCTGAGGGTCCACCAAGCCTATTGCCAAATTTCCTTGGAGATCTGATGACATCTTTCCTGTGGAGGTCGCTATAGCCATAACCCAAACCACATGCCTGTTTGACCCTCTGTAACGGGGGTCATTTACTTGCGGTAAGCGGCCATCTTTTACTTTTGGTGGTGGTGCCACTCACGTTAGAGATTGAAGTGTTTGATGCAGGAAGTGGACATTTCGAATCTCGCATGGGAGCACGAACATTGGAATTCTTTGTTTTTGTCTTTACAACCACTATAAATTTTCCTCATTGAGACAATTTTTTGGCCTGATTGGCCCACTTATGAACTTGCTTGATTGTTTTTTCTAACACGATTACTTTTTTGGTCCCACATATGTCACATAATATGTTTTGTATCACTGGGTGTTGATTTATCTTCTTTTATTATCATTTATATATTGTACACATCTTATGTTCAAATGGTTATGCAATATTTCACATTCACCAGATTTGATTTCTTTGGTTACAAGTCAATTCACCATATTTGACTTATTGTAGTTTCTTTTGGTATGCGCAGCTTTTTCTTTTCTTAATATAATAACATTGCATAGCACTAATATAATAATATATGTTGGTATTTATATGTGAGGACACATAAAGTGTCAGTAACAATAGTTTTTCCACAAGATTAGAATAATACATAATTGCGCTGAAGTTTCTTGTTTGAGATAGCCACTAGAATGCATTTACGCATGTTTATGTGCTTTCATACACGCTTACGTGAGTTTATGCATGCTTAAACACAGAAAAGCACATATATATATATAAATATACTCCTCTCTGGAAAAGTTTGGGGCATTTTTGTATTTACGCTCCTAAACGCAGCTTAAACACTTGCTTTTAAATGAGCACATTAGCTAACATGCAGCTGCATTAAAAAAATTCAGAAGCCCCTGAAAGCTGCGTTTTTCACGTCTGTGCGCATTAATTTTAATAACTTGACTTCTGGGCAATTTTACCCCCACTCCTGCCCAGGCCCATTTTCAGCTTTCAGCGCTGTCACACTTTTGCCAGAAAAAAACGTTTTTTATTGAACATAGGAATATACATTCACAACATCAGGTGCATGCATGTTTATCCTTTTATGATAGAGTGAATATACAGTGTGTATTACAATTATTGGTAGTAATAGATTTGTACATAGTTGTTATTCTTGCTTGGTACATAATAAAGATATACGACAATCTCCAAGGGTTGGTATAATTATTTACTGAGTATTGAGATTGATTAGGTGCATGTTTCAGATTCCTGGAGCCAACGATCCCATATCTTGTTGTATTTATCTGGGCATCCTCTATTAATATAGAGAAACTTCTTGTAGGGGAAACAAGTGTTTATGTCCGCCTTCCACTCTGTAATATTAGGGGGCATTGTTCTCATCCATTTTCTGGCAATGACATTCCTACACGAGAAGAGACTCTCATGGAGAAATATTTTGGTATATTTATCCGGGACATCAGGGAATATCCCAAGTAGGCATTGTTTTGGGTCTAGTGACAGGGGGGAACCCATGTTGTCATGTAAGAATGTCACAACTTGCTCCCAGAAGCCTTGTGTTTTTGGACTGACCCAGATTAGATGGAAGAATGTGCCTGGTTCTAGATTACACATATGGCATGTTAGGGCATGTGGTGGGTTTATCTCTTCTGTATCTAGCCACCCTGAGTGGGGTGAGGTATGCGTGATGTAGTATGTATATTTGTGTCAGCCTGTCTGAAAGTTTGGGGGACACTTGTTTACAGGTTTCCATCGACCTCTTCCCACTCCTCATCCTCCAGTGGACCCAACTCTCCTGGTGTTCAAAGCATATTATAAAAACATGATATTAGCTTTTTGGGATCTGTACCTTTAATGATTGATATAATGGGGTTAGAGGTGGGTTGCGGAGGGGAGCGTAGAAACTGAGTCTGGGTTACATGTCTCAACTGAAGGTACCTGAAGTACATGCGATTGTGCAATGTGAATTCCTCCCTGAGTACATCATATGATTTAATTGTCCCATTTGTAAGTATGTGATGAATGTAGAAAACTCCCTGTTTGATCCAGAGTTCTGCGTCCTGAAAACTGTGGAAGTCCTATAGCTTCCTATTGTGCCATAATGGGGTGTAGTCATTGAGTGGGGGTAGTCCTAGTTTAGAAGTGGCTAAGTCCCATATGCGTTTATATTGGTACATCAACGATTTTCTGTCAATTCCTACCCCAGTAGTCTCAGCGCCCGTTGTTATGGCATAAATCGGGTCGCCTGTTAGGTGTGCCCACTTGGGGCATAGTAAAGTGAGGAATCTCTCTCTGTCTACCTTGTAAATCTGAAAGAGTTGGGAAAGTTGGGATGCGATGTAGTAGTGGTTGAAGTCTGGGAGTGCTGTCGGTTGGGTTTTCGAGAGCTTGCCACTTAAGTTTATGTCTATTGTTCCCCCAAACAAAGGATTTGACAAGTGCTTCGATCGACTTGAAGTATCTAAGGGGTAAATAGGTCGGGGGTGTGCCAAATGACATAAAGAATTTTTGGTAGCAGTACCATTTTTATTAAGTTAATTCGACCCCATATCCCAAGAGGTAAACGAGTCCAGGCTTGTATCTTGGCTTTAATTAAGTAAAAAAAGGGTTCAATATTAAGCTTAATGTAATCGGCTGGAGTTTTGGAGATGTGGACCCCTAGGTATTTAATTGCCTCCCCCCGCTGTAGTTGCATGCTGGCTTGGGATTCTGGGGGTGGGAAACTATCAATTGGTAGAATTTGGGATTTTCCCCAGTTTATCTTGAGTCCTGAGAATTTTACCTTCAAGGCATTTCCAAAGATATTTCCAATCTACCGAGTCAAAGGCTTTGGCCGTGTCCAGAGTCACTAACACCCTAGTGCCAACATTATCATGGGAAGCTTGTAAGTTGATAAAGAGTTTTCGAAGGTTAAAGGAAGTGTTGCGATCCTGCCTGATCTGCGTGAATTAAAGAAAGTATGATCTGGTTTAGGCGAATTGAAAGTGTTTTAGCTAGGATTTTAATGTCGACCTGTAGTAGAGAAATAGGGCGATAGGACTCTGGGCAGCCTGGATGCTTACCTGGTTTGGGTATAAGAACTATTGTGGCTTCCCTCATGGATGGCGGTAAAGTTAGTTTCTTGAATAGGTCGTTGTACAGAGCTAGCAGTTTGGGTGTGAGTATTTCAGTGAAATGAGAATAAAACTCTATAGGTAGGCCGTCTGAACCAGGGGACTTGGATCTGGCAAAGCTTGCTATTTCCCTGTCACACTTTTAATTGCACGGTCATGCAACACTGTACCAAATCAACATTTTTTTTCACACAAATAGAGCTTTCTTTTGGTGGTATTTAATCACCACTGGGTTTTTTATTTTTGCTAACCACAAAAAATACTGAAAATTTTGAAAAAAAATTACATTTTTCATAGTTTGTTATACAATTTTGCAAACAGGTAATTTTGCTACTTCACTGATGGGCACTGATGGACACTGATATGTGGCACTGATGGGCACTGATGAGGCAGCACTGGTGGGCACTGATGAGGCTGAACTTATAGGTGGCACTGATGGGCACTGAGAGGTGGCAATGATAGGCGTGCTGATAGGTACTGATAGGTGGCACTGATGGGCACTGATAGGTGGCACAGATGGGCACTGATAGGCAGCACTGATGATGAGGCACTTATGGGTACTGATTGGCAGCACTGATGGGCACTGATAAGTGGCACTGGTGGGCACTGATTAGCAGTACTAATGAGCACTGATAGGTAGCACTGGTGGGCACTGATTAGCAGCACTGGTGGGCAATGTTGGGTCCGATGTCTCTTTAACAGAAGCCGGTTATCGGCTTTCATCTTTTCTCCTCACGCTGTTAGTGTGAGCAAAAAAAAAAGCAGATAACCGGCTTCTGTTTACATTGTGAGATCAGCTGTTATTGGCTGACAGCTGATCACGTGGTAAAGGGTCTCTGTGATTGGCCCTTAACCTTGATCTGTGATCAGCTGAGTTTATGGGACTCGGCAATCACAGAGCGCACAGCCCGCACACCCCAGGATGCCCTCCCGGCATTGTAAGCCTGTGCTGTAGCTGTCTTTTGGCTATAGAATGGGAAGGAACTGGTTAATAGTGTATGGCCAGCTTTAGTAAATACCCAGTGCTTCTGGGTATGAGACACATATGACCTCACCAGACATGAACACTGTTACATGACAAGAAGGTAGAAGAAGTTGTTGTAACCCCTTACATATACCCAGTGAATTGCTTTGCCTCAGTTGTTACATAGAGATGTAAGTTTTACCTGTTGATCTGCAGTCTTCTCTTTTCTACAGCCACTTACAGTGCAGAATGTTCACAGCTTTTCTCAGCTTCCAAAGGCAGGGGGCAAGGATCTTATGTCACACACTGCAGAGCTCAGTGAGGAGAGCTCTGAGAGCTGATTGGAGGGAAGAGACACCCCCCTTTTCACACAACACACAGAAACAGAACTGAGGCTGTCAATCAGGTGGAGGTCTATCCCCTGTCGCCATTTTTCTCTTGGTGTCAGGAAAACTTGTCAGAAGTAATTCATGCTGATAGCAAAGTAAGGAAGCAGCAGACAGAAATGACACTTAGGTGTCCGTTTATGAAACTGTGAACAGCGGTGATCCCGAGGATCGCCACTAATCACTGTCCATAAACAGTTTATGAAACAGAGATAATTGGGGGGAGAACAAGTTTGAACATGTTCTCCCGCCGATGATCTCCTCACACTGAGAATCCCCATTGACTGACACAGAAATGGACAGTTTACCGAGCTGCTATCTCATCGATTCACTGGCGATTTGTGTCAGAATTCACCCTACCTGATTCACCAGCTCAGAGGTGGAGAACCGGGTAGTGAAGAGAGAATCTGGGGGGATCTAAGGAGGAAGGAGGAAGATTATTAACTTCCTTCTACCTCGATCAGACCCCCAAGACAGTAACCATGTCCTCCTGTCATATTGATGTGTATACATATATATACACATATATATATATATATTAGGGCTGTGGAAATTAAAGATGAATTCCTCGATTAATCATTAATTTTTTTGATCGTTCAAAATAATTTTGATCGGTACTCACCTATCCGCCGGCTTCCGGGTATTCAGGGCGTTCCGTTGGAGATCCGGTGACGTCACAGACATCGACCCTTCCTCAAGTGCCTCCGCCTGCTAATGAAGGGAAGGGGGGAGGAGTCCGGTGATGTTGAAGTTCTGATTGAATGTAATGTGTACGGGGGAGGAGCTATGCCCTACGGAACTAACACGATTGTCAGCTGTGTTTTTATTATCTTTATGTGAGTAGTTTGTGTTTGAACCCAAAAATGTAATCTTATACTCAAGCGGTGAGCACTTAGATCTTTTATTTCTACCCATGACCTGGCGTCTTTGCTGAGATCTAAGGAGACGTGAGAGAAGTTTATGGTCCGTGTTAACCCTTTTGATACCCGCTTGCATGACCACCTGTTTGCACAGGGGTCCATGCCATAAGGTGAGAGTGATTAGTTAGACCGGAGGTGGAGGGATTGTCACACTACTGTGGAAAAAAAAAATACTTACGTCTGTGCTACAGTTTTAATTTAAAACGTATTTGTGTGAACTGTGAAGTTAAGTCATGGATTGTGGAAACTAACTAGTGTCGGGTGATTGTATATAGTGTATACCACATTTACCACTGACTAATGCAGAGTTGCAATGCAAGGAGATCAGCTAAAAGTAGTTGGATCCGTATGTGCGCTATAATTAATCGAAATTAGTCGATTAATCGATTTAAAAAAATCGATTAATCGATTAAAAAAAATCGATTAATCAAACACAAACATTTTTAATCAGTAACAGCCCTAATATATATATATATATATATATATATATATATAATGTGTGTGTATATATATGTATATATAATGTGTGTGTGTGTATATATATATATATATATATATATATATATATATATATATATATATATATATATATGTACATAGTGTCAGTGATATCAAACCATATATCAAACCTCTCTGTGATGCAGCTAGATAAATAGCATTAAATTAAATAACATTGACTGTGAAAATCAGAAAAGTTCCAAATAAACAAAACACTTATTAATAGTGAACAGTCCACCAAGATGTCCAAATAAGGCTGGACATCAAATCTAGAAGTGAAGAGTGGCACCGAAAGATGTAAAGAGTGACCTTCCAACATTGACATCCAGAATATTGTGACTTGTATAATGGTGATCCCATCACCTGATGGATTAAAGGCTTACCAGATGAAGCAAGGGGAATCGCATATGGCTACAACCCAGCCAGGGCCTTTTCCTCTAATGTGCCTTGGTGCCACGAATCCCGGTGTCTGTGTCTTTAATGAGGGATCCCGCAATCACTCCAAGTTCAGACCGATGTATAACTCACCAATAATGATTGTAGTGGTGGCTGCTGGGTCACATAGCAGTTATGGTGGCAGTTGTTCGATCTCCAAATATAGCCAAAAACAAAGAAGAAGGGCACACCATGGGTGGAATCCAATGGGCTTTATTTTCTAAAAATGCCTTGAGCATAGAACATTCAGGCAATACAAAGATTTTTAAAAATTTGCGGCCGGCCGGCTGCAGTAACACAATGCCCGTGCTAATGGACGTAGAACGCGCTGACGTCACCGTGTTTTGTTTATTTGGAACTTTTCTGATTTTCACAGTCGATGTTATTTAATTTAATGCTATTTATCTAGCTGCATCACAGAGAGGTTTGATATATGGTTTGATATCACTGACACTATGTACATGTCGATATCACTTGTCTGTTAACTACAGGTAACCACTTTTATATAAGATTCACATTGATTTTCAGCGCAGCCTTCTTTTTTCCTTATATGTTTTTGCTTATCACATGTGGTTGCTGCTCACGTATAGTATTTTGTTTAGGTCCAGCGCAATCTTTTTTGTTATATATATATATATATATGTAGCGGTACCCCCGTGAGGACTGCTTATTGACTCTATACCGCACTGGCTACCCCGACTCTGCAGGTCCTCTCTTACCTCTGACACCTTGGCTTCCATTCTGCAATAGGATGTTAGCAATGAGAAACTCACACAATGTCACTAAACCACTCAGAAAGTTTACTAGAGTGAATAATGGAACAGTATGAATAAACACAAGATATAATTGACAGTTGGTATCACTTTATTCAGAATGCAAAACTGTTAACCTTATAGTCACCTCTGGGAGTATATGAAAACAGGTTTACAGTGGTATAAGTAAGTATAAGTAAGTATTCAATATCCTTGAAACATATATTAAACACCTTCCAACTGAGGCCTCAATACACACACCTGTTTTGCAATATAATATTCCTTACATTCAAGAACACAGTGTAAGGTCTCCCCCTAGGCTGTAATTCAAAGTTCAAACTACAAGTAGAACAGCAATGCTTGGTGGAAAAGTTCTTTAGCTCCAGATATCTTCAGCTAGCCTGTTGTTTAAACTGCAATATTTGAAACCCACAAAAGCAAAAGAGAAAAATGACTGTAGAATAAATGGTATGTTGATAACTGCTTAACTGAAGAAACATAGCACTTATAGATTCCTCCTTACATGTGAGTGTAATACAGTACTGACCTTACAGTGCAGGGAAAAAGACAAGGCCCCAAAGTTCAGCTGTATGATGCTTGTGAAGAAGGAACTAGAAGTCTCATCAGCAGTCTGTAAAAAGAACTCACTCAGCAATACTATACTCTCTACTGGAATGGGCAGGTGCCCTCTCAGCACAATGGACTCAAAGGCTGTGAGGCTCCGTCCGGAATACCCTCCTGATGTCTCCATCTGGTGAAAATGGCACTGCCGCGCTCTGCTGAAACTCCGGATGGGCTGAAGTGCAGCCCAGTTGTTCTGAAGCACAGTCCAATCCGCTTGCTAGGAGATGTACTCTGAGATCCCTCAGAGGCGGGCAATCCGGCTCTTCGCTGTATAGGCCGCAGTCTCTCACTCCTGGTCACACACAGACCTCCTGCTGGCAGGTGTTGAATGGCGTCCAGAGAGGCTGAAAGCAGGCCGCGCCGGGCCTTTTATTACTGCTCCCATCAGGCAGTGCTGCGCGCTTTGCATTGTTTATATTGTAGTTCAGGGATGATCCAGCTAACAGAGTCACTTCCTCCTCCAAACTACATCTCTCACAATACTTTGCTGTGTTCCTTCTCAGGGATAAAAAAAGAACATCCTAACAGAACCCAGCAGGCACTAGAGGGAGCCAAACTCATTTGAAATAACAGCAACTATAATAACTTTAGTAGAAAACCCTTGGCTACACACATATACATATATACTGTACTCTCGTAAAGTCTCACGAGACTCCAGTATCAGGGGCCGTTCTCCACAGTTTGAAGCTTTTGTAGATCGCTTCACTCCTCCAAAGGAGAAGCGATCTACAAAGCTTCATAAACTGTCACACAGAGGAAAACGATCTCCTCTGAGAATGCCGGAGAATGAAGCAGTGACATTTTTTCAAAGCTTCATAAACGGATTGAGTTTATAATCTCAATCCTTAGTGCTCTGGATTGAGACAAGTACACACTATAGAGGTGTATGCTTTGATCATTTGTCATGTTTGAGGTTTACAAAAACTTTAAAACTGTGCAGGCTCTGACTCCACCCATGCGGAGCTTACACAGGGTTGGGATTCCGAGTTGTGATCTTCAGGTACTTTAAGTGGAATTTACACGGAAAATAGAGGTCCGTTTTAAGAGGAAGTTACCCACATTTTGGGTAAAAAGGTCAGCTGCTGTGAAAAACTGCCTTGGGGTCCCCACCCCCAAATAGGCAAAATAAGTAAAATTCAAATGGCGTCTCCAATCTTGAAAACAAAGACAAAAATATCTGGATAATTGGGAACAGCGGGGCTCCCATGCCACACCATCAAATAGCAAGTACATTTTGGCAGCTTGAAACCATCCATGGGAAAAAGCATTGGCTGATCAAAGGTTTTAATAAACGTACGGTCTGTCAACGATTGAGGCGTCCGCGAGTAATGAATCCTGCTTACAAAACAAATGAGATCCTACAGTGAATGTACAAATATATTTATTAAATTTGAAAAAGAGGTAATAAAACGAGCAAATAAAAAAAAAGAGAGAGAGGGGAAAGCGTAATAATATTGCAGCAAGACAAGATGCTTAGCGATTAAAAGGAACGGGCGTATAAATATCATTAGTACTCCTGAATGATAGAGGGGGAAAAAAAAACTTTAAAAATAAATGAGCTGCTACAAAATAAACTACCTTGAAAGAAAAATGTACAGCAGGGATATACAAAGTAATTTCAAAAGCAGATTAAGGGAACATCTGTATGTTAACATTGTCATAAAAAGTGTATAGAAGGCAGAGTAACCAGCATGAGTATTATAAAATAAAATTCTAATTTTGTTCTCCGCTTCATCATTGTGACTGTACAGTAAAGATGTGATTTTATTTTTATTTTTTATAAAAGCACAATTCAAGTCAATATGTTAAATATTGAAAATGAGTTTCTTTTGTGACTATGTTTTTATTATAGGAAAATAAATATATTTCTATAAAAATTCTAGCTTAATACTAATAGAATTTGGGTTATTTCTGAATTGTGAATTTGTTTCTGTGGAGAGTGGGGAATTATATTTTTTATATATACAGTAACTCACAAAAGTGAGTACACCCCTCGCATTTTTGTAAATATTTTACTATATCTTTTCATGTGACAACACTGAAGGAATTACACTTTGCTACAAAAAGTGGTGAGTGTACAGCTTGTATAACAGTGTAAACTTGCTGTCCCCTCAAAATAACTCAACACCCAGCCATTAATGTCTAAACCGTTGGCAACAAAAGTGAGTACACCCCTAAGTGAAAATGTCCAAATTGGACCCAATGAGCCATTTTCCCTCCCTGGTGTCATGTGACTCGTTAGTGTTTACAAGGTCTCAGGTGTGAATGGGGAGCAGGTGTGTTAAATTTGGTGTTATCGCTCTCACTGTCTCATACTGGTCATTGGAAGTTCAACATGGCACCTCATGGCAAAGAACTCTCTGAGGATCTGACTAAAAGAATTGTTGCTCCACATTAAGATGACCTAGGCTATAGGAAGATTGCCAAGACCCTAAAACTGAGCTGCAGCACGGTGGCCAAGACCATACAGCGGTTTAACAGGACAGGTTTCACTCAGAACAGGCCTCGCCATGGATGGCCACAGAAGTTGAGTGCACGTGCTCAGCGTCATATCCAGAGGTTGTCTTTGGGAAATAGATGTATGAGTGCTGCCAGCATTGCTGCAGAGGTTGAAGGGGTGGGGGGTCAGCCTGTCAGTGATAAGATTATATGCTGCACAATGCATTACATTGGTCTGCATGGCTAAGGACATGGATTACTAGAACCATGTCCTGTGGTCTGATGAGACCAAGATAAACTTATTTGGTTCAGATGGTGTCAAGTGTGTGTGGGGGCAACCAGGTGAGGAGTACAAAGACAAGTGTGTCTTGCCTACAGTCAAGCATGGTGGTGGGAGTGTCGTGGTCTGGGGCTGCTTGAATGCTGCCTGCACTGGGGAGCTACAGTTCATTGAGGGAACCATGAATGCCATCATGTACTGTGATATACTGAAGCAGAGTATGATTCCCTCCCTTTGGAGACTGGGCCCCAGGGCAGTATTCCAACATAACAACTCCAAACACACCTCCAAGATGACCACTGCCTTGCTAAAGAAGCTGAGGGTAAAGGTGATGGACTGGCCAAGCATGTCTCCAGACCTAAACCCTATTGACCATCTGTGGGGCATCCTTAAACAGAAGGTGGAGGAGCGTAAGGTCTCTAATAGGGTTGAGCGAACCCGAACTGTAAAGTTCGGGTCCGTAACGGACTTTTGGGTGTTTGGGTCCCGGACCCGAACAATTGACTGTATGTTCGGGTTCGGGTCCGGTGTTCGGGGATTTAATGGTGCTTTTTAAAATGTCTTTTAAAAGCACTCGCGGCTATATGAATTGATATTCATATAGCCGCGAGTGCTTTTAATACAGAGAACAGTCATTGAAGTCATTTATTTTTAAAAAAGTTAGTCATAAAAAGTGTTTGGGGACCCGGGTCCTGCCCCAGGGGACATGTATCAATGCAAAAAAAACTTTTAAAAACGGACGTTTTTTCGGGAGCAGTGATTTTAATAATGCTTAAAGTGAAACAATAAAAGTGTAATATTCCTTTAAATTTCGTACCTGGGGGGTGTCTATAGTATGCATGTAAAAGGGCGCATGTTTCCTGTGCTTAGAACTGTCTCTGCAAAAAGTGTCATTTTTGCAGGAAAGAAAGCTATTTAAAATCACTCGCGGCTAATGTGTATTGTTGGCGGGGATCTGGGGGTCCCCTTGTTAAAGGGGGCTTCCAGATTCCGATAAGCCCCCCGCCCGCAGACCCCCACAACCACCGGGCACGGTTGTGGGGATGAGGCCCTTGTCCTCATCAACATGGGGACAAGGTGCTTTGAAGGGTCTCAGACCCCCAAAGCATCCTCCCAATGTTGAGGGCATGTGGCCTGGTATGGTTCAGGCGGGAGGGGGGCCACTCTCATCCCCCCCTCTTTTCCTGCGGCCTGCCAGGTTGCGTGCTCAGATAAGGGTCTGGTATGGATTTTGAGGGGGACCCCACGCCATTTTTTTTGGCTGGGTTTCCCCTTAAAATCCATCCCAGACCTCAAGGGTCTGGTATGGATTTTGAGGGGGACCCTACGCCATTTTTTTTTTGGCTGGGGTCCCCCTTAATATCCATCCCAGACCTGAAGGGCATGGTTATTGAATTTGGGGGGACCCCTACGATTTTTATTTTTATTTATTTTTTATCAATGACTTTTTTTTTATGAATGGCTTTCAATGAATGACTGTTCTCTGTGTTACGGGAGCCGACAATACACATTAGCCGCGAGTGATTTTAAATAGCTTTCTTTCCTGCAAAAATGACACTTTTTGCAGAGACCGTTCTAAGCACAGGAAACATGCGCCCCTTTACATGCATACTATAGACACCCCCCAGGTACGAAATTTAAAGGAATATTACACTTTTATTGTTTCACTTTAAGCATTATTAAAATCACTGCTCCCGAAAAAACGTCAGTTTTTAAAAGTTTTTTTTGCATTGATACATGTCCCCTGGGGCAGGACCCAGGTCCCCAAACACTTTTTATGACTAACTTTTTAAAAATAAATGACTTCAATGACTGTTCTCTGTATTAAGGGGGATGGGAGCCGACACTTTATTATAGCCGTTCGGGTTCCCATTAACTTCAATGGGGTTCTGTGTTCGGGGTCAAGTTCGGGTCAAGTTCGGTCCCGAACCCGAACTTTTTTCTGAAGTTCGGCCGAACCTGCCGAACCCGAACATCCAGGTGTCTGCTCAACTCTAGTCTCTAACATCCACCAGCTCTGTGATTTAGTCATGGAAGAGTGGAAGAGGAATCCAGTGGCAACCTGTGAAGCTCTGGTGAACTCCATGCCCAAGAGGGTTAAGGCAGTGCTGGAAAATAATGGTGGCCACACAAAATATTGACATTTTGTGCCCAATTTGGACATTTTCACTTAGGGGTGTACTCACTTTTGTTGCCAGCGGTTTCGATATTAATGGCTGTGTGTTGAGTTATTTTTTGAGGGGACAGCAAATTGACACTGTTATACAAGCTGTACACTCACTACTTTACATTGTAGCAAAGTGTAATTTCTTCAGTGTTGTCACATGATAAGATAGAATAAAATATTTACAAAAATGTGTAAGGAAAAACAAAAAACGTACGATCACAAACGATGAGGCTTCAACATGGTTACAGAGGAGTGAACCAATTGTTTCAGAATCCAACTTAGATTGCGCGGATTTATGATTAGACCATATAGTTATCTATCAGCAAATTTTTACTTCAAACTTTTTTTCCATTTCTTTTTTTACAATTTAAAGGATATGTATAGTGCTTTGAACATATTAATTTACCTTATTTACTATTATGTTAAAATTACATTTTTTTTAGTCAGGTAAACATGAAATATTGAACATAATGTAATCCTATATCCAGCCAACAGGAGGAGCTTTAGGCTCCTTTTCACAGGTTTTCCAGTGTTTCCTTGCCTCCTGTTCACAGAAATAGCATGCTGTTTACAGAGCTCAATAACTCAAGGTGAAATTCACACACAGAAGCAAACGTGCTGTATCTGAATGGAAACAACTACTGTGTGTGTATATATATATATATATATTAGGGCTGTTACTGATTAAAATTTTTGTGTTCGATTAATCAGTTTTTTTTTTTAATTGATTAATCGACTAATTTCGATTAATTATAACGCACATACAGTGTCCACATCCCCCCCATACTGTAATATCCACATCTCCTCCCATAATGTAATGTCCACATCTCCCCCATACTGTAATGTCCACATCTCCCCACACCTCCCCCATACCTTAATATTCACATATACGGATTGTCTGCTCTGTCCAGAATAGACAGCAGGCAGACCTGTCCGTCCTCAGAGTAGACGGCACAAGCAGGCGGGCGATGATGATGTCATCGAGCCGCTACTAAGCCGCCGCTGGGGGGACCAAGATGGCCACCGCTCCGGAGCTAGGCCGAAGCCGCGGCCTTTCCTATGGGCGAGACTGTGGAGCTCACTCTTGATTGATCAAAGAAATTAACTATTAATCGAACAATTAATCGTTAATTTCCGCAGCCCTAATATATAAATATATATATATATATATATATATATATATATATATATATATATATACACACACACTCACTGGCCACTGTATTAGGTACACCTTGCTAGTATCTGGTTGGACCCCCTTTTGCAATCAGAACTGCCTTAATTCTTTATGGCATAGATTCAACAAAGTGTTGGAAACATTCCTCAGAGATTTTGGTCCATATTGACATGATAGCATCAAGCAGTTGCTGCAGATTTGACGGCTGCACATCCATGATGCCAGTCTCCCATTCCACCATATCCCAAAGGTGCTCTATTGGATTGAGACCTGGTGACTGTGGAGCAGTGTTGCCAACTTCAGTATTTTTACTGGCAGCCAGTAAAAAACTATCACTTTTACCCTGCCACTAAATGCCAGTGACAGGAAAAGGTTGCCAGTAAAAAATATGGCTGTGACGATTGGGTCGGCATGTGCAGTTCTGGACCCCGCTCGGGCAGCACCAGCTAGGGGCGGGTCTGGCAGAGGCCGAGTGGAGCGTCCAGAGCTTCGTGTGTGGGTCTGCAGGATGGGAGCTAGATAAGCCGGGAGCGGGACTGTCAGCGCTGTTTGGACTGGAGTGGACTGAAAGAACCACCTGCTGTTGAGAGAGACTGTCACTGTGACTTAGGAGGGGATGTGTCGGTGAGGTATCATCATTATCTTCCTGCCCATTCTAATTTCTTGCCCTCCTGAGTCCTGTCTCTGAGCTACTTACTTGCTTTATCAAAGACAAAATAAGAAATATGTTTTTTGTCCCAATATCTACCTTAAATCACATTGCTAAATGCATATTGTACTTGTTTGTAGCCTAAATACTGGTTTGCACTTAAAACTGGAATTTTGGAACTTTTGGAAATGCCAGTAAAAACTTTGCTATGCCAGTAAGTGTTGGGTGTCGTGTCAGTAATATTTAATCTGGTAGGTTGGCAACACTGCTGTGGAGGCCATTGGAGTACAGTTACCTCATTGTCCAGTGGTGAGATGATTGGAGCTTTGTGACATGGTGCATTATCCTGCTGGAAGGAGCCATCAGAAGATGGGGACACTGTAGTCATAAAGGGATGGACATGGTCAGCAACAATACTCCCCCACACCATTACACCACCACCACCCTGAACCGTTGATATAAGGCAGGATGGATCCATGGCTTTCATGTTGTTTACGCCAAATTCTGACCCGACCATCTGAAAGTCGCAGCTGAAATCGAGACTCATCAGACCAGGCAACGTTTTTCCAATCTTCTATTGTCCAATTTTGGTGAGTCTGTGCGGATTGTAGCCTCAGTTTCCTGTTCTTAGCTGACAGGAGTGGCACCCGGTGTGGTCTTCTGTTGCTGTAGCCCATCTGCTTCAAGGTTCGATGTGTTGTGCATTCAGAGATGGCATTTTGCATACCTTGGTTGTAATGAGTGGTTATTTGAATGACTTTTGCCTTTCTATCTTCTGAAACCAGTCTGCCCATTCTCCTCTGACATCAACAAGGCATTTTCCTCCACACAACCGCCACTCACTGGATATTTTCTCTTTTTCAGACCATTCTCTGTAAACCCAATAGAAGGTTGTGTGTAAAAATCCCAGTAGACCAGCAGTTTTTGAAATACTCAGACCCGTCTGGCACCAACAACCAAAGTCACTTAAATCTCCTTTCTTACCCATTCTGATGCTCGGTTTGAACTTCAGCAATGGTTAGCATTTGTGTTACCAAGCAATATAACAGGTGCACCTAATGAAGTGGCCGGTGAGTGTATATACACACTACTATGCAAAAGTTTAGGCAGGTGTAGAAAAAATGTAAATTAACCACTTCCCGCCCCCCATATAACAGAATGACGTGTGCAAAGTAGACATGTGCACAATATTCGTTTAGTTTTGTTTCGTTTCTGTTAGTTTCTGTTGATACGTAACGATTCGTAATTTCGTAAGACGTGGGTTTTCGTATTCGGACTCGTTCGTATTTTCGTAAGAGTTATTTTTTTCGTTGATTCGAAATTTCGTATTTTCGTTATATTTCAGATTTGGACGCGTTCGTATTTTCAGAAGAGCTATATTTTCGTTGATTTGAAATGATTCGTATTTCCGTAAATCTAATTTTCGTTGATTGGAAATTCGTATTTTCAGAGATTTAATTACATTCGTACTTTTGTGAGATTGACTGCCTCATTTATTCGTACTTTCGTAACATTGTTTTCGTAGATTCGTAATCAGAGCATAATTCATAATTTTACGTAATGTGTATGCTATTTATATGTTTAAGAAACAAAGAATTTCTCTCTCACAAGTCAGAACTCAAAAATCCACCAAAACAGTGCCACCGACCCAACCACACCCTATCTGGACTCTGGATGGAATATTTCAGAATCAGAACTAACATTCGTTCTTTCGAATTCTCGATCAGCAGAATTTTCGTTATTTCGTATTTTAATTGTTTTGATTTCGTTCATTTTGATTTTCGTTATTTTGAATCTTTGTTTGGTATTTTCGTTGTTTCTGTTTTCGTTTTTCGGATTTTCATTCTTTCTTAGTTTCGTTGTTTCTAATTTAAATTATTTAGTATTTTCGTTGTTTTCCATATTCGATCTTTTCGATACTTCGTTTTTCGTTAGAATTTTTAGTAAACCATTCGTTCATTCGTATGCTTACGAATTAACGAATGTAACGAATTTTAACGGAAAACAAATTCGTAACTAAACGAATTGCACATGTCTAGTGCAAAGTGGTTAAGTTATCATGACTGGACGTCATATGATGTCCAGCAGGATAAGCCACGATCGCACGCCCGCAGGGGCGTGCAGCGCGGCGTTCGGTGGTGTGGTGTGTCAGTCTGACACACTGCAACTCCGATCGTGGTTAAGAGCCTATGATGTAAGCTCTTTACCACGTAATCAGCTGACCAATCACAGCTGATCACAGCGTTTAACCAGGAAGTGCCGGTAAACGTTTTTCCTCACGATTGGCTCTCCTGTCAGAGGTGGGGTCTGCGCTGATAATCGCATTCATTATCCGCTCAGCCCCCGTCAGACCAAATCTCCAACTCAGACCTCATGCACACTGGACGTTTTTACAGCTGCTGTTTTTTGCTCCAGGCGTTTTTTTTTACAGTCAATTAACTCCCCAGCATGTTATCCTATGTGTCTATGCACACATAGGCTGTGGGGGGGGGGGGGGAACAAAACAGAACTAGTGGGTTTTGAGAAAAGTTATTCAGCTGTAAAAACGCTCTAACTAAAAAAAAGCTGAAACCCGCTTAACAACTTGCCGCCGACCATATAGCAGAATGACGGCGGCAAAGTGATTTCAAAATCCTGACCTCATGTCATATGACATGATCAGGATATTGAGCTGCTGCACGCCCCCGGGGGCGCACATCACGGCGATCGTTGTTGCGGGGTGTCAGTCTGACACCCCGCAACTACGATCTCGGTAAAGTGTCTCCGACGGAGACTCTTTACCACGTCATCAGCTGTATCCAATCACGGCTGATCACAGTGTAAATAGGAAATGCCGTTGATCGGCTTTTCCTCACTCGCGTCTGTCGGACGCAAGTTGAGGAGAGCTGATCGGCTGCTCCTCTGACAGGGGGGGTCTGTGCTGATCGATTATCAGCGCAGCCCCCAGAGGATGCCCACACTGGACCACCAGGGACGCCACCAGACCACCAGGGATGCCCAGCACCAGGTATGCCACCCTAGACCACCAGGGATGCCAGTCAGTGCCCACAATGGATGCCAATCAGTGCCCACAATGGATGCCAATCAGTGCCCACAATGGGCATCACTGATTGGCATGCATTATTGTTTGGCACTGATTGGCATCCATCAGTACAATACATTACACTGCAATGCCGCCTATCAGTGCCCATCCGTGCCGCCTATCAGTGCCCATCCGTGCCGCCTATCCATGCCCATCCGTGCCGCCTATCCATGCCCATCCATGCCGCCTATCCATACCAATCCATGCCATCTATCAGTGCCAATTTGTGCCACCTATCAGTGCCCATCCGTGTCGCCCATCAGTGCCACCTATCAGTGCCACATATCAGTGCCCATCAATGCCACCTCATCAGTGCCACTTCATTGGTGCCACCTCATCGGTGCCCATCAGTGCCACCCTATCAGTGCCCGTCAGTGCAGCCCATCAGTGAAGGAGAAAACGTACTTATTTACAACGTTTTTAAACTGAAACAAAAAAAAAAAACATATTTTTTTTCAAAATTTTCAGTATTTTGTTATTTGTTTAGCAGAAAATAAAAATCCCAGAGGTGATCAAATACCACCAAAAGAAAGCTCTATTTGTGGGAACAAAACGATAAAAATTTAGTTTGGGTACAGTGTAGCATGACCGTGCAATTGTCATTCAAAGTGCGACAGCGCTGAAAGCTAAAAATTGGTCTGGGCAGGAAGGTGTTTAAGTGCCCAGTATTGAAGTGGCTAAAAAGCCAAAAAATAAATAAAAAATCCGGCTATTCTGCGTTTATCAGCATTTTTGAGCCATAAGCTTTTATAGGAGTATAGTTTTGCTAAAAAAAAGCTAAAAAAACGCTACTGAAAAAAACCCACCAAAAACCCTAAAAAACTCTACTACAAAAACCCTGAAAAACTCACTCTACAGCTGCAGCTTTCTACAGCTAATGTCACTGCCTTTTTTATAACGTCCAGTGTGCATGAGGCCTTACTGTTGCCTGCAGACATTTATTATTGTACCGCTCTCCAGCCCTTCACCAACAAACTGCCTCCGGCTACAGCCAAATATTTCACATTTTGACTCATCAGTCCAGAGCACTTGCTACCATTTTTCTGCACCCCAGTTCCTATGTTTTCCTGCATAGTTGAGTCACTTAGCCTTGTTTCCACATCGGAGGTATTGTGTTTTGACCACAATTCCTCCATACAGACCAGAGTCCCATTGGTTTCTGCCAGTTCTGTGCCGATGGTTTTGCTGGACTTCTTCGGATGTCGAAAGGAAGTAATCATGTTGAGTTTTTCTTCTGCTGCATTTGGTTTCCTTATTGGACCACTGCGTCTACGGTCCTCAGTGTTGCCTTTTTTCTTTGTGCTTCTTCAAAAGAGTTTTGAAGCACATCTTGGAACCCCAGTCTGCTGATACAGTATAACTACCTTGTGTCTTGTTGCTGTGCTCAGTCTTGCCATGTTGTTTGACCTGTGAAATGAAACTGTCTTCCACTACCTCACCTGAGTAGCAGAGTTTGGCTGTTCCTCACCCAGTTGTAAGCCTCCTACACATCTGTTTCAGTTAATGACTGTGTTTTAACTTGATCATCATTAACAGCTGCTTGGTATTATTGGTTATTCATACACCTGACTCTAATCCTACAAAATCCCTGACTTTGTGCAAGTGTACAAAATGTGCAAGTGTAATGCCCCGTAACACACGATCGGAAATTCCGCCAGCAAAAGTCCGATGTGAGATTTGGTAGGAAATTCCGACCGTGTGTATGCTCCATCGGACTTTTGCCAGCAAAAGATTGAGAGCAGGTTCTCTATTTTTCTGACGGAAAAAGTTTTGATCGCAAATTCCGATCGTCTGTAGTAATTGCGCCACGCAAAATTCCTACGCATGCTCGGAGACAATTCAACGCATGCTCGGAATTATTAAACCTTATTTTCTCGGCGCGTCGTAGTGTTGTACGTCACCGCGTTCTTGACGGTCGAAAGTTCAGAGAACTTTTGTGTGACCGTGTGTATGCAAGCCAAGCTTGAGCGGAATTCCGGAAAAAAACATCCAAGATTTTTCTGACAGAAATTCCTCTCGTGTGTACGGGGCATAAGAATTGATGCTGATCTGAAGCCAAAAGTTAGTCACACCAAATATGGATTTGATTTAGATTTTTCTTCTGTTCCCTCACTTTGCATTGTGTAAGTTCATAAAACTAAACAATTAAAATTTATTTTTGAAAGCATTCTTATTTTATAGAATTTCTTCACACTTGCCTAAAACATATATATGTAGCACTGCACCCTTGGGGGTTGCTTAGAATTGCATGTTTATCTGCGCCACCTTGACCCTATAAACTTTCCAGCCCTCGTGACACTCTAGGTTCCAACATGTTGTATACCCGCGGGACCCGCAACCCGACTTACGGAGCCTGCTGCGCGCATGTGCCTCTTAAAGGGCAACGTGCAGGTTCGTGATTCTGCCTGTACATGCCCTTCTGCCTCAGTATATCTGCGTGAGGTGATCGGGAAGCGGTTAAATAACACACTGACACAATGCAGATTGATTAGCGCTCTCTGGTTTTACTTACTCAAGAGAAGAGTCTTGTAACAGGGTATTAGTCAATGAAGCAAACAAGAAGTTCTGGACAGCCGCACTCCGGAATATAGTCTTTATTGTAAAAAATCCAAGAAATACAAGCCACAGCAGCAAATGGCACAAACGAGTTGACACGTTTCAGACTTAACAGTGCTTAGTCATAACCCACTCTACAAAGAAGGATGTCAGCTGTCCCTAACTCTGAAGGTCACCATTAGGCCTAAAGAGGCCCGGGACTTTGCTACAACAGTTTGAAATCGCAGATATAGAATATCAATGTACACAGAACAGACAATAAACAAATGAATCTCTAAGAAAGGCTACTGGTTGCTGTCTATAATACCACGGCTAAAGGGGAACCCAAGGCCGGCCTATTATACCTTTAATTCTAATGAGAGATGTGGTAATATAGGTATTAGTGGTGTGTCCCTTTAAATAGCAATAGAATAGCAGTGTCCAGGATGCAAGGCCTTGCAATGATCTTCACTGGCAAGTTGGAGCGCAAAGAACAAGAATTATGAGTGAGGCCCAGTGATATGCAGTCAAAGCAGCTGAGCCTGGCCAGCAGTAATCCTTAAAGCAATTCCAGGTGTAAGGTGTCTGTATACAGTGTCCTGTGAAATATGATAATGCAATTCCAGGTGTAAGGTGTCTGTATACAGTGTCCTGTGCAATATGATGGTGGCAAGGATTGAATTGGTGGGCAGAACCTTTTATAGCCTCTCCCGGAGTTCTTTCCCTGGAGCAGATGGCCTGCTCCGAGATGTAGTCCAGGGATAGTTTTGCTGATTAAAGATGTCTGTTCAGGAAATTACAGTTCCCACAATGCTCTCTGCTTGGCTCAGGAAGATGATGCGTGTAATCTGCAGTGCCAGATAACTGTAGTCTGCTGTTGGCTACATCTATATATATATATATATATAAAGAGAGAGAGAGAGAGAAAGATGGGTAAGGGAGAGAGAGAGATTGCAAGAGATTAAAAAAACAGTTTCACTACATCAATTTAAATCTTATACACTTAAAATACACATAAATAAAATTTTTAAGCCCCAAAACTGTCTCTCTTTTTTAAATGGCCACTAGACCGGTGAGCACTATTTAGCATCCTGCAAATCTAAGTGAAGTGTAGCAATGTACCTGGCCAAGGCAAATGGGTTGCAACACCAGGACCCAATGAACTGGAGAAGGGTACATTGGAAATTTTGCACATACATCACAACCCAAGTGTTAAAAAAAAGTCCACCAAATCCCTGCAATGAAAAAAATGTTCAAAAATAATTCTTAAAGTGGTTGTAAACCCTTACAAACCACTTGAACCTACAGGTAAGCCTAGATTAAGGCTTACCTGTAGGTGAAAGAAATATCTCCTAAACCTACACGGTTTACGAGATATTTGCCAAAAGACAGGCACCGTAGACAGCGGCACGCAGGCGCACTGAAAAAGCCGTTCTCAACGGCGATATGCCGCGAGTGGCGGCTCCCGTGCGCATACGCGGGAGTGATGTCATTGCGGCGCCATCGAATGACAGCGCCGGAGCCCCACCAAGCAGATGGAGGCTCCGTACACAAGGGGACAGCGGTGACATCGCTGGCTCCTGTGTCAGGTAAGTGACACATAATGGACTACTATGCGATGCACAGTAGTCCATTATGCTTTACCTTTGCAGGGAAACATTAGGGTTTACTTCCTCTTTAACCGCTTCCCAACCGGCGCACGACGATGCAGAATGGCACGGACAGGCATAAGGGCGTATATATAAGTCCCTTTTTTAATGCCTCCGTGCCATTGGGAGCGGCGCGCTCCCGCGTCGGGTGGGTCCCGCGGACTCGATCGCCGCGGGGACACCCGCGATCGTCTCACTGTAAGGCTGAACGGGGAGATGCGGAAATAAACAGCATCTCCCCGTTCTGCCTAGCAACTAGTGACGCTGATCTCTGCTCCCTGTGATTGGAGCAGAGATCAGCATTCACTAGCTGACAGCCACGCCCCCCCCCCCCCCCACAGTAAGAAACACACCCCTAGGCATACTTAACCCCTACACTTCCCCTTGTGGTTAACCCCTTCACTGCCAGTGTCATTTAGACAGGAATCAATGCATTTAAATAGAATTGATTGCTGTATAAATGACAATGGTCCCAAAAATGTGTCAAAAATGTCCGATGTGTCCTCCATAATGTGGCAGTAGCAATAAAAATCGCTGATCGCTGCCATTACTAATAAAAAAAATATATTATTAAAAATGCTATAAAACTATCCCCTATCTTGTAAACACTATAACTTCTGCGCAAACCAATCAATAATCGCTTATTACGATTTTTTTTACCAAAGATATGTAGAAGAATACGTATCGGCCTAAACTGAGGGGAAAAAAAAATTTTTTTTTATATATTTTTGGGGGATATTTATTATAGCAAAAAATAAAAAAGAATGCGTTTTTTTTCAAAATTGTCGCTCTTTTTTGTTTATAGCGCAAAAAATAAAAACCGCAGGGGCGATCAAATACCACCAAAAGAAAGCTCTATTTGTGGGAAAAAAAGGACGCCAATTTTGTTTGGGAGCCACGTCGCACGACCGCGCAATTGTTAGTTAAAGCGACGCAGTGCCGAATTGCAAAAAGGGGCCTGGTCATTTGGCTGCAAATTGGTCCGGGGCTGTATGTGGTTAAGAGATGCATTTGGGCTTTACCTTACAAAATAAATTCTATAACAATTAAATATTATTTAAATAATAAATATTCTTTAAAGTTTTTAAATGTTTTTTAAATATTATTTAAATGTTTAGCAAATGTGGAGATTTTTGTTAAAGGAATCAGGATTTATTTGTGTCTCTCTAATTTCTGGTGCCTGCGACCCACAGCGGAGGGGATCTTGAAGTTTAAACAAAGTGACTGAAGCCAACGCACATTTTTGGACTTTGGTCAACCCCTAAGTATCTATTACCAGAAAATATATTATTCATTGTATCTGTCCATTAAGGATTTCCTTCCTGAATGACTGTTTATGGCTGGTAATGGTGGAGCTATCTGAATGGCCTTTAACAATTGATAAGACTTTTCATACTCACACATGACAGGACGTCCCTGAGGAGAGCACGGCTATACAGAAGATGTTTCATAAACTAGCACAGGGACTGGCTAAAGTATACCTACCAGAAAGATGCTGTTCTGTTGTTCAGCCTTCAGTAAATACACGCTGTGAAGTGTCTGACAAACACATCTTATTATAGTATCCATGTATGACCCATCACAGGTGAATTAAAGGATAATTAAACTCGATAACAAAAAAGTTATATATTGTAGTTTACTAGTACTTAAATGTGGTAGCTGCATTCGGTTTTTTATTCTGGCTAAGAACATTTTCAGCAATAGCACACCTGTTGATTTTGCCATAATTGCAGTGCCCTTGTCCCTTCCTGTCAGCTGACCTTGAGGCAAAAACAATGTTATCTTTCTTGTGTAAACTACTAGTCCCACCCATGTCCATTTAATGAAAATGAACAAAGGCAGACATGTTTGAAGTCCAGCTTGTATGACAACCTTGATTCCTTCTATGGATACAGTGGAGCAGTGAGAGTTGCCAGCCCAGCCAAGTACAGGAAGTGTGTTAGTGGCAGGATCTGACTAGTATTTTTTTCATATTTGAAAACTGCTCACATCCTCTCTGAGGATCTGAAAAAAGAATTGTTGCTCTACATAAAGATAGCCTAGGCTATAAGAAGATTGGGTAACCACGCCCACACGTCCTGCGCATGCGCGATCGCAATTCAAAACTCTTGGAGGGAGTTTTTTTTCCTGTTTGCTCAATTTCGCTGTCAGCTTGCAATAGTTCACTGGCGTTTTTTGCTATTTGGCTTGTCTGTACTATAGACTGTTTACTATTTGTTTAATGCTCGATGGAGCTTTATTAAAGGAACCCCTTTCTTTACCGTACCACACGATTTGGAGCCTTTTATTTTTATCTTTTTGGGTAATTTCCTGGGTGACCTGCTGAAATATAAGCATTCGGTTCCTGCTAATGGGCCACGGCTGATGCAGAGATTGACACCTGGAGGAGTTTGATCGTCCATTGTGATACGCCTTAAAAGATCATCATTCTGGTAAGCCTTCACTTTACACTTTACGAATAGATGATGAGATCTTCGTGGTCAATCTGAATACTACCCATGATTATTTTGAATGCTCATCTGAAAGGAGTTTTTTTTGTTTATATCACGTTTTGCATATTGCATTTTTTATTTTATATTTTTTTGATCTATGGACATTTATTAGGTCTTCACTGCACTAATTTGAATATACTACTATTTTTTGTGCATGCATAATTGTTTATTCAATGTTTGTTTTTCGCACCATGTGGATATGGTTTTGCATGGCATGATTACACTATAGTAATTTCTTCACCATCATCAGTTATTGGCAATATATACTGATTTATCACTTTATTAATTGCACACTGTGAGCGCTGCACTTCTTTTTTCTTTTATCACAGTTTTTGCCCAGTATCTGGGTTTTAGTGTTCAGCAGCTTAGACTAGAATTCACTGAGCGCAGATTTTACCACTTTTTAATATAAGAAGATTGCCAAGACCCTGAAACTGAGCTGCAGCACAGTGGCCAAGATCATACAGCAGTTTAACAGGACAGGTTCCAATCAGAACAGGCCTTGCCATGGTCGACCAAAGAAGTTGAGTGCAAGTGCTCAGCGTCATATCCAGAGGTTGTCTTTGGGAAATAGATGTATGAGTGCTGCCACCATTGCTGCAGAGGTTGAAGGGGTGGGGGTCAGCCTGTCAGTGCTCAGACCATACGCCGCACACTGCATCAAATTGGTCAGCATGGTTGTCGTCCCAGAAGGAAGCCTCTGTCTTTGCTGAAGACAAGCCGACTAAGGACATGGATTACTGGAACCATGTCCTGTGGTCTGATGAGACCAAGATAAACTTATTTGGTTCAGATGGTGTCAAGCATGTGTGGCGGCAACTAGGTGAGGAGTACAAAGACAAGTGTGTCTTGCCTACAGTCAAGCATGTTGGTGGGAGTGTCATGGTCTGGGGCTGCATGAGTGCTGCCGGCACTGGGGAGCTACAGTTCATTGAGGGAACCATGAATGGCAACATGTACTGTGACATACTGAAGCAGAGCATGATCCCCTCCCTTCGGAGACTGGGCCGCAGGGCAGTATTCCAACATGATAACGACCCCAAACACACCTCCAAGATGACCACTGCCTTGCTAAAGAAGATGAGGGTAAAGGTGATGAACTGGCCAAGCATGTCTCCAGACCTAAACCCTATTGAGCATCTGTAGGGTATCTCAAATGGAAGGTGGAGGAGCGCAAGGTCTCTAACATACACCAGCTCTGTGATGTCATCATAGAGGAGTGGAAGAGGACTCCAGTGGCAACCTATGAAGCTCTGGTGAACTCCATGCCCAAGAGGGTTAAGGCAGTGCTGAAAAATAATGGTGGCCACACAAAATATTGACACTTTGGGCACAATTTGGACATTTTCACTTAGGGGTGTACTCACTTTTGTTGCCAGCAGTTTAGACATTAATGGCTGTGTGTTGAGTTATTTTGAGGGGGCAGTAAATTTACACTGTTATACAAGATGTACACTCACTACTTTACATTGTAGCAAAGTGTCATTTCTTCAGTGTTGTCACATGAAAAGATATAATGAAATATTTACAAAAATGTGAGGGGTGTACTCACTTTTGTCAGATGCTGTATATACCATAGCTTGTAGACGCTATAACTTTCACGCAAACCAATAAACATACAATGTACAAAAGTACAAAGTGGAGAGGTCAGTGTCAGCATTCGAACAATACAAGGAATGCAATGTGAGGTTTAGGAACGCAATCAGGGTGGCTAAAAAAGACTATGAGAGACACATAGTGGAGGGCAGTAAAAATAATCCCAAGAAGTTTTTTAAATATATTATCAGTAAAAAGGCAAGGTCAGAACACATATGCCCCATAAAGGATGAAGAAGGGAAGGTGGTTGCAGATGACAAGGAGAAGGCAGCTGTGCTAAATGCTCTCTTCTCTTCAGTCTTCACACAGGAAAAGGAGGGGTATACCGACCACGACAGTATTGCTAGCAACACGCCACAGGATCTACCCTTGTGGCTAACAGAGGCCAGAGTCTCGAAAGCATTAGAGAAGCTTAACATAAATTCCCAGAACCAGATGGCTTACACCCGAGAGTCCTTAACCACTTGACCACTGGGCAGTTAAACCCCCTTCCTAACCAGACCAATTTTCAGCTTTCGGTGCTCTCACACTTTGAATGACAATTACTCCGTCATGCAACACTATACCCAAATGAATTTTGTGTCCTTTTTTTCACACAAATAGAGCTTTCATTTGGTGGTATTTAATCAACGCTGGGTTTTTTATTTTTTGCGCTATAAATCAAAAAATACAGAAAATTTGGTAAAAAAAAAATAAAAAATTCTTTGTTTTCTATTAAAAATTATTGCAGAGTATTGGCGAGTATTGGCAGAGTATTGGTGAGTATTGGCGAGTATTGGCGAGTATTGGCAGAGTATTGGTAGAGTATTGGCAAGTATTGGCAGAGTATTACAGTGTTGCACAGTATTGGTAGAGTATTGCACAGTGGTGGCAGAGCATTGCACAGTGGTTGCAGAGCATTGCACAGTGGTGGCAGAGCATTGCACAGTGGTGGCAGAGCATTGCACAGTGGTTGCAGAGCATTGCACAGTGGTGGCAGAGCATTGCACAGTGGTTGCAGAGCATTGCACAGTGGTGGCAGAGCATTGCACAGTGGTGCAGAGTATTGCACAGTGGTTGCAGAGCATTGCAGTGGTGGCAGAGTATTGCACAGTGGTTGCAGAGCATTGCACAGTGGTGGCAGAGCATTGCACAGTGGTTGCAGAGTATTGCACAGTGGTTGCAGAGTATTGCACAATGGTTGCAGAGCATTGCACAATGGTTGCAGAGCATTGCACAATGGTTGCAGAGCATTGCACAGTGGTTGCAGAGCATTGCACAGTGGTGGCAGAGCATTGCACAGTGGTGGCAGAGCATTGCACAGTGGTTGCAGAGCATTGCACAGTGGTGGTCCCATCTCTCCCCCTCTCCGCTTCTCCCCTCTCTGTACCGATCGGTACAGAGAGGGGAGGGAGGAACCGGCGTCATGACGTGACGCCGGTTTGTGTACATGTGATCGCTCCGTCATTTGACGGAGCGATCACGTGGTAAACGGCCGCTATCAGTGGTTGTTTACCGTGAACCCTGATGATGGTCACGGATGTTCCCGAAGTGCGCGCCCCAGGGGGCGCGCGGGAGCAAGTTTCTGGGAGGACGTCCACTTAGAACAAGCCGACCGCGCTGTGGCCGTCTTTCGACTATAGCGCGGTCGGCATGTGGTTAAAGAACTCAGTCAGGTCATAGCCAGACCGCTATTCCTAATCTTCATGGACAGCATACTGACAGGATTGGTACCATCTGATTGGCGAATAGCCCACATGGTACCAATATTCAAAAAAGGGCAGAGATCTATTCCTGGGAACTTTAGGCCTGTCACTCGAACGTCGGTAGTTTGTAAACTATTTGAGGGGAGGATAAGGGACCATATCCAAGAATTTGCTGATGAAAACAGTTTTATTAGCAGTAATCAGCACAGGTTTACGAAAGGTCACTCTTGCCAAACCAACCTATTAACTTTCTACGAGGAAGTGAGTTACCATTTGGACAAAGGTACGCCGGTGGATGTGGTGTATCTGGATTTTGCAAAAGCATTTGATACAGTCCCCCACAAATGCTTAATCTACAAGCTGAGGTCTGTAGGCATGGACCATAGGGTATGTACCTGGATAGAAAACTGGCTACGGGGCTTGTCCCAATGGTTGTGATAAATAACGTATACTCAGAATGGTTTAGAGGGGTTAGTGGGTTACCCCAAGGCTCTGTCCTGGGACCAAGTCTTTTTAATTTATTTATAAATGATATAGAGGGTGGGATAAATAGCTTGATCTCTCTGACAACACAAAAATATGCAGGGCAATAACAACACAGTAGGATATAGAAACTTTACAAGAGGACCTGAATAAATTAATGGAGTGGGCTACTGTATGGCAAATGAAGTTTAACATTGGTTATTGTAAGGTAATGCACTTGGGGGGT